>CM052548.1:6536209-6637566 GCA_028533065.1 Trachops cirrhosus | reverse complement strand
TAGAGAACATTTCCATCTACCACTTACTCACTAGTAAAATAATGGTGAGTATGGTCATATTCTTAGACATTGAATAGAAAGAACTATGCTTTTAGTGCTTTTTAAAATATATCATTTAGAAGGCTGACTTTACAAATAAAAGGACAGGTTGTGTTTAACTATTTAATGCAGACTTTAAGAAATATTTTTTGATAAATACTACTTTACAAATGCAGTTTATATAAATGACACTCCAGAATCTTCTGAAGGAAATCTTTTTACATAGTCTTAAACATCTAATATTAACTATTGAGACTATGGATGGAGCCTGGAAGTGAGAGTTATTTTTCTTAGGGGCTAAATTTGATAATTTAAATTGGATGAGAAAGTTTCAAAGCCATTGTGAAATTTATTTAAATTGAAAAACTGTAATGTTAGTAAGAAGTGGGTTTGTATGTTAAAATCTTCCCTTCCTCTATTCATTATACATCTTAAGATATGGTAATATATACACAAAGCTGTATTTTTAAAGTACTCAATTTAGTTTGAAGATATTGTAAGAAAGAAGAGATCTAAGAAGAGATCAGGGACTTCAAATTCCATAATGGTAATGAACTTGGAGGGAACCTTGTATACTAAGTGATTCATAGACAAGACAAAACTATATTCAAGTAATAATATTGAATATACCCAATTTTCTCTATTTATGAAGATCCATAATTTTAAACATATTTGATATGTCTGTTACTTTCTTTCATGTTTCAGGTTCCTTTCCCCCAACTTTTATATCGCAGTTTTGGATTTTGTTGCAATTTAAGATACATGCCTGTTTTGGATCGTACTTAAAGACACTGACGGTCTCAGTAAATATGGCTCTTGTTGGCCTTGTAAACTTTGGGTCTTAGTTCTAGCCCTAGTTTTACTACCAACTAACCGGCGGCCCCGGGGAAGTCTCTTCACCTTTTTTATTTCATGTCGTGATCTATAAAACTCCAACCATCTGTTTAATTGCCTCTTGACAGTCTTTGCGGAGCCTGACAAAGGTTAGGTAAGTGCCGCATTCTCCCAGGACGTCCACCTCTAGGTGGCGCTGTCTGAAGTCTTCTCTCGGTTTCCGTGGGTGTTCTCTCTTGCTTTCTACTGCATTAGTTTCTTGCAAGTACTAGAGTCCCCCTTTGAACATCTCCTTTGAGGAAGAACTGCTTGATTTGTGAGAATTTGGAGAATACTAATGTGACTTAAAGGCTTGCTACGAAACAAAATTGAAGTCTCTGTACAGAGGATTGCTTAATATGTAAAATATGTACTGATTTACCCGGTGCGTATTTACATGTTCTACCAGGAACACGAAGGCAAACTTTAACTTGACAACATGTACTTGAGGAGAGGCACTAAAAATGCAGGCACATTGCTGGGACTTATTTGGGGTCATAGGCTAATACTCAGGACTACAACGGCATGTAGGGCGGCTGAGCTCAGATTCAAAGCACAGGAAGCTCAGCTCAGATTCCGTGTTTATATTTCAGGGCAGAGGGTTCGGGGTGGCTTCCGTGGGGTACTTGTGTCCTTTCCTGGCAGATCATTAACCTGAAGTGGTAACTCCACAGAGCTGTCTACTGTGTAAGGAGGACTTGCGGTGAAGATCAGTTACGAGCAATGGAGAGGTGACGTGGGGGAGGGTCTCCCCTCTGTTTTCGGAGATCTGCAGTGCCGGAGGGTACAGCCCTTAGCTCTGCCCCATCCCCAGCTGCTGACAAACTTTTGGAGTAAAAGGCGCTCTGGGGTTTGCAGGAGGAATTGGCCAGGGTGGAAGGACACAGTGAATCATGATAAACTACTTCTGCAAGAAGTGGATTTGGGGGTAAGTGCTTTAGAAGGTTTAAAGATTCTTTTGGTGGCGGGTGACAGCACACTGACCCTCGGCTAGATGAAGGCAGAACTCTGTTACTTACAGCTCCCAACAAGAGCAAACTTCCAGGCAGGGCTGCCCAGGGGGCTGTTCTCAGGGACAGGGTATGAGCCCGCTGGAGCTGCAGGGGCAGCTTTTGTGTGGCTAATGGGGTGGAGTTAGCTGGGTTTTATGGGTTCTCTATGGACTTGATCGTTTGAATAATTCTGTAGGATCCAGGGCATTGGGTCCGTCACTGGTTGCCTGGTACCTGGTGCATTGGCACCCAGGATATGAGAGCATGGTAAGGGCGGGGGTTGGGGTGTGGGCTTGATTCCCTGGGCAAGAAGGGAAGCTGACTGGCCTCTAGGCAGGGCCTCAAAACTGGATCAAACAGCATTTAACATTAAAAACCTGTATTACAGTAGGTATATGTTCTTTATAGCTGTTCAAATACCTAACTGATGCTTCTCAGTTCTGTTGATGAGTGGCAGGGGAGGACTAGTATTCAAGGAACTCCAAGACCTCAAAAAGCACCGCCCAATGTCACCTAAAACTCATGTGTAAATCGGTCAATGTATGGCTGTTGGGCATCTTGTTGTCCTGTGGAGGCGGAGGGTCCTGTTGACACAGGAGGGTGTAGGTTGCTGCTGTTTGGGGGTGTTTTGTGCAGGAGGTATCATGGGCTAATTGAGGGCTGTCCCCACAAGTGGGATAGCCTTGGGACCAAACCGTCAGGTTCCGTAAAACAACATTCAGAGTAAGTAAGGTATTACAGGGACACTCGTAAGGGGTTGGAAAGTTTCTGAAGTCACCCAGGCCTGTCCTTGAACAAGGAGCTGTCCCAAGTGATGGTGCATTTACCGTAAACGCCGTACCTGTCATTCAGGGGCTTGAACGGATGCCAGTTCTCAGCCTGGGGCGTGTGTGGCACATATGACTTCTGGCTCTGCCAACTGAGCAGGACGATGGCTTGTCCCAGTGGCACTGGCTTCCCTTTGCATCCCTTCTGTCTTCGGTGCTCCAGTTCCACTGTAAATAGGACTCTATGTACCGCCCACCCCGGCTCTCTTTTAGCTATTGCTGGGGTGAACGTTCCCATGGTGATTCTAACTTCTGGAATAAGGCAGCTATGAAGGGGGAGTCTCGGCTGGTACACATGCCCCAGGTGATGAAATTGCTGCCTGTGAAGCATACTGTCATAAGTCCGATGGGGGTTTGTGTAATGTTCCTCTCTAGGTGTATTCCCCCCAGCCTCTCTGATAGGGTCCTCTTTGATAGGATGCTAATGGCTTACATTATTCACTCTTTCCCCCCCAAAAGTAGAGAAAACAAAGAAAAATAGTCACTCTGTGTTTGTGTATGAGGGGTAGAATAATCACTTCAGGCTCAGGATGTCTTATGGACTTGGCCTTTCTTTAGATTATTGGTGCTTGGAAAGCAATAAACCAAAGTGTTTGACATTTTAAAACACCATGACTTCTGGTTAGTTTATCAGCATTTTCTTATTTATGTTTTAAAGATCATAAATTACTGCATCCCCAAGCATCTGGTAATAAGCTGAAAGTTTTGACTAATTGGTAATGATATATGTTTGGTTATTGATTTATTTCCATAATTATTTGTATATTGAAACATGTACCTTTATTTATTCTCACTGTATTTGAAGTATGTTCTCTCAAAATTCATACACTGAAGCCTTAAACCCCCAGGACTTAGGAACGTGACCATATCAGGAGACAGGGCCTTTAAAGACGTAATTAAGTTAAAATGAAGCCATTAGGGTGGGTCCTCATTCAATCTGACTGGTGTCTTTCTAAGGAGACAAGGTTAGGACATGAACTTGTATGAGGGGAGATCATAGGAAGATACCTGGAGAAGGCAGCCATTTTACTAGCTAAGGAGAGAGGCCCTAGGATGAAACCAACCCCTCTGACACCTTGATCTTGGACTTCTAGCCTCCAAAATTGGGAGGAAATCAATTTGTGTTGTGTGAGGCCCCCAGTGTGTGGCATTTGTCATGGCAGCCCACGCAGGAAAACGCATTCCACCTGCGTGTCTCCTGGACTCTCCCACTCCTGCCACACTCATGAGACTCCTGACCCCATGTGCTCTGTGACACTGTGTATCTCCTCCTCTGGCTGTTCGTCTGTATTCTTCATCATATATATCCTTTATTATAGAATAAGCTGGTAAGTGTAAGTTTCCCAGCAAACAGTGAAATCTGAGGCAGGGGCTCGTGGTCTCCTTCAAAATCACAAAAGTACGCAGCTTAGAGAGCCTCTGGATGAGTGAACACATCCACATACTTCGAGGGTAAGAGGACACCCTGACTCCATGGGGACAGAAGCCAGCAGGGTCCCTAGGCCAGGAGCGTCACACATAAGCACGACCTATTAATAACCGAAGCTCTAGGCCCTCTCTCCTAGCTGGAACAGGAAGGGTGGCGTGGGAAGTTCCAAGCTTCTAATCACGGCTTGGTCTTCTTGGTGGCCATTCTGCATCCTGAAGCTCAGTAGAACAAGACGGTCCTATCACCCAGAAAACTCCAAGGGATTTAGTAGCTCTGTGTCAGGAACTGAGGTCAGAGACCAAATATTAGAACAAAAGATGCTTTTAGCATTCTTATCACTTAGGATTTTATGAGGTTTTTAGGAGCTCTGCCAGGAACCAAAATATTTTTTATTTTATATATATATATATGTATTCTTATTTTGCACACCACTACCAAATTGATATTGAAGAAGGATAAGATTTTTAGCCTTATATTCCCATCCTGAATTTACATATCCAGATACCTGAAGTTATTTTATTATTGTAATATTGAGTCGATCTTTGAGATGGTAATATTATAAACACTATTACAAGTTAACCTAGAAGTATAAAGGCATAGTATAATTATATAACCTTTTGTTCTTCTCGATATTAATAATTGTGTCATTTCTCACTTAATCAGTTTTCTATGATCAGTCATTACTTTATTCTCAACTCTGACAGAAGTATGAATCTCTTCTCAATATATCCAAAGACATGAAATAATTGACCAGTTTTATTTTTCCCTTGAAACAATTTCTTCTGGATTTTGCTTTCCCATTATGCCAGCAATCCACATGACCTACCACTTACCTGGAATCCTTTGTTTTCTAGATTTTTCTAGGTTTACTTCTTCATTTTAGTAGGACACTTCCTTTAATATCATCGTGAGAAAGGGTTCATGGGATATACAATTTTCTTCTACTCTTACCACTGATTACAGCTTGAAAAACACATTTTTGTTGTTTCTGGTTTCCAATGTTGACATGGAGACATCTGAGGATATTCTTATTTCCGATCCTGTGTGAGTGCACCTGCATCTCCCCCCTTGGTGCATTACAGTGCCCAGACTCTAACATTTCCTGAGCGCACACTAGATGAGGCATTGGGTGATGTACATTCCTGATGTGCATCGGAGTAGGTACGCGTTCATCCTTTCACAAAAGCCGGCCATTTATGAGTTCTCACATTTGGGGAATTCGTCTTCTAGAATCTGGAACCATAAAAATAAACGTCTTTGTTGTTGATTTCATCCTCTTCATTTTCTTCTTTCTCTCTGGAGTAACCGTTTTTGGAAATAGGAATTCCTGGGTTGATTACCTAATTTCCTTATCATTTCTACCCTGCTTTCTAATTTTTGGATTTATTTTCTGGAAGATTTCTTCAACTTTATCTTCTAACCCTTCAAGTAATTTTTTAAAATTGTGGTATCCAGTTTTAATTTTTAAGAATTCCTTTTGGTTGTGGATGTCACACCACTGGATCACTTGTTCCCAGATATTTTTATAACCTCCTTTTTCTGTTTTATAGATGTGATACTCCTTTCAGTCTCTCTAAGGATATTTACATAGATTTTTCAAAGGTTTACTCTCCATTATCTTTGCAACCTCTAGGTTCCTTTTTTATTCTGATTACCTCGGACCCCAGTTCTCCTTGAGGCAATCTCAGATGTCTGGTGGTCTTTGGCTGGATATGCTACCTAAGGGGGAGACCTGAAAGGCTAATTGGAAACTTTTAATATGATGAGCCGTGTTTTGGGGGGAGTTTTAACTTTCAGGATATGTGGGTCTTTTTCTCTTCAGTTGTCCATTCACGGGGTAGGTAGACATAGATCTACAGTGTGTTGGGGGTTAGTGAGGGTAGAGGGCTGTGGGGCTGTTCCGTGTTCTCTGTGGATGTTTACACGCCCCTGGTCGTCAGGGGGCAGTACTTACCTGAGCTCAGAGTCCTTCTCTTTCACTTCCCACGATATAATCTGCCAGTTTTCTGCTGAGACCTGGGAGGGGCAGTCACCTGGTCTGTCGGCTCTCTATATGGTTCCCTATATTCAGAGATGCCTGGTGCCTATAATTCCTGGGGTTCTAGGGCATAAATACTTTGTGGCTGGCTCCTGCCAGCTTTCTCAGGCATTACTTATACCAGTGGGATTCAGAAGGGAGTGGTGGTACCCACATGGGTTCCATCTGTCATATTTCCCAAAGGAACATCATTACATTGAACTTCTCTTTCCAAATAAGGCTCCTTGCTTTTGGGGTCTAGCTACTCCAGGGTGGTGAGTGGCCCTCTGTTTCTGGGTTTAAACATTGGTGACTTCGGTTCTGTGTTTGCAAAACAGTTGACGTGCCATATGCTCTACCTTGGATTATAGATATTGTGCCTACCGAGAGTAGGGTATTAGACAAATAGTAGGAAAAATTCAGCCTGTGGAGTATGCTGGCTCTCATGTGAAGCCTTTGGTGATAATCCTAGAAGAAAGAGAAAAGACTGAGCTGAAGACGTTGTCTTAAAAAAAAAAAAAGAGGCACAAGAATAATTAGTTCTTTTAAAAGATACCATCTTTGTCTAGGGCCTGAAATCTGTGCTGGTTGATTAAAGAGTCAAATTCTCTCCCTAAAGCAAGCAAAGGTGGATGTTTAGCAAGAGTGGAAATGGGGCAAAAAAAAAAGAAAGAAAGAAAAGAAAAAAAAATGAACCCAAGCTTTCAGGATCTGCAAAATTCCTGTCCTTAGGGCATTTAGACCTGCAAGGTGGGAAGGTCTGAGGGACAAGAATGCACTTGGGTGGTGCTTTTTGCCCAAAGCTATGGTCTCTAGGGGCCTCAAAGCAGAGGCCTTTCAACAGAAAGCCTGTGGCAGGGTGAACGGACAGTTGCTAAAAGCAAAGAATTTCTGGAATCAGATTGGCCAGGAGTTGATTGAGTTATTAAAGGGGTTGATTGCCAAAGAAACTCAAACCAGTGGATTGTAGTCTATGACTGTTCCTTTCCTAAAACAACCCTCAGTCCTTCCCTGGCTACTCCTCCTCAGCGTGAACAATGGATTACTAATGTTATTCAAATCTTGAGGAGGGGTTTCTGGGTAGTCCGGTGAGGATCTGGAGGACAGTTGAAAGGGAGGGTGCTCCTTGTGGGTATAAACTCTGTCTGGAGGACAGAGGATCCGGAGAGTCTTTCTGAAGAGCAGAACTGGTGTGGACGAGTGTGCTGATTGAGAACTGACTCTCGAGTCCAGGACAGGAGTCCTGGCGCTTTCTGTCCAGTGAAGTGTGATGTGTCATATGCATTACAGAGCTCTGGGCAGTGTTTCTCAGTCTTTTCTTTTCTGAATTAGTTTTTTTTTTATTGTAAAAATTGCCGTTATTGAGTCCTTATTGACTAATGTATATTAGGTATGTTGGAAATAGATCATTTATCTTTTAGCCACATGTTGCTGAGTCATAGAGAACTCTTCTCCAGACCTAAGAAGTAGACAGCATGCCACCCGGAGGTCCCGGACTGGAGCTGGTTGCCGAAACCAGTTCAACATATGCAAAGACAAACAACACAGTCCCAAAGACACTTGTTGGGGTCGGTTGGTGGTGAACTCAGGGCAGAGGATTTGGAGATAGATGGACCTGGGTGCAAATGTGAGCTCTGTAATTTACATTGTGTATTTACATTATGTATTAACGTGCCTTGGGATGGTAGTGCAAAAAAAATGGCATGTTAGTGCATTTCTTTTCAAGTAGAAAGTGATACTGATGATGATAATAATCCTCACCTTATTGCGTTGATGGGAAGATTACCTGAGGTAGGGGATGTGAAGCAGGCAGCAGAGTGCCGGCATTGAGGGAGTGTGCAGTGTTGACTACGTCAGTCCAGAGTCTGGTGAAAGTCACACTGCCGTATTAGGTGCTGAGATGTGCAGAACCCGGTGGGCATGCTTCGGGTGCTGGGGACCTGTCTGAGGTTTCCTGTGCATGCCGACGCTTCTCCCCTGTGTTGTTTCCTTTCCGCCTGTTTCTCTGATGTCTACTATGGCAAAATAACCACTAGAGCTAAAGCTGACCCAACCGTCTGTTTCTCATATCAAGCCCTGTACTCCGTCTGCGCATCACAATGTGTCTTATAACTCATCTCATGGCCTACCACGGTGCTTATGTAAAAGATGTTCAGTGGATATTTTTGAATGACTATATACTTATCACTATTTTCATTCTTAAGATTTTCTAAGTTTCTGGCTTATTTTTAGATATATTGGATGTTTTATTCTCATATATAGTAACTAAATTAACAAATAAATAAAGTCTTTGAAATTCAGTCTTTTCTGGTTATATGTAGAAAAATCAGCCATTTATTCCCAGGTAGACTTCTATCGTATTGGGGGAAAATGGCATTCATTTTCTGTGTAATAATCTATAAAATGTTCTTTTTAATGGAGAAGAGAAAATCTGACTCATTGCTTTCAAAAATATTTAGTATGCTTAAGATGTGGCTTAAAATATTAATGGTGTTATTTTTTAAAAATTATTACATTTTCAGTGTATAGATTAAAATTACAAAGTAAATGTTAAATTTAGTCCAATTAAAGTGACTGTATTTTAAACCTGAGGCATGCTTTCGACTGCTCTCGGGAAGGCCTCATTTCATTAGGTAGGACGATTTTCTTCAGTGTGGACAACTCTGTACCACGTGTCTTAAAGTGAAGCAGTTTGTAAACATATGTTCAGTCACACATATGCACACATGGTTTTCAATAAGCCTGAGGCAGTCCATATATGAATTTATTATACTTCATAAATTACATTATGTACAAACTCCTTTCCATGAAGAGGTCATTCTAACAAGTTCTTCGTGATGCTTTGCAAACTGAGATACTCTGACCCTGGAGCTCTCTGGTCATGTCATGTGCCAGGAGGTGTAAAGCCCTCGAGTAAAAATATATATGAATGGATATATATATATATAAAAATATATATAAATATATATCCATTTGGGTATCAGCTTTACTGGAATTTTTTTTTTTAAATTTGAGGGTCTGTTAAATACTCCTTATATGGTAAGTATTAAAACAGTTTTATTAAAAAAGTACATATATTATAGAATTAGAAATTCTTATGGACTTTTTAAAACAAAGAATTAAACTTTAAGAATATGCCTTGCTTGCTAAGAGCAAAGTTCCCATACTTTGTGGGATGCATTTTCATTTCCTGTACCGTTAATGTAAAATTTCTATGTAAACTTTGTTAAAAGTAATTATTTAGGATATATATTTAATTACCATATGTAGAAGTGACTTATAATTTACATATTTTAGTTGACATAGGTTACTCTAAAACAGGAGTTTACACAAACATTCTGAAATTAAATGCGTCCATGAGTGTGCATTTAATACCCTCTCTATCCTACTGCACTTCTTTTTATCCGAAGGGAATTACAAACCAATCGAAGGGTTTGTTTGTTTGTTTTTTACTCTTCGGCATCAATGACAACCATACTCATTAGTGTTCCACCCAAAAAAGGTTCATGATTATCATCAGATTCAATAATATTAAGAACTTATTGATTTAAAATTAAAAACATTTTAAATTTAATTATTATTGGAATACAATATTATGTTGTATTAGTTTCACATGTACAAAACAGTGATTCAACATTTATATACCTTACAATATGATTGCCACTCTGAGTGTAGTAACCATCTGCTACCGCGCAAATTTATCACAATGTTATTGGCTATATCCCACTCCCCCCACCCTTTTTTCTTAATTTCGTGATCCACAGAATGGGGCATCTATGGACAAATGGTTACTTTCCAAATTTGGACTTACTGAGACTCAAAGGCAATTTGCATTTCTTTGCATATTATTTGTTATATTTCAGTTATTTGTTTACCAACCACCTCTCCTTCCTCTGGACTATGAGTTCCATGAAGGTTAAGGACTGTTTCTTACTAGTTTTAAAGTCTGAGCATCTAATAATAGGACCGGATCAACAGTAGGTATTGAGTGGAATTGAATAACAAAGACATTCATGTGGTCCCCCCAATCATTGCCCTTGTAACCCAGAGAACATTCTGCCACCCATTAGTTCGAACTTACATGATTCAGTTATCATGTATACTTGCTAATGTCTTCCTATCAATTGTGTTTTGAAAAATAGCTTCTCCTTAACAAGACAGACAAAGCAATAATCTGCCTTTACTCAGTGCAGACCTAACATGTTAATTCTGACTTAATTTAATTTTCTTCTGCTCGTGGCACTGAAATTTTCAAATGGTTAATACAGTGCCTAATTATCAGCTCAGAATCTCGCCCTGCCTGCACAGAAGCCATGCTGTGTGAAGTGCAGATCGGCTGTCTGGGTACATTTCTGTCCTTCTTACTCTTGCAGGGCATCACGTAATTCAAGAAGAAATGCCTCCATCTGTAGCTCTAATTTAGAGATAACTGATACATTTCAGAAAGGAATCCTGAGTCATTCAGGGCTAAATGTCGTGTCTTCAGACTCCACATCTGTATTCAGTGTCCTCAGTGTTGTACTACTTCTCTCTTCTCTTCAAGGGACTTGTCATACCTGTCAAATGAGCCAAAGGGTCATGGAAACTTTTCTCCCATCCTAAGGGAATTATATAATGATAGAAGGGCTTTCTGACTCTTCATCATCAGTGACAAACAGACTCATTAGTCTGTTCCTTTTCTGCTTGAAAGATGTGCTAACTTGCTGCTCCTCACCCTTCCTGCATTAGTTTCCTGCGGCTGCTGTAACAGATTGTTACAGAAGACAGTCAGGTCAGACGCCCAGCACTTGTCTCACAGGGCTACAACCAAGGTGTTGACAAGGCTGCATTTTTTTTTTTAAATTAGTGGTCAAGGGGAGAATCCATTTTATTGCTTTTCGCAGCTTCTAGGAACTGCCCTCCTTTCTAGGCTTGTGGGTCCCTTCTGTCTTCCAGGCCTCTCTGGATCTCCTCTTCAGCCTCTCTCGTGATTACATTGGGTCCACCTGGATAATCAGGTTGCGTTTTGGTCTATGTTTGTTGAATTTGTATTCTCTCCTGTGGTGGTTAGTAGCACACACTGACCCTGACCCATCCCCTAGCACAGCAAAGTGTTGGTTTTGTGTTTCAGTTCCTCCTTTTGCTGTTACTTTCACATCGGATGTTTCTGTTTCATGAAGGTCATTGCTTGTGAACAATCTGGAACACCAGCCCGAGAATCAGTGCGATGAGCCTGCTGATTGAGTTATTATATGAATGCCCGTTTTGCCCATGATTAGGTGAGGATACTGATGACCTAGTTTTTCAGCTTTCTCTTTTCATTATTTGCTTGTCCACATGTAAATAATAAAGACAAAACAGGAAATTCTTTTTCAACTGGGCGAGGATCAGATTTGAGCAAAAGCAATTGAACATGGTCACATTTTCTAGTATAATTATCTTCAGATTTCATCTTGAAGAAATATTTGGGTCAGTAATAACCTCGCCCCGCTGTACAGATTAAGGCAGCCTTTGAGAAGCACGCCCGAGTAAGGGGTGCTAAAAGACATTTTGCTGTGTCTTTTGTTTTAGAGGGATATTTGTATTGCATCGGGCACCCTTCAGAGAAATCTTCCTTCAAGTGAGCTCATCCTGCCTTGTTTTTTCCATAAGGCTATCATCAATCCTTGAAAAATGCAATTACTTAGAAAACAAAATATAGCCTCTAGCAATTTACCTGAAATATTCCTATGCATGTTGTTCTTCCGGAGCTTTGTCGTTATCAGGCTAGACAGCTTTTTTTTTCCTAAAGCATATTTATCTGAGGGACTAGATTAATTTTCAAGTGTGTGTGGATGTGTGTGTGTGTGTATTTAGTGCCCAGGATTATTTATTGAAACGGTATGAGGATGTGATGTTGCTGATTGATTTTAAAAACCACTGGTGTGCAAGGATTTTATTTGGCCAGTAGAATCCATGTCGGCCTCGCCCTCCTTTGCCATGTACATTTCCTTCTGCCCCCTTCACGCATGCTAGAGGACAGTGTTGACCATGCTGTATTGTTTATTTGCATCTTACATGGAGACACTGAGTATGCGGTATTTGATTTCTTATCTGTGATAAAATCCTCTGTTGCTTGTGACCATACTAAACATTACTTAAAAAAAGAAAGCCAAGAAACGTGGTACTGTAATTCCATGTTTGTATAGTCTTGCCAGACAGTCAGAAACGTGCTAAAACTTGAGCACATTTTATGCTGACCCATGACATGCAAGGGGGGAATCATCAGTTAGTCTTTAAGGCAGATGGTCTCTTAGATGGCCCCCCCATAAGTCAAGACCCCGGTGTTCATGGCATGTATGCCTTGCTCCCCTGGACTAACTTTCTCCTAACACATAGGATATGGTAACATGGAAGGAATGTTATGTCCATGACTAGGTTACCAGTGATTGTGACTTTCATCTTGACAGTGACCTCTATGGGCTTCTCTGCTTTTATGCTTTGATGAAGCCAAGTTGTCAGGTTGAGAGCTCTCCGTGTCAAGAAAATGAGGGTGGCTTTCAGCCAACAACCAGCAAGGAACATGATCTTGCAAACAACTACATAAGCTTGAAGTGGATCCTTCTTAAGCCAAGGCTACAAATGAGACCCCAAGTTTGACACTTTCATTATAGCCTCTGAGAGATCTGGAAGCGGGGGACCCCGGAAGTGGTGCCTGGATCCCTGATCCACAGAGGCTATGAGATAATAAGTATGCATTGATTTAAGCTGCTAAGTTTTGTGGTAATTTGTCATTGGTAACAGATAACTGCTGTAGCCTGGATTTATAACTGTTCCCATGGACACATGTGCCCAAGCTTCCATTCTGTCATGAAACACAGGATGACCTTGCCCGACAAAAGCGTGTACTGGCTGCCCATTCATCCCAACCATTTTCATCCTTCATTATGCTTTTTGCTGCCTCTCTTCCACCTAAGAATTAGGCGTGATGAAATTATCACTGTATCGTTCGTCATTGTTCAGAAAATTGAATTTCATAAATGAAATGAGTGACCTGATGAAATCATGCCTGTGTACATATTCCAACTTTGCAATTTGGGGGGGATTTTAGAATTTGAATACTGCAGGATTAACTAATATTTGGAATCTATAATCAATTCCTTTCTTCCTACTGGACCACAGTTAACATTAATAGAAATTAATGATATAATAGGAAAAGATGCTGGGCTGTGATGCCACATTGTTTTTGGCCTTAGAATTCCAAGGAAGAGAACATATATGTGTTCTGTGATTAGGAAAAATTCTGCTCCTATGCTCTGCATATCTTTGCTATACATCTTTTTCCAATCATCTTTTAGATCCCAAGTAAATGGCACTCTCTCCAGATCTTTTTTCTGACTCCTTTCTCCACTTTTCCCCTTCTGCCTTGATGAGTCTGGGTACCCCCACTATGTGATTTCCATTCTAGTGTGCTTGTACCAAAGAGCTAGTATTTAATTGTTGGTATTCCAATAGGCTTTATGCCAATTAAGGCAAGGAGCATAAGTCTCTTATCCCTTCTGTAGGTCTAGCACCTAGAACATTCTTTGGTATAGAGCAAGCATTCAGTAAGTATGTGTTGGAGAAATAAATAAATTTAAATACCAATAATAAATGCAATCAGAGAATTTTAACCAATGAAGTCAGCAAAAATGTAGGAGGAGATGCTTGTCCCAGAAAATCTACAGGTCATAGAAATCCTCTGACACTTGCTTTTCTGCAGTATTACAAGACCACTCTACTGGAAAATTCAAGAATTTTGGATATGGATTCTGGAAAAAAGAACTCCATCTAGGGAGGTGTAACATTCAAAATCCATTACTTAGGTTGAAGACCTGTTATTGAAGTTCCAATTAGTCAGCATCAGGACGCGCTGGCTAGTCACATAGCATGGAAAGCCGTGGGTTGTCCTGTTTAGAGGGTCTGAAGGAATGTGCCTCAGAGTACTTCAGCTCTTGAAATAGTATTGTACTAATCAATGACCACCACGTCAGATGAAACTTAACTCTGTGATATAATTGGCCAATATGCCTTTCATAGCATTTCCCCCCCCAAAGAACTATTTGTCAAGGTTATGGAAACCAACCTGCGTACTTGTGGATTCAATGAAAAATCTCTGAATGTTGTGTTGTAAAAGACTGTCTCACAGAGGGTCTTTGACTTATCTTTTCGCAGACTACAGGCATATCCTTTGGCACCCAGAGAGCAGGCATCCAGGACAGATAGAGCAGCCCAGCCTCTGGAAGGTCTGCACTGATTGCGCAAGGCTGTTGTGTGAAGAGTCTTCCACAAGACTCTTCAGAGTGGTGGACACTTACCGGAAGAGCCAGCCTCTTCCTGTCTAGACTTTTCAGGCCACCCATGCTCTTGAAGATTGCTTTTTGCTCAAAGCAGAATAAAAGTGAAGAAAAGCCTGATAACTAATCAAAGTGTCTTTAGCCACACTTGCCAGCTAGATTTTTCGTGATTATGTCATAACTAAAAGTCAGGGATGTTTGAATACAGACCACCAACAGGCAGAGAGAGTCAACAAGTCTAGGGTTTACAAAATTAAAATTTCATGACAGTTTATGTCTTGGAACACTTTGTCTTTGACTGACTACTGATACCCTAAATGTCATGCTTCCCAAAAACAGCAATTTGTAAACTTTAATGAAGCTTTGATTTCATGTCCAATCCAATGTTTGATTTTAATTTTTTTCTGAATTTGCAATAATCTTAAAGTATTAGTTCAATTTTCAGTTAACATTTCCTGAGTTTTTAATGGGGATTGGTCTGATAAGTTCAAGTTAAAAAGTAAAACACACCATTCTCAGGTTTTCAGCTTTTTCCATAATTTGAAATAAGCTAAGCAAGGGTCAAGTGTGTTTGTGTTCTATATTATACTTCCAAGGAGGTTATTGTGGAGGTTTTTTCTTTGTTTGCTTTAGAAACATACTGTTCTTTGCTTAAGTTTACTTGTCTCCCTTCCCAAACAACTCTCTCAAGACAGCTGCATAACATTTTCAGAAATGGAAATAGAATGCTACAACACCTCCTGAGAAAGGAAGTAACCACGGGTGTTGTCTTTCAACACCGTGATGACCAAGATGGACTCCGCTCTGAAAGTATACTGATGATGTAGCTTGGTGCAAGTTTGAGCTTGCCAGTCATGTTTTTTTCAAGCAAGTTTATTTTTAAAATACGTGTTGTTGGACCTTATGGCAACATAAGGCAAAAATACTAAACCACTGTGTTCATTTCTGTTCAGCAGAAGTTAAAGGAGGAAGAGAAAATTTTACAAAGAAATTAGGGTTGAATTGTTAATGCCAAGACCTTGATGTGTCTGTCAAGCAAAGACTAAGGAGAATCTATTCTTATGGAAACCAAATAATGTTGTTGGTGTGCACGACAACTGGTGGAGTTGTGATAGGGTATATAGAAAATGAACACCGTACGTAGTTTAATGGATATCACATAATCCCAGTTCAGATGGGACAATAAGTGAAGATAAACCCACTCTCCTTAGATGTTGACTAGGCTGCTGCAATAAATCTTACACTGTGTTTCTGAAGGGAATACGTGGGTATTTGACAGGAGGAGTCTGCTGTGTCCTAAGTGTCGGCTTCGAATCTGCAGCCCCTAACGTTCAAAATCTCCTAGCCTGGATTAAAGAGGCCTCTTGTTCTTGCATTATTCATATCCATCCTGTAGCTTCATTGAGTCAGACCACGGAAATTAGTATTGAAATAAGTCCAATTTCCCAAGTCAATTGTTTTTCATCATGCTCATAACAGATGTTAAGTCTTGAAAAGGTATAAGCAGATCACATCTGTGGTTCCGAGTTAAGCACAGAAAAAGCCAGCTTACATGTTACCGCCACGGTCTATAATCTTGTAAATCCTGCGGTGTTTGGTATGAGATGAATCTGCTAGTGTTGATTAAACCTGCTTATAAATCTGGCATTGTGATAAGTCACTTTGGAAAGTCTTGGCATAACATTTGTCTGCAAAGTGCAGAAGAGGGTCTTCTCAGGCAGAATTATCATTTGTATGCAAGATGCTTCTAGAATTAGAATCTGTAAAATGTGGGATCTCCAACTCTAAATTTATATGTTCATTCTGCCTTCTATATAAAGTGCTAGATGCTCATCTGTTAGACATAGATAAGGAAGAAATTGACACTTCAACTCTAGGTAATAATGAGTCTTTTACTTACCTCGATGTTATTTTGGCTTGCCTTTTATTCACACAGATATAATAATAAAATTGAAAATCTTTGGAGGGTGTTTTAACAGCTGCTAGCGTATTCTCTTAGTGCAGCACGATGAAGAAAGAAGCTATACCAGTTTCTAACACAATTAAAAATCAATTTATCAGTTACCCTGCAGCGTTCTTATTTTCTTGGACCTCAAAAATATTCCCCATTGCTTTCTCCCTATCCTGTGTCATCCTGAAACTGTTTTTCAACTTAAGTGTTTCTGAAGTTGCGTTGTTTTTGAGATTTATTGAAAGAAAACTTTATTTGGGAAGATTTAATTTTCCCGAGCAAGGTCAAGATGCTGCTTCCTTTCAATTTTTACCTTTTCCATGTAGAAGCACATTTCTAATTATTTCCATAGTTCTGCTTTCTACTTTCCTTGGGTTAGGAGGATAATTTTGTCTTTTGGTTACAGGTCGAGTAGGATTAAGGAGAGTCAATGTAAGAGTCTCAGCTGTGGCAACGACTGTGATCTCTTAGATTTCTTATTCATATTACTGAGAACTTGAAAGTGATGTTTGCCTTGGTATAATTAAAAAATTAATTTCTAATGTTTCTATTACAATTAGATATTATAAAAATGTTAACCATTTCAACCCCATTGGTTAAGGTGGCTGTCTTTAACAAGAATATTCAGAATAATGGAAGAAATCAAGCTAATAAGTACTAATGGTTTATCATGTCTTCTGCCATAAAATATTTGGAGTGCTATTACTTATTACTTCAGCCAAAGCAATTACAAAATCATGGCTATAAAATAATAAGTAAATAATAGCTATAAAAAGAAAATATGAGACAAAATGATCATTATTTGTAGCTGATATGATTTCACCACTGAAAAATCCAGAACAGTTGTGTTCATCCTAGAAAAATGATGAAATAAAGTCATATAGCAAAATAGTGATCAATCTAACTATAGACAGAGAATATACCATAAGCCATCAACAGATAACAAACTACGGAAAATGATATCGCTTCCCTGATGCAACTCACACAGCTCAAATTTCCTCATTTATAAAGAGTTCTTACAAAATCATAAAGGAAAGAGATATAATTCAATGAAAAATCGCAGAGATGATATTGACAAAAAATACAGAGAGTATATAAACATAAAAAATGCTTAGTTTCAAATTGAAGAAGTTAAACGTAATTTTCACCTTTTCCATCAGCATATGGCAGACATGAAAATTTTGCTACTTTATAGTATCACTAAGAGGATAGAGAAAGGGAATTCTTATGCACTACTGACAATATCTCTTACAATAAAGTGTATTCTGACCTTTTGACCTAGTGATTCTAGTACTCCATATTGAGTCTAAATGCCTACTCTTACATGTGCCCAGAGACATGCGCACGCATGTTTGCCGCACCATTGTTTGAAACAGAAAAAAAAGCAAATAAAGAAATGAAAACTGTCAACCAGCATGGAAGTTGTTATATGTCCATTCGAGAGGGTTAGCTGGTGTGAAAATTTTCTCCAGTTCAGTCTGGGGAACCAGTTAAGTGCAGAACACTGGTTGTTGTAAATTCCACTTGTTTAGCAACAACGACGAAGGATTCGCCTGTATATATTTTTATGAATTTGAAATTTCTGGAATTTCTTCCTCAAGAATCTGTGAGTAGAGGGTTTTGAGGAAGGAGAGATGGGGTCTTAAGTAGAAGGAAAATGTAATTCTATTATATTCCATCTTGTACTTAATGGCTTCCTATCTTTAGTCTGTGTTTATATTACTTTTAAAATAAAAAGTAATTAATAATTAAAATTGTAGTCTGTGAAAAAGTTTGACTTTATGGTATATGATGTGAAAGTCCATATATCTTCAAGTGTATGTCTGTTTATTAGGTAAAAACAAATAATATATGTATTATTACAACAATGTAAAATATATAGAAGTGACTTAAAATGGAAAAGAAAATGTAGGGGTTGTGAGGCTCTGGTTAATTTTTAATTTTTTTTTACCAGTTACTACTAGTATTATTAGTTTTTTAATATAAAGCACCCTGAAATAAACCCCATTAAAATGGAATTAAAGAACTTTCTATCAGATATACAACCATATTGTAGGTCAATATTTTCAAGTGTACGACCAGACTATTTTGATTCAAGCTATCTTCAGGTCAATAATTTACAAACCTACCTACTTCCTCTTAGAAAATATCAAAATCCATTTAAAATGAGAGTCCATTGAAAAATGTAAGGAACTCAATAACAACAACACAAATGAGTCAGAATGAGAATGCGCCCACCTCTAAGAACTGGCATTAAGTAGATATCACTGGCCAAATCTGGACAGTTTGAATATCAAAAAAAGAATAGTTAGGATAACGGATTATAAAAATTAAATACAAAGTAAAAGCATGAGTCCATAGTGATATATAGTTCTATGTATAGACATATATATGCACATGTGGAGAGATCCCCCCTTTTTCCTACAGAAGAATGCTACCTAGTCATTATGGAGGGAAAGACAGAAAACCACAGTGTTGCAGCCCTCCCTCCATTCAACAGTTGATCATGCAAGGATCCGGTCAGTGGACACGTAGCCTTTTGGAGGAAGACGGTTGGAAACAAGATGCACTCATGGTCTCAAAGTATCTCCTCGCAGATTATCCACAAGGAAGTGAAAAATGTGCCTGTAGTGGAAGTCGCCTTGTCCATGTGATCAAACCTAGCGTCGCCCGTGGTGGAGCGATCTGGTGGTACACGTCTCCTGATGATGCGCTGTCACCTCGTTAAGTCTCTTGTCACATCTAATCACGAGGAGACACTCAGACCGATCTAGACAGCCCAGCTGGCCTGCACTTAAACAGAGAAATCAACACCATGGAACACACAAAAAAGCAGAGGGAATATTTAAATTAAAAAGACTTAGAGAGACCTAATAATCAAATGCTGTGCGTGGAACTTGGGTGCTGGCTTTCAGAACAAAGAGAGAGATGAAACTGTAGAAGACACTGTGGGGTCTTGGGGGCTCTTGGAGCAGTTTGAACACAGACCGTGTAATGGGTCATAAAGTGGATTTGTGTTAGTTTTCTTAGGTGTAATGATGGTTTTGTATTTGTGTAGGGAAATATTGTCTTAGAAGATACAATCAGAGGGGAAAACATACAGAGAGAGAAAGCGAATGTGGCAAAATAATAATTGATGAATCCAAGGGAAGGGTATACAGGCATTTAATATAATATTCTCTAGCTTTGAAATTTTGCAAAATGAAAAGAAACATATGAAGTATGGGTTAGGGGCCTTCGTTCTTTTTGATAGGTGCTGTAGTGGGTCCTCGGTGCCAGCTTCATCTTTGCCTTCGGGGCAGAGTTACCATGTTTGTGGGGAGGGCATCTGGGTCCACCTTCACTAGGAAAGGTGAATGGGCCTCCACTTTTTCCTGATGTGAAGGAATGCATGCTTAGGCAGCTTCCCTCGTGGCAACTCTTGCCCTCCTAATACTGCTTGTACACTTGGTGGGATTATTTGTGTTCTAGAAATAACCATCAGAGTGTGGGATGGCTTATCATAAATACATTTGCTTTTAAAATTTTTGGATTGATTTCTGTGTAAGAATGTGGAAAGCTATTTACTTATACAGACCAATTAATCAATCAATATGGTTTTAGGAAACCTTGGTGCCTCATGGAAATTTTTCTTTTCCCCATTAACTGGTTCCCAAAATGTGGTTCTCAGCCCAGCAGCTTCAGTATCCCCCAGGAAGCTTGTTAGAAAGGCAAATGAGCCAGACACTCAGGGATTGGAGCCCAGCAATCTGTCTTTTTTTATCTGAATATTTAATTTATATCTAGAGAGAGGGGGAGGAAGGGAGAAAGAGAGAGAAACATCAATATGTGGTTGCCTCTCACCCCACCCCACCACCCACTGGGGACCTGGCCTGCAATCCAGGCATGTGCCCTGACTGGGAATCAAACCTGTGACCATTTGCTTTGCAGTCTGACGCTCAATCCACTGAGCTACACCAGCCGGGCCAGCAATCTGTCTTCAACTAGCCTTCAGCGAATGAAATTGACAGGTTTTCTCATTGACACACAGATTCTGGAATTCTTCATGCCATTGGTCTGAATGTGCTACAAGCACTGAAAAATTTCAGGAGATTTGACCTGATAACTTGAGCCGCTCAGTAACATTGAGGGTTTATACTTCCAAAGATAAGTTGCAAAACACTTCCATACATTGTCAGTCCCCAGCAGGGGTTGGGAAAGCTCCTCCAGTCTGGGCCAAGGGAAGACTTGGCAGAAGAGGAGCTAGCCTTACAGTAGGAGTGGGCATGCGCTGGAGGAGCAGGGACACACTAGAGTCACCCCATCCCACCACTGGGCCAGACTTCAGGTCCCAGGGAAAGTCTAGGAAGGGACTTGGTCAAAGTCACCCTGATCAAAAGTGAGGACACCCTTCAAAAAGATGGGCTACAGATAAAATCAACAGCATGCTTGGCCAGCTCAGGGTTGCTCCTAAGCAGATGCTGGGAGAGTAAGAGCTAGATCTCTTGTTGAAAGACTGGGTGCTGGCACAAGTCAAGAAAGAAGCCGTTAGGGCCCTTCCTGGGGAGGATAAAGGAGACTCCACTTGGAGATTTCAACAGGTCTGATGTTTCAGGTTAAAAGAGACTGAATTTTGGAGGAGGGAACCAAAAGACCCTGGAGACCACTAGCGTCTGGGCCTAAAGGGTGGGCACCCTTTGGGTGCAATTGTAGATCTACTAACAAAAATGGGGAAGAGGGAGAGAACGTCTTACTCAGTGCTCCTTTGCTGGGGTGCAGGACAAATGGGATTGATGCTGAATCCCTCTAGGGGCAGGGGTGTCAAACTTATTTTCAACAGGGGCCACATCAGCCTCACGGTTGCCTTCGAGGATCCAAATGTGACGTTAGGACTGTATGAATGTGACTGCTCCTTAACTAGGGGCAAGGAGCTCGGCACTGCCGCTGGGCAGAAACAAAGTGCTGGGCCAGATGAAACAAGGTGGAGGCCTGTGTTTGCCACCTGTGCTCTAGGGCATTGGGGAAGATTAGACCTTCAAGCTAGCTTTGGGCAAGGAGCAAAGAAGCAAGGCAAACCTCTGATATCCATACAGGCAGGAGGAGCTGGGGAGGGGATTGAAAAACTGTCAATCACTCACTACCAGAAAGAGAGTTGCTAGTATCCTTTCAGGCTAGGATTCTATTAAAACCAAGGTAGGCTGAAGTTGGGGGGGAGCCATCATTATGAATAGCTATAGAGAGGTTAAACAAGGTAGGGAGCATCACGGTTATTTAAAAATTCTCAGGAGACAGACTTCCCTGATTAACGATGTTTTTATATAATTTTAAAAATGTGAAAGGAGGCAAAAGGGCCTTGCTTGAACCAAGAGACTATTATTGGAAACACTAGGTAAGAATGTTCTATTAGTTAAATAATAGTGATAATATGAATAAGTAGGCTATTAATAGCTAAGGAGTTGATTATCCCAGTTTAGAGAGTGCTTTACTGTAATTACTTGATGTGGAGCACCTGTGAGTAGTGGGGGCACACTTTTATTTATATTGCACACGAAGAAGTCCCAGCCAACAGTAATTAAGTGATGTGACTCATCAGTGGACGACTGGTTCCAGCCCGGCCTCCTGATGGCTTACTTTATCACGAGGCTATGCTGATCCTACCGTAAGAAACGTGTTTTGGGCTCTTTTCAAATGACTTTTTAAATTTCCTCTTTTTCTGAATAATGTGTAATAGAAATGTAAGAAGTTGTTAAAGATTCCTTTTAAAAAGCTATTAGGGACAGCTAAGATGGTTTCATCTTCCCATGTCTGCGTTTGGATGCTAATTCACATCATTTTCAAGTAACATCTAACTAGCCTTTCCCCATCCGACAGCCCCAAGGATCTGAAAACAACCCAAGGATGAGTTACCCATTTCTGCAAGTGCTAAAAACAGATCACGGGCTGCTGGCTTATTTGGGATGTAGAGGAGTTTATGGCTTTGGGAAGAGACTAAAATGATGACCTTTAAGGCCTGACTGCCAAGATTTCATGAAAAGTTGGAAGCAAGTGAAAAACAAAACAAACACCAAACTTGCCCATGAATGTTCATAGCAGCTTTCTCATTCATAGTAGCCAAGGCTTGGGGACGACCTCATGTCCTTCGATGGGTTAATGGTTAAACTGTGGTACATCCATACTATGGGATACTACTCAGCAATGAAAAGCAATAGACTACTGCTATATGGAACAGGTTTGAGAAACCTCAAAGGCATTATGCTGAGTGAAAAAAGCTGGTCCTAAAAGATTGTATATTATATGATTCTATTTCTAAGACACTCCTGGAGGAGCAAAATTGTAGATGTGAAAACGGATTAGTGGTTGGCAGGGGCTGGGGATGAGAGAGGGGGGTTATAACTATGAAGGTGTAGCATGGGTGACAGAACAGTTCTGTGACTTGATTAGGGTGGTTCCACTAGCGTTACATGAACCTCTGCATGTGATAAAACTGCACAGAAATACACACACATACACACTTGTCACTAAGAATACATTCTATGGATTAAACAGATGTCTACGTTTTAACATTGCATTAGACTAATATAATGTAATACATAAGAAAGGCTGGGTGAAGGGGTCATGGAGTCACCTGTACCATTTTGGGAACTTTCTGTAAATCTATAGTTATGTCAAAATTAAAAGTTTAAAGAAGAGGAACTTGGTCCCGAAGTGGCATACCTCATTCCCTTAGACTTAATTGATTGCGTGGCCACTGGTAGCTGCAAGGGTGCTGAAAAACACGGGAGGGAAGGAAGGATTTTGGTAGACAGCTAGCTGTCTTTGCCACAATAAAAAATGCTGGGGTCATTCTTAATGGAGACAGAGCTTCTGTTGGAGAGGATGAACATGTTCTGGAAATGGATGGTGTGCTGGTCACACAACTTTGTGAATTTACTTAATGCCACTGAACTTAAAAATGGTTAAAATAGCAAATTTTATGTTATATATATTTTTATTTACAATAAGAAAGAGTAGGAGGAAAAATATTGGAAGAAAAATATCTTAAGTCAGTGGCTGTGCTCACTCTCGCTATAACACAGGATTATGTTAAACTCAAGAGGAAGGAATAGATGATCTCGATTTATTTTAAAATTCACTCATAATGTCTCTTCTGGGTGGTCGGCACTGTCTAATACGGAATTTCCAATGACTGATACACTTTTGGATTTTATAAGTACTTAAGTAAAGGGACATGCTGCAAATTCTTTGAGACAGAGTCCTTTCCCTCCAAAGTGACCCAGCTGGCTTGGACTAGGCTCTCTCTTTTGCTAGATCCCACCAGGGGTGTCCAACCTTTCGGCATCTCTGGGCCACACTGGAAGAAGAAGAGTTGTCTTGGGCTACATGTTAAATACCTTGTGGCACATAATCACAAAAAAGTCTCATAATGTTTTAAGTAAATTTACGATTTTGCATTGGGCTGCATTCACAGCCACCTTGGGTTGCATGTGGCCCATGGGCCACAGGCTGGACACCCCAACGGGCCATCTTTTCGGTCAGGGTGTCATTGTATCAAATGACAGAAGTGTGGGTTGAGATATTTTAGATGAAGTTTGGGGGGGCTAGGAGGTGGACTCCCCCTTACTTGACTCTCAGATGTTTCCCCTTAACACACTCATTTTCAGAACATAGCATCCTTGTCCTACATGAGAAATTGAACACACAGACCCTGGGTGGTTTAATCTACAAGGACGTGTTTTGAGGCTATGAGGGTTCTCATAGTGTTCTTTTCACATAGTCCGTGCCAGCCTGGCACATTGGCATCAAGGGGTGTTAGGGAGGACTCCAGGATTAGGTCCAGCCTCACTCAACGAGTATTGATTGGATCGTCCCTCTTTTTCTTATCTGTGCTGGGCACTGGGGAGTGATGGGTATAAACAGAAGGTCTATTAAGAAGGAGTTCAAAGTCATACTTGTTATACTATTCTCTTTATATCGTGTGAGTCTTATTGGTGAAAACGCTTTGTCAACCGCGACATGCAGCACGCAGCATGCAACGTTATTGTTTCTAACGCTACAACTTATAACTACCTAAAACAGAAAGATTAGGAGAGGTCAGGAGTATGAAGTGTATTTTCAAGTTTAGCCTTTTTATCAGGCCAAGAATTGAGATTTCTTATTAAAAATTTGGTCATCATGCGTATGGAGGAAAGAGCAGATATTTCAGGAAGAAATTGGGATTTTGGTGCTCCAGTTCTGTAAGTTACTAGCTAATTCACTCTGGGAGAGTGAAGCCCTGAACCTAAATTTGCTAAAATTAATACTTACAAATGATGATCATAAGACTACCTCACAAAGTTGTTATCATATTAAAAAAGGTAAATTACAAAGAAATTCTCTGGAAACACTAAGGCCCTTTAAAGAGATATTTAAAATGATGATAGCTACTACTGAATTAGTTTTGCTCCTTTGCTAGGGAGGAAATTAAAGGAATGGAGGATACCGAATTTTGTTATACACTCGAATATCTTCGAATCCTTTTCAGATATATGTCAATCAATAACATTTTTTCATATTCAGATAATTTGTTGTTTTTAAGAATCATTTGGGGGTACAGAATCCAGGGCCCATGTCCAGAAATTCTTTTAATGTCAAGAGTAGTAGTTCTCAATCTTGAGTGCACGTCAAAATCACCTAGGGAGATTTCAGAATTCCCCATGCCCAGGATGTGCCGCAGCCCCATTATGTGAGAATTCTGGGGATGCAACCCAGGCACCTGAACCCCAGATGATTGTGGTATGGATGGTCCAAGAACCATTACTTTAAAAAAACATGGCTTTATAAAGTAGGTTGTAGCTCTGTGAATAATTACAATTTGTGTTTTCCTGTTTTGTAAAGAAAGATAGTACTTGTAACACAGACTAAGAGCAGTATTTAAAAATATTTTTGCAAAAGATAAGCTGAAGTAAAACAAATATCTTACTCCTGTATGGTAAAACTTTGTATAACTCTGAGATGATATTCTCAGACAACAGTGATATTATAAACACAATATTTATTGAAAAGTGAGTGATAAAAGGATTTGCCTTTTAAATTATTTGATTACAGGATGATAGGGTTCAAATTTATTTTTGCAGATATGATGTTTGCATGTTTTGTTCATCGTCCTTAACATGTTTAACTAAATATTGATCCACACTTTATACAAATCAGAGTTGTTGACTGTGAGGCTGGTACAACCTTATCATGCTTATTTTCTGAGATAAACTCCTCATTTCTGGCTTCTCGGTTCTCACTGGCTCTTTCTCCTGTTCTTTAAGACTGGTCGGGCCTCTTAGATGTTAACAATGATGAAAATGAAGGGGATAAGTGAGCTACATTAAAGCTCTTTGCAAAATCTAAGAACAAAACCATGTTACCCATTATTATTGTTATGCGAACAACTCAGAATGGTCTAGATCTCAGTTACCTTGAAGTTAGGGAGGAGTAGCTGGTAACAGGAGGAGTAGCTGGTATCATCGCATTCACCTGACTGGGCTGGTCTTGAGGTCCTGTGTGTGTTGTAACTTAATCCTTTTCCCAGCTGTGTACACTGCTCTCTCTCCCTGCTCACCCCCCAATGAATGTTCTGACTCTATACATCCACACTGAGCAGCACTCGGTTTTTTAAATTTGTATCGATAAATCAATAAAAACTCATTTCATGATGTTTAGTCTCCCCCAGCCCCCAGAAATGTATGCAGTCAAGGAGAGAGTATTTCACATCAAAAAGTTCCCAAATTTCCCATGTTTTTACTCAGCATTTCCTATGGTTCCCTTGCCCCCAGCCCACTTCACCCCACCCCCACCCATCCCACAGAGCCCCGCATTGCCAGTAACTTCTTTTTCACTTTACTCATACACTCTGAGTTTTTCTCTCCTTTATTATGTGACATTCACCTTCTATATTTGGAGGCCAAAACTTATTACCCACTCCAAAATAAAGGGATCTCGGGTCATAAGGCCAACCTGTTTGGACTGAAGACCGCTGCTTATAAATAATATTTTTAGAACTCAGTAATAAAAAAGAAGCCTTCCTTGTATCAAAGGATATTGTCTATAAATACCTATTATATTAGGCCTTAATATATTCGAAGAGATGTTTCCAGCCCAGCCGGTAGACATGTTCCATGAAAAAAGGACTTCTCATAACATAAGCATTAATTCTGACTGGAGCCAGCAAGCCTGATGTTCAGAGCTTTTAAAAAGCCATAATTTTCTCCTTTATTTTAAATTATGCAGTATAATTCACGATCTACAGTATGATTCTTCATTCTAACAGGAACATAATAAAACTGAGTAAAAATTCTATTTTTGTCATATTTATGTATTTTCTCTTCTTAGTTAACGATCAGTTATTTAGAATTTGTGTTGGGGGTTAGTCCATCCATTCTCCTCTTTCTCTTCCATTTTTGAGCTCAGACCAAACATTCCAGGTTCACAAGGGAAAGGAAAGGACACTGAATTCGAGTAAATTATCCTGTTGGAAGGGTTGCCTGAAGGTTCAAGGGCGGGACATAGCGAACCTATAGACACGTGCTGATGTTTATTATTACCAACAATGAAAGTCGTTACAAATTGCCTAATTCCTGTTTCTTGGCATAGAAGTGTAAAGGACCCGTTTTGCCCCCAAGGAAACATTTATCTTAATATCACCGGGATCTGGGCGAGACATAAAACTCCATCACACTGTACCGTGTTTGGACTTAGGAGGATTAAGTTTGTAAGAGGAAAATGGTGCGTCCCGGAGCTAGTGTGTGGGGGAAGGGGTGTGGAGTGGGGTGTGCGTGGATTCCATTCGTAAGTGTGGAAGATGACGTGGATGCAGTGCAGGTCAGCTCGATTATCCGTTTCCCGCGAGCAAACCCCAAATCCTCCATTAGTGTGTGTGTGTGGGCGGAGGTGGCTAGCCCTCTTGCAGCACGATAAAACAGCGGGAAAGTACTTCAGGCAAAATCATGGAGGGGCGGCTGGTTGATCCCTGCCCAAATCTCCTGCAGGAGAGTGGGCGGAAGGATATTTGGTTATTGCATCAAAAGATGCCCCTCTCCTTCCCCAGTTTCCTGCACAGTGAAGCAGAAAGCAGACGCCTTAACATACCCAGTTGTCTTAGGTATTGTTAACAGCATTCTGATGGGTCCCTGTGAGTATAACGTGACATCCCACCTTTGAGCCATCGTTCGAGCCACCCCCTAAGCCTTTCTGGGCCAAGCCTAGAGAAAGAAGATGCTGAGAAGTTATATTTTTATCTGTGCTCCTTGTAGCCAGCTGGGCACATTTGTCAGCCCCTCACTTGGCGCTGTCATCTGGGCAGCAGTCTCTCAAGACGACTGATGAGTGCAGGAGTGAGGCCGTGAAGACACCTCTTCGGGGTGATTTCTAGGGCTTCGCTACAGTTGAGTAAGTACAATGTGGAGCAAAGGACATAAAGCAGGCTGGGTCCCCCCACCCAAGAAAGAGAGGGGGAAAAAGAATGAAGCTTTATATAATTCTTGCCCAGAGAAAATGGGGAGGGAGAGCGAGAATGCCAGAGCACTGGTAACTATTTTCAGCATGAGATCTTTTAAAAAACGTTGTACTTTTTCCAGCTCTTAAAAAAAAATCTTTGTTTTTAGTAGAAGTTTGGTGAAATTTTTTGGCAGTATAATTATGTTGATGAGTTAGTGGGATGGTTTGAAGCGTCGGGTTTCCACTAATATCGCGAGGCTTCCCTCTGGCCTTAGTTGATCAAGAGGAAATAGGATTGGTCTAGATCAGTGATTTGTCACCTTGCTTGTGCGCTAGAATCATCCGGTAAATGGAGAAGGCAGACCTGAAAGAAAAACGAATGAGTGGGCTGGTTCCCAGCCCCATAAATTTTGATTTATGTGGTCTCAGGTGGGGTCTAAGTATTGCTCTTTTGAAAAATCTCCACCATCCCAAGTGATCCTAATCTACAGCTAGGGGTTGACGACCATAGTTCTTATGGCAGCGATATCTTGCAATTGTTTATTTGCAACTTTTTCCCCCTTAGAACAATGAAATTTTGTCAGTTCTTTTGTTTACTCTTAGTTTTTTAATTTTTTTTCATGTAGTATTTGCAACACATGAGAAATTTATACAGCACATATGTAAGTTATAAGGCATAACAATAACAGGAAAACCCACGACAAATTTTTCAACTTAAGACCAAGAGTACTACCATGAGCATTGACTTTGCTTATGTGTTCCTCCAAAATTTCATGTCTCCTGATTCCCTCAAGGGTGATCACTGTTACCAATTTTGTTTTCATTGTTTGTTTCTGTTTTTAAATATTTGTTATTACACCCTTGCATACACCACTGGGCAAAAAGAGGGCTTACAACTGTATGTGAAACACAGAATTTACTCTTATATTATTACTTATTAATTATTGTATTATTCATTGGAATTGCAACTGTAAACCTACTTTTGCCCACCCCTGCATATTACAAAAGAATACGTTTAGCTTTGTTGCATTCGGGGCATTATCCTCTATGTTATCTTATGCAATTTGACTTTTTTCCCCACTGGAAATTGTTTCCGAGTCATTCCTGTTGTGCATAGCTATGTTTCATTCATTTTTCATTGCCGTGTAGGATTCCATTTGTGTGACCATAACACAATTTGATTTTGTCATCCTCCTGGCAATGGACATTGGGTTACATGTTACTCTGCTCCATATGATGAACACATACTATGGCAAGCCTTTATAATTTTTGCCAATCTAATGTTTAAATTGGTATTTCATGATGGTTTTAGTTGGCATTTCCCTGATTAATAAATACCTTTTAATGTGTTTGTTTGCTATTTGAAGTGTTACTTGCATGAAAGGCCAGTTCAAGGTTTCTACTCAGTTTTCTAATGATTCTTCTTTAAATTTCCTTATCAATGTAATACTTCATGCATTTTAAGTATTAATTCCTATATGCCATAAATGTGGAAATATCAACTTTATGTGTTGCAAGTATCATTCTTTGGTGACTGAGTGCAACATAATGAAAATCATCATTTCTTTTATTACTATGCTTTCTATTCTTTCTTTAAGAAATTGTTTGATTGCTGGCTGGTATGGCTCAATGGATTGCATGCTGGACTGCGAAGCAAAGGGTCACCAGTTCCATTCCCAGTCAGGGCACATGCCTGGATTGTGGGCCAGGTGCCTATTAGGAGGCATGTGAGAAGCAACCACACATAACATTTCTCTCCCTCTTTTTCTCCCTCCCTTCCCCTCTCTCTAAAAATAAATAAATAAAATCTTTTGGTCCCCTGGTATCTTATATCCAGCCACCTTACTAAATTTATTAATTCTAAAACTTTGTCTGTAGGTATTTGGGAGGGGTGTTCTATAGAGATAGTCATATATTTTTTTGCAGATTATTCTAGCTTTATCTCTTTTTAAAAAATCCTATGTTTTCTTACCTTGTGTTTTAGTGCTTTTAGGACTTCTGGCATAATGTTAGGCAGAAGCAGTGACACCGTCATCATTTTCTTATTGTTGGTTTTAAAGGAAATGCTTCTTGCTTAAATAACATTTCAACCATGAAGCATGCTGTTTGCTGCAAGGCTTTGAGAGCTGCCTTCTGTTAAATTAGGGAAGTCCCGCTCCATGTGTAGTTTGCCAAGGGTTCTGTTTTTTCTGTGTTGATCAGTTTTATCAGTTTATCACCTTTCTGAAACATTCTATCAGCTTACCTTTTGGCTGTTATATGAACTAAAAGCCCATACACTTTCTTCATTTTTGCCACAGCATTCCGAAGACCTGGAACAGTGCCTGACACTTAGTAATCGCTCCAGAAATTCTTTTTGGTTGATTGACTGCTGATCTCTCTGCATAGATGGCAGCAAAAATGTGTGAGACTTGTGTTTGACCAGAGTTGATAGTCATTTATTAATAATATAAGAGTCAGTCTGGATCTATAAAAACGTAAGTAAGCAAAATATTTAAGCGGTATATGGCATATCAATTCAGTAGAATTCATGCAGAAATTTGAATCTTTTGGGAGGCCATATAGACTCAATGAAAATGCTTATGATGCAAAGTCCAGCGAGAAAAGGACAACGAAACATCATGTGAACAGTGCGAGTACAATAACGTAATTACATAGACAAGCAGCCAACAGGACTCTGCTAAAGGGGAAATACCTATTATATTAGGTTGTGGAGCACTAGAGGGTTTGTCTCGATCTTCTGGTCAAACCTTTCTGTCATGTTCCCTTAGTGCTTTTATAGTCAAGAAGAAAAAGAGCAGAAAGACACTCCCAAGGCTACATTAATAGGGTTACTGTAGTAAAGTAACTCAAACTTGGTGGTCTAAAACAGGCACATTTATTCTCTCTCAGCCCTGGAGCTCAGGCCAGAACCAAGGTACCCGCAGAGCTGTGCCCCGCTTGGAGTCTCTAGGGAAGACCTGTCCTCACTGCTGCCCTCTCGGGTGGCTCCAGACGTGCGATGGCTTTCGGCTGCATTGCTCCAGTCTCTGACTCTGGTCTCAGCCTGGCCTTCTCTTCTTCTTCTGGTAGTTCTCCTCCGATTCTCTCTGATAAGAACACTTGACATCAGATTTGGGGACTACTTGGATAATCCAAGATGATCTGATCTCCAGATCCTATTGATACTATCTACAAAGATTCTTTTTTTTTCCCCCTGACAATATCACATTTTACAGGCATCCGATGTTTAGGATGTGGACACATCGTTTGAGGGCCATTCACCCTCCCTGAGACACCCACCTTTCTGAAACTAGTGCATGGTCTTCAAACATTCCATCATTTGGGAACCACGCATAGTTTATATACGAATTGAATAGCACTCTATGTACATTTTTTTAAAAACATTTTTAAGAGGATTTTGGCTTCATGCTCCTTTTATTAAAAGAACGCGTATAACTAACAATTGTTGCTTAAATGATATGTGAATCTCTAACATCGCTAGGAAGCTTTCTGAGGAGTAAGCCTCCTGTTTCCTGTTTCATGACTGCGCGGTCCTCACCGATTTGAAAACAGGGCTGTGTGGATTTGTGTCCCTCTTGTTAACGAATATGTGATTTAAGGAGATGTAAGAGGCCTTTTTTATGTAAAGCTCTGAGTGTTAAGCAAAATCTTCCTCAAGCATCCTGTGCTTATTTCAATCATGTCTGTTCTCATGAATTTGATTGAAATATGTGGCTGGGTTTTTCCCGGTGGAATCTCTGGGGCGTACCAATCACGGATCGCCTGGCACATTGATATTGACACTAAAAACACTGCTGTGTCTGACTATCACAACTGCTAAGTTGCGGTTATTTTATTTTGCCATGATGTTGGTTTAAATCTGCTTTCCTTCTCTCTTGTAAAATTTTGACCCTGTTAATCATGGTGTGCATTCATGGAAAACAAAATGAATTCGTTTTGTGAGAAGGAGCATTGATCGCAAAGTTATTTGGTCCAGTTTCTTGCCCCCAAGCAAGTAAACGTTTTGACCAACCCTGCCCAAGTTCTTTCCAGAAAGAGATGTCCTGTCTTAACCCTTATGAGTCTTTTCCTCAGCAAGTATCCTATCACGTGTCCTTGAATTGCAACATTATTGTTTTACTCTAGATGGTATTTTTGTTTATATTATAAAAAACACTGAAAAGTGCTTTAGAATACATTAGGAAGAATGCTCTAATTGACAATCAAAAATTGGAGTGCTTTAATACTGAATTTTTAAGGTTATGTTTAATGTGCTTTTTCTATATTTATTTTATATCTGTGGCAAACTTCATGTCTTTGCCAACTTTAGCTATTGGCATCTGTTACTTAACGCTATTTTACTTGGTGGGATTTCACATTCTTTGTAATTTCATCAAGTCTTTCCTTCACATGGCACTTGCTGAATCTTTGTCCCTGTCTCGTTCTGTAGATCCTGTTCAAAGCTGTAGTTTTTCTAAGAAAGAGCGAATCACAAGGCCCTTCAATACATTCCTGCTGCAGTCACACAGTACCACTCTCTCATTCTGTTTAATTTCCACATTCTGTGCGAGACGAGCTTGTGCAGCTTTCTCCAGCCCCTGGACATTTGCTCTGGAACAAAGACAAGGATGAAGCCGTTAGAGTCTGCGGTGATAAAGACCTAAGTCTGTGGGTGTCATGAAAGGGTCACCAGGGGTCAGAGAACCTGGGGTTCCAACAGTCCTCTTCACTGATACCACTGTCCCTTCACCACTGCCTCATGGCCAATATCTGTGAGACAAGGGGTGGAAGAGAGAATCTGTAAATAATCTTCCAATTCTAAGATTGTATTATTTTTTTCTTCCAACTCACCAGCTGGCCCAGATAGAGTGCATTAATTTTATCTATCAACCACATTACAAGGCACTTGCACGTATCTTTACGTTTCTTAGTATTTCCGCTCCCACAAGGCAGAGGTGACCCTCCCACCTCTTTCACTTCCACCACAAGCCGCCCTCCTCCTGGCTCACCACACTCGAGCCACACCGGCACCCTTTCCTCTCCTTTAACGTGGAAAGCTCTTCTTTGCTTCAGGGTCTCTGCAGTTGCTCCTTTCTCTGTGTGGCACACTATTCTTCTGGCTCTTCCCTCACCTTTTTTTTTCTCATTCTTTAAGACTTTGCAAAAACACCACCTTCTCAGTCCCCGTTACCTGACCACTCTGTAAAGACCTTCTTCCTCTTCATCCATTCACCTTCAACTTTGAGTTGCTTCCCATCGCTTTGCTTGAAATTTTCTTTATAGTTTTTATCATGATCTGCCATCATCTTGCTTCCTTGTGATGACCTTGATCTTTCTTTCCTTTTTACTGTCCACTTCCATACTGCATCCTAGCATAGAAGTTCTCTGAGGGTCGAAATTTTCTTTAGGTTGTTCCTGCTGTATCATAGTGCTTAGAAGAGTAATAAATTTCAAAAAAAAATGAAGTAATCTATTTGAGTAGATCAAATTGTTCTTTAATAAAGCAGATTTAATAAATTATCATGAACTGTCTAAGATTCTCTTTCAAGCCTGTGACCCAAGTCAGTTGGTATAGCAGGGTGCTTATTTTGGTCCTCAATTATATGTTTTTATTACTTATTAATATCTCTCACCATGAGATAAAAGCCAATTAACATTTGCCACCTAAACTCTAGAAAATTGTCATATACTGACTACACTTGACCTTGAATAAAAATTGAATGCTGGTGTTTACTTGATGTGGAAAATATATTTTGTGGACTTAAACAGCTTGGATGTTACTGGTGAAGATTTTCTTTGTGGATATTACTGTTCGTGACACTAGCATCCAATTAGTGGTGTTGGAAGCCCTAGGAAGTTAAAAGCTTCTCTGTGTGTATATGTTTTCAAGGCTATATTGCAATGATCATTTCGGCCAATATTTATTTCTGAATTTATTCATGTATTTTGCCCTCAATATTTTGAGTCCCTGGCATTTTATTTCCTTAATAATCTGTTTTCTGAGCTTTGCAAGTCAGGCAATGTGGTAACCATGCCCCCAGAAGCATATGGAACCCTGAATGATTAATATAATTAGGCTTCTACCAAGTAGGTGGTGTGAATCGAGTCATAAGAGCAGATGGAGTTAAAAAGGGTGGATAATAATATTCAAGGTACTAAACTAGAAAAAAAATAAACTAGCCTCCATGGCGTAACTAAGTTACATGTGTATTTATCTTTTATAGAACACAAGTACAAATACACAACAAGTACCATTTGTGCTTTCTATGGATTGATAGCTAAAATTGCTTTTGGGTAATTGATGACAGATGCTAATTTTTACTATAAACTCCTCTCAGAGGCTCTTGGTAAATAGACATATGCTTGGGAGCCATTGTGTTCTCCTTCATGTCAAGCAGTCAGATTGCAAAGGGATGCACTCTGAAGCTAAATTCCTTTTTCAGTGCCACATTCCCATGACATAGGTATGTCATGTTCTCAGTGTTTTGTTAGGAAGAAATGACATTTCTTCAACAATGTTCAAGCCTGGTACCACGGCAAGAGCCTGAGATCCTGACATTGAATCCTTGATCTGTCAGCATCTATGACATTTACTGAGTATGCCATTATCTGTGATCTTAAGCAAGTTCCTTAACCTTTATGAAGATCCTTATCTGTAAAATAGGGAGAACAATACCAGTGCCACAGAATTATTGTGAGGATGTCATAAAAATTGTCAGTTCCTCAAAAATAGTATGTATTCAATACATGCTTATTTATTCCCTCTTCTAGAACATTTGACTTTTGAAAGTTAAGGGGTCATTCTTTTCAAGAAAATGTAGCTTAACTGTAAACTACAAAACTAAACACCTATGTAATTATTGGTGGTAGTTCACAAGTGTTTTTTGCTGTATTTAGTGAAATTTCCTAGACACACAATTAGGAGCACTAACAAATGATAGGAATTCTTACATAAATAAGGGAAGGAAAGAAGGAAGGAATTGAGGGAGGGAGGAGAAAGGGAAAGAAGAAATTCAGTAAGGAAATATTTTCTTTAAGTAAAGATGCAACAATCCCTACTATGGATATAAAGTCTTTAAAATAATGAACCAAATGATACTTGAAGACACAGACTTAGTATTTATGCTGACATATGTACAGTGCCCATCTGGGACATACCTTCAGTCAAAACAATTTAAGCATTGTTATAAAAAGAACAAGGAAATTAAGTGACAAAAAAGTGACACCATTGAAAAGGAAGAGAAAATCCAGAACAGGCATACAAAACGACATGTTACAGGGCCAGAGGTAATCAAAATCAGATGAATGTTCTGTTACAGAATAACATGAATCTTGGGGTAACAAAAAGCAATACAATAAAATGTCAGGTAGAGTTTTTCCTCCTTTACAATGGGGAAATCTTCAAAGGAAACCTATTTTACTTTATATGCTGATTTGTCATGGGATTATTAGCCTGAATCAGCACTACAAAGTTAGTCTTCTTCATGCCATTTTACAGTATTGGAAAAAGTTAGGACAAGAACTCAGAACCCCAAATCATGTTTCCACAAATGATGTGAAGAGTATTCTGAAGACTGCACTTTAGGCATCCCGGTGACAGTGCACCAGGTGCTGTCCTAGGTGCTGAACGCGCAGCAATGGGACATCATTCCTGTTGTCTGTCCTCCATCCTGCAGCCTAAGTTATCTGCATTTGCTACTATGAATCCCACAGCAAAGATCCCCACAAAACAGATCCTCATTTCAGTAATCTCTGCCCTAGTCTCAGGAGAGGTGCTGAGGGCTTCCATAAGGTTTTAGGGGGCCCTGAGGGAAAGAGTCCTAGAAAAATTTGCCATGCATGTGGTTGGCAAACCACCCAGCAATTTATCTCATGATTTCTGGGTATTGCTCTTTCCTGTTTCTTTACTTCCCTCCCCCTTTAGCTCCCACTTACAAGGCCATGTCCTGAATCTTGTTAGTATCTCTCTGGACCAACTGCATATTATGCTTTGCATGACAACCTTTAAGCTGTGGTGTGGGTAGGTGGTATAAATCCAGCCTTTGTATGGGCCCCCAGCTGTGGGCCCTGGCACAGAGCTGTGCCTGGTCACAGAGAGCAGCACCTTTGAATTTGCCTAAAGGAGTGTTCCACTTGCCAAGCTGTTCCCGGGGTGTACATCTACTTAAAAAGTGGTGACTTTTTTCTAATTTTTACACCAATACTCTATGCATCAGTAGTATCCCTGCTGGCTCACACAGGCCCCAGCCTTGACTGATAATCAAAACTGTCTCATTTAGTGACATTCAGCTAGTCTTGCTCCAGAGCTTGGATTCTAGATGGTAAGTCGTGTTTCACGAATCCTGGTCTCTCACTTCCACTCTGTCCACCTCACTTTGCTGACTATTGAATCCCCACGTCTTGTTGATTTAGTTTGAGTGATTGGACCTCTCACATATTTTTCTTACCATCCTGTTTCCATCCTGGGCTTTTCTTCAACTCTTCATAAACTTCATCTGAACTACTTTCTTGACTGCAGCCACTTTCTCCTGACATCATTCCCCACATCGCCACTAATGGCCTTGCAAAAATTGTATTTTGAAGTTTGCCGTTCAAACTGACTTCACATTTTCTGAAGCAAGATTTTCCCAAGTGTAGTCAATACATTTCCTCCAATCAGGCAGCACCTGATAATAATACAAGTTTCTTAGCTGCATTCCAGACCTACTGAATTACAGTCTCTGGTGTGTGGTGTAGTGGGATTTAGGGTCCACACTTTAATAACCTCCTCAGGTGATTCTTACCAACTAAGTGTTCAAGAGCTAGGTTAAATATTGCCTAGAATGAGTCTGTGCTGTATCAGTTTCTTGCAAGAAAAATTTCTAGGATTTTGCACATGGTCTTGTACAAAAAAAAAAGAATGGTTTTTGTTTGTTTGGAGAAGAGAATCAAGGGCAAAGAAGGAAAAAAATTCTAAGTCAAGTTTATACAAGAATAATAATGTTTGTGGTTTCTGTAAAACCATAGTCTTGCAATTAAAACTGCCTCAAGGGAGATTGTGTTTAACCTTCACTTAGACAGAAATTTTCTTTTCTGTGTCCTCGCATAAGTGGCCATCAAGCACTCTATTTTCAATGAGGAGCTTGCTGCTTCATAGAAGATGCTGTAGTGTTGGGCATCAACTGTTTCATTGGTTGAATTTGCATGTGTGTGCATGTGTGTGTGTTCATACAAGACATATGAATTGTATAAAAAATATTAGTTCCAAATTATCACAGTTTTTTCAAGATGACACATTTGTAAAAGAATTATTTTTAGAGGATTACTTTATCAGTATGAAAACTGTAAATTCTGTTAAAAGCATTTGTCAAAATGTTCAGGAAAAGAAATCTAGCCTCTAACTGAAGAACTAGTTTTAGGCAAAATAAAGTCACTATCAACACCTTGACAGTTTAATAAATAAGTGGTTCCTTGCTTGGCTTTATTAGCTTTAGAATTATTTATTTGTTCATTTTCAAGAACATGGAGAAACTAAGCTAGAGTTTGGAAAAAGAAGTAAGACCTGGTCACTACTCACAAGCAGATCATTGTCTAATTTGGGGAGAAAGAAATGGATGCAGTGAAGTATGCTCAGTGTGAATCTGAGATGTTTGTTCAGCAGGCAGGTGGGAGCATAGAACCTGGATTCCAGAAACATGAGCACAGGTATCTTGAGCTAGACATATGCACGATGACATCTGCTTGAAAATGAGTGTTGTTCAGAAAAGGAGAGGACCTAAATACACTAAGCTGTCTTCAGAAATTGAATATAAACTATGACTGTAGAAGATACTGGCATCTGAATCGTGTGCTGCTCTTCTTACGCATGCTTGGGGCAAGCCTATCCTTCAGCTTACACACTCAACAGACACTGCTGTTTACTTGGTGGTGGCTGGCAGAACTGAAATCAGAGTAACCTTTGAAACCCCAACTTGGCATTCATAAAGTTATATTTCCAATTCTTTTCATTCGGTGTGACTGTTGATGAAAATTCCATTTACCAGAGGACTCATTCATTCTGAGACCCATAGTTCTTTGGGCCATAGGGTTCAAGGTGCAGGCTATGGGATCCCAGTTCTATCACTCACTAGCTGTTTACTCAACTATTTGTGCTTTAATTTCATCCTTTGTAACATGGGGAAAATAATAATAGCTACCTCACAGGATAGTTGTGAGGCTTAAAAGGAAAGTGTGCATGGAAAGAGCTCCCCTGGAGTGTGGCATATAGAAATTTCTCCTTAAGTGCTGTCCTTGCGTGGTGCGGATGGCTCAGGGGGAAAGGCAAGCCGTGGTCCTGGAGTCAGAAAGCTTGTCTGGGAGCGCCTCTCTGCCATGTGCTTCCTCCATGTTTTGATCACCTCCTATTCACCCTGTCGCTGAGTTAAGGGACACCTTGCCCCAGTGTTATGGGGATGTCTGATCGCAGGACACCTGACCCTGGAAAGATAAAATGAAGAGTGATTTCTTAAGTTACATATACTTACAACACAGGGAGGACAGTGCACCATGTGGGGTCACACAGGGCTTGAACTCAGGGACAGAATGAACAGCCAGGGGCTGTGGGGGGCAGGAGGGTTGGGGTATCTCCTCACTCTGTGGGAGGATGTGATTGACTTGTTTGAATAATTGTGGGGAGTGGGTGCCAGCAGGGAACTGAAACTCTCTCCTTGGGGAGAAGCAAGAACTGGGCTTGGTCTCTTTGGTAAAGAGGGTTGTTTGGTTAGAAGACCTTTTCTGCAGATGCAGAAGGGGGAGGGGAACCTGCAGGGGGACCAGCAAGGCCCTCCTGATTTTACCAACGACACAGCACATACTATTGATCTTCATATCAGGTCTCACACCCACTGTGAGTGAGAAATTCACTTCCATCTCATCACAGCTCTGTTTCTTCCACTGCCAAAGAGGCATGACTTTAAATGAATGTAGCTTATTAACTAGACACTCCACAAATATGCAGTGTTGCTAAATAAACTATTACTGAATATGATTTAGGAAGTGTTGCTTGTTTTCTGACTATAGCATTCTGAAAAAAATACCTTGGTAAACTCCATTGCATAAGTCAAGGTCTCTCTTAAATGCTTACTGAAATTCTCCTTCTTTTAAAGTGAAGGACTATGTGTTAATATAGAAAGGTAATGAGTTTTAGGAAGATTTGTGGTAATATAACCAACGTAACTGTCAGATTTAGTCATATCACTTTAGTAATTAAAGCCCAAGGACCACACGCTGCTGGTTAAGGTTGAATATAATCAAATTTGCCTTATAAATAGCAGACATCAGTTAGTGTTTCTGATGGATCATGCCAGTGTACTTCTCCGATCAATTTTTGCATCTGACAAAGAAGGTCGAAGTTATGAAGAACTATATAATTAAGGACATTTCTTCTCTCTACTTACCCACTTTCCTTAATCAAGGATTAATGAAGAAGTTTTTTTTTCCTTTTGGTACATTTTATTAATAGGAATAAACAGCCAGGCCAAAGTGAAAAAATATATTCCTATATTAATTTTTTGCTGTGTGTGTTTGTATCTATGGCTGTGTGTAAAATAGCATGTTCTTTCAGAATCTACAGACTAAGTGTGAGGAATCAATACCCCCTCATAGAGTGGTGTATATTTTATGTATTTGTACCAACTAATTTATAAGGAGCTAAGGGGCCTAATCTAGGAAAAAAATACTCAGTGTCCAAGATTGATATTGAAGAGAACCCAACTAGAAGGAAGAGAATAAGAATCATCCTGGGAGATCAAGTTTCTGAAACAAGGAGCCACACTTGTCAACAGAGGCTGAAGCTCAGAGAGGAGCCCCGGCCACGAGGTGTGTGGCTGTTGACTGACCCTACTCTTTGCCAGGCCCTTGATAGGTTGTACCTAAAGGGTGAGCACCTATTGGTGTAAAACCTAAAAGGGCCGATTCTTGGGAGCCACACAGCTCTGTGGTGTGTCCTCTGAGAGAACATGGAGGAAGAAGGGCAGTTCCCAAGTGGCCGAGAGGGGTGAGCAAAAAGTGGTTGAGAACAGTCAGTTGCCCTCGGGATGCAGGTTAGTGGACAGTGCTGCTAGGGCGACATCACTGGATGAGGGCCACACCCAGTGGGGCCTCAGGCCTCCTAAGCCACGTACAACCCCAGAACAGCCTGATAAGAGATACCCAAGTGAGGAAGACAGTGCAGCGAAGACGGTAACTCATTCCCATGCAGGAGAGGCCCCGAGACAGCTCCCAGACGCTCTCGGAGCATGTGGGAGACAACTCTTGAGAATTGTTTGAGATACCAGAGGGACAAGAGACCCAGGAAAGGTGGAGACTACTTCAGAGCTGAAGTTGTATTTTCAAAGGGGCCTCTGACTGAGCCACAGTGGGATCCATTAACACAACCTTATTTGGTTCTTATAATGAGGTGTCTTTAGTCATTCAGCTTGTGACCACAATAATTTTCTATGCACATCAATATTTGAATGATATTACCTCTGAGCTCACACCTTACTAGCTGTACGTTTAATTTTGTTCCTTCTCAGGAACTCCTCCTATCTTATATCTGCGATGGAAAGGCATGGTTACTAAAAACCAAAGGCCACTTCTTCCTCTTCTAAGTCCAAGCTGTGGGGAACGTTGCTCCCTTTGCCAACGAGAGCTTTGGTTTTGCTCAGCCACCCTGTCTGCTGTCATGGCCGTGGCCACTGGTGGAGATGTGCTTCCCCTAACCTGGGGTTAAACCTAGCTGGAGGTGCTCCTCTCTGCCTTACGGTGAATTTGACCTTGGGCTTTTCCAGCTTGGCCTGAGTGAGGGCTAATTTGGCTGGGTTTGGTAACGTTGCCCATCAGAGAGAAGGCTTTCAGTACTCAATGCCTTGCATCCCAGAAGACCCCTAAATGCCAATGTGTACAACCCCCTCCGACAACCTCTAACCTTTATAAACCAATGGCTGGGGGTGGGGGGAGGGACAAAGTGATTCCATCTACTTACTCTCAAGCTCAGATTCTAGTTAGGTTAAAGTCCTGTTGTGTAAGCAAAAGATAAAGCATTGGGAACTTGCTTTAGATTCCTTGAATCTAAGGTGGCTATTTAAAGTGGTTTTAAATACACCAAAAGTTCTTACATGATTTGGCTGTAAAGGAATTGAAATTTAAACAAAAATGAATTAGGTAGTAAGAAAAGAAATGACCAGGAATAAATTATGTAGAAAAGATAAGAGAAGCCCATTGGAGAAAAACCCTGAAAAGTTGCTTTATAGTGACACAAATTGACCAAAGGCCTCAGGGACAAGGCAACATGATTGATTTGTGGGGAAAAACATTGATTTGACAGGAAGTCATGCAAACTAATTATGTGAGTAGGCACAGCTACTGTATTTTAAACAAAGACACACCGAAAACAAACTGGGAAGCAAACTTTGGTTGCAGACAGTTCCTGGTGCAACTCGGGACTTCTCCATGCTGCACACACACTCTCGCCCTTGAAATGACACCGAGGACCATGGCTTCGCCCCGAGTGAGCTGTCCTCCCAGGTGTGTCCGTTTCTCCAAACCCCCATGGTGGCAATCCCAGGAGCATGTCCTACCTCCTGCTGTCCTTTGACTCCTGTTTGTTCCTCTCCTTTTGATTCTTGTGTGGATGCTGGGCATTGATGTTGAGCCAGACAGACCAAGTCCTTGTTCTGCTGAAACTTGCTGTTTATTGGATGTAACTTGTGGCTGAGGCTTTGATTCCTGATCCCAGCCAGAGTGGGGTCGTGCTGTGGTCGAATTGTGGTGCAATCAGGAGTATCAGTGACATCTGCCTTTGATTTAGGGGAGGCTGGTGAGGGAAACAGTCCAGGATGAATTCGTCATCCATGTGCGTGATCCATCCACACCTGTATTTCCTACTGACTCTTGGGCGTCTGCTTGCCTTTGCATTTCTCTGCTTCTGTGGAGCCCAAGTTTTCACTGCGTTTCTTCGCTTTTTATGAGATACTCTTCTAATTGGCCTTCAAGTCATTTCTTTTTCTAGTGCTCTCTGTCAAATGCTGTCATGTTTATTTGCCTGATGTGTAAAGTCGTGGTTTTACTTTAAAGCCAAAGACTATTGTGTATTCTATGGTCCCATCATTTCTCCATGTCAAGGCTGAGTTCCTCGTTTTATAATTCAAAGATCTCCATCAGTTGTTCACGCTTTTCCTATTCACGGATCTTAGCCCCAGTGTTATCACTTCTCTGTTCCATCCATCCACCTAATCCAGTCCCATCTGACTCATTATTTAACTTCCCACATCTATTTATTTCACGGAGACTCACCAAAGCCACATTTGCTTTATCTCAGCCTTTGTGGGTGCATGTTTATTTATAGATTTATTCTCCCCTGAGCCAGTGGAGACTAAGTTGCAGACATGATGCATCACCAGTTAATATTTCAGCTGCATGTCTTCAAAATAAGGATGTTCTCCTACCCAAATATTATCATATCCATGAATTCAGCACTGATTTAATATTACTACCTAAGATTCAGTGTATATTCACACGTCTCTAATTCTTCGGGGGGGCGGGGTAGGGAGGCTACCTGTACAGCTGTTTTCCCCTCTCTGGGATCTAATCAAGGAATCACATTGCATTAGGCAGTTGTGTCTCTGCTGTATCCTTTGACCTAGAACACTTCTGCATGGTGTTTTGTCTTTTGTGACACCGATGCTTTTGAAAAGTACCCATCAAACATTTTGTAGAATGTCCCTCTATTTGGAGTTATCTGATGGTCTCCTCACAGTTATGTTCTGGTTAAACATTTTAGCAAAATTACTATATAGATGATACTGATTTATTACTTTTTCTCTTTTTTCAAGTTGTTCTCTCGGCTTGAACATTCTCTCACTTCCATTTTGTTACTGCAAACCTTATCTTCCCTTCAGTTATACTCAGGAAATTGTTATGTGACCCCTGCTCTGTGGCAGGTGATCTGGGTACATGAAAGAAGTAGAGGATTCTTCTTCTAGGGCAGCCCCACGATCCACAGCCCCCAAGGAACCTTGTCTGATTAAGTCTGCTTACAGCGATCTGTCTTTACTGAATTTCTATAGCACTGTGGTCTATAAACTGTAAGCCTGTTTTGATTACTAATGTTCAGCCTTGTAAGATACTACACTTTTTTTAAGGGTATCTGAGTCTTCTTATCTAATAAGACTGTAAGTTCCCTTAAGGCAGATATATGATGTTCACCATATTTCTCTTGTGTTGTAGTACTAAGCACTGTGGTAGAGTGAGGGCAAGTGCTTAAGAAATAGTGAGTTGTTGAGCAAGTGTTTGTAATGCCTTTTTTATTTTAGAGCCTTTTGACTTTATTTTCAAGCCTTTTGAATTTTTTAAAAGAGGTTTTATTTATTTATTTTTACAGAGTGGGGAAGGGAAGGAGAAAGAAAGGGAAAGAAACATCAGTGTGTGGTTGCCTCTTGCACGCCCCATGCTGGGGATCTGGCCTACAACCCAGGCATGTATCCTGACTGGGAATCGAACCCGTGACCCTGTGGTTCACAGACTGGCACTCAATCCAATGAGCTACACCAGCCAGGGCAGGCCTTTTGAATTTTTGACAAAGATAATTGTCGGCAGTCTTCTGCATTGAACAAAGCTGTGACATAGATAATACATTATGTGTAGCTTTGAAATAAATTATGTGAGTTTTGAAAAATCATCCTTTTAGATCATCCTTATTATGTTTTTCTAAGTCCATGGTCAGTTTGCATTTCCTGAGTATAAACTTCAACACTGCGCATAGATAACAGGAGGGCATTGTGATTCTGATTTTTAAATTAACCATGGATGAAATTCAAAACAAATAATCCACATTTGCAAAATTAATCATTTAAACCGTTTTCCTACATATAAGATTAGATGGTCGAACCATCATGCTTTTCTCTACGGAAATCATTCATCTCGTGGTGCTATTTATCATCCGTCTGTGCATGTTGGTTAAAACATTTTCTCTTGGAAATCGCAAAGATGACTTGGAAGGCAGATCATTATAATAGAGCCAAAATCCATGTTAAACATAATTCAGTGGGGAAGCTGGTGTTTTATCAAGGTTTCTTAAATTTTGCATTTTGCGTTATTGTTCTATATGGGCAGGGGGCATGTTTATAGCCACAGGCCAACCGGAGCACGCCTGTTACTCCAAAGCCTCAAGTATTGTCTGCCCCGTGCAGAATCAATCAATTACTAAAGTAGAGCTTCTGAGTGCCACTGTTTGCTTATTCGTTTAGTCATTTATTGATTGATTTATTTTGGGTCCATAAGTGCACAGAAGCTGCACATGAGGCTTTGAGCAGGGAGGCCCACCAAACCTGTCTGTTCTCTAACTTCGTGCATCAGGGGCCATTTGCAGGTGATTGTGCCAGCTCTATAGATTGTGGGCCATCTGGCGTATCCTTGGCCTCTGCGTCTTAGAGCCCCAGAGCCCCCGGCAGTGCATTTACCAATAATTCTGTTATAAAACAACCATTTGGCCAACTCTGATGGCCTGAAACTGTCAGCTACCCTCTGGTCTGTCTCGACTGCCATCATTTCCTCTGCGTATTTTTTTGCTAAAAAATAAAGCTCTAACTATATAATTATGCACTTTTGGTCACATCCAAATTAGTGTGTGTTACATTTGCATTTAGGGTGCTTAATCACAGAGCAAGTGTGAAATAATTCTATATATATCCAGAATGAATCAAAATAGCCATGTTGAGTTAGTTGAGTAATAAGTTGGACATAGGCCTAGAAGCTGTGAATCCGTAGATTATAATGAGTTCAATATTCATGGGGATGGCATGTTGCGTAGTTTTTGAAGGGTTGCCATCAAATTTATGCCTAATAAATATATTCTTCATGCGTATGATAAGACAATATTTATTTATTAAATGAGTTGGTGGTTATGAGGAATAATGAACTAAAAATGATTTCAAAAGCCTCTGCTAACACAACAGGTTGTGTAAACAAACCTTTAAATTAGAACGGGCCCATTGACTTAGAGCTCATGAAAAATGTAATCATAGCTAAAATTTTTGACAGTGGGAAAGGAGAAAATGTCATTCATCCTAGATTTTTTGGAAAGTTCTGAAACTTTTCATCATTGCCCTCATCCTTAACCCAACCTAGCTGGGAAAGCTTTGTGGGAGTCTTAGGGCTTTGTTAAATGTTCAATAAATGTATAGGTTAGACATAAACGTGTATACCAAATTGATATAAATAATTGTTAATTATTTTAAAATCCTGCCCCAGGGGAAATATATAGGTTTTTTTCTCTTTATGGAACACATTGATATAGAAACCTACCATTACAAAAAAAAAATTATTCAGGCATTTACCTAGTGAGGTAATTAGTGAATTCAGGTCCCTTAAACTCACCATTTCTCTCCAAAAAACACTATGTATGAGACCATGAGTATATAATATCAGCATGTAATGTTTAAGTTTTTAATATCATAGTGCATCAAAAACTATTAAAAATGGAAGGGATCTTAAAAACCAACTAGCTGAAACCCTTTTTTATAGATGATGAAACCCAGAACTAGGTAGCTATAGGGACTTGGCCAAGATTTTAACATTGACAGCATTAAAATATGAACTCCGATTTTCTATCTTCTATGCCATTACTCTTTCTACATATCAGAAGAAAATAGGACATTTGAAATAATTTTATGCTTGCTGAGAACCAACTTAGGAAGGAGGCAAATAAGAGGCTACTAACACCAAACTCTCCCTTTTGGACTTGGCTTGAGATTTCCTGCTTTCTACTCTTTTTTGTAGCATCGATGACAGGATCTCCTCAGGGCTGAAACAATGTGTTTTTCATTGCCATTTTAATTTCAATGAAACTTGAAAATGTCTTTAGTAGTGATACAGAATAAGGATTTTTATTTAAATTATGCTACTTTTAGTATCACCTGAAATATCGCATAGGATATTTAAGTCCATCCAGTAAGCGTGAATTGAATCATCTTCTCCACGTGTTCAAAATCTGCATATAAGTGCTCGTATATGCTAAAACTATTACAGCATGGATGGACCTGGAGGACATTACGCTAAGTGAAATAAGCCGGTCAGAGAAAGACAAGTACCATATGATTTCATTCATGTCAAATCTAATGAACAGACTGAACTAATAAGCAAAATAGAAACAGATTCATAGATAGAGAGCAGGCTGACAGCTCTGGGGAGGATTGAAGGGGTAGAGGGATCAAGCAAAAAATAAAAAGGACTCATGGACACGGACAATAGTGTGGTTGTAGTTGGGGGTGTGAGGGGTGGGTGAAGGTAGATGAGATCATGAGAAGGATAAGTGGTAATGGAAAAATACAATAAAAAATCACTATCAAAATAAATAAATAAATAAATTTGTAGACCAGGCAATATGCTTAGATCATCCTTCCAGTCTTCAACAGACTCTGCTTTCTCTCACCTACCCACTCGATCTGTCACCTAACCCTGTTGGTTCTCTCCTCTTAAGTAATTATTATATGCCAACAAGGCCCCCTCTCTACCCTTCCCCTGAAGCTGCTCTGATTCAGTCTGTATCCCCTCTAGGCTGACCTTTACAACAGCCTCTTATTCTGCCCTTAACTTGTGCTGGTCAGCTTCCTTAATATCACCACGTTGTTTTTCTAAAATTTCAATCACTGCACGGCTTAAAACCTGTTTGTTCCCCTCACTAAGAGGGTCAAGTTCTAGCTCCACTGCACCTACTCACAACATTCTTTGCTTCTTTGACCCCACGTTCTACCTTTTCCCCTAACCTGATCCCCATACTCAAGTCCCAGCCACACCACATCTCTGTTCATGGGATCTTTATGACTTCTCTCCAATTCCCCTCCTTCTTCATTCCCACCAAGGAGTCTAACGGACGCTCTCATTTTCAAGATGTACTTCTTCCTCTGTGCTCACTTGAAAAGTGGCATTATTTGTTACTCTTTACTCTCAACATGTATAAGTTCAGACACCTATTTTTTTCCCTATGTATCCCCAATCACCTTGCATTTTGAGGAGCTCAAATGCAGTTGATCTTCACTATTTGTGGATTCTGTATTCTCCTACTTGCTAGAATTTATTTGAAACCTCTAAATAAATACTCACAATGCTCTCATGATCATTCACGACATGCGCGGTGGAAAAAATTTGAGTTGCCTGTAGTGCACATTTCCTTCTTGTTAAACAAGGCGACACTCTGTCTTCTTGTGTCAGCTCCCGAGCTACAAACAAATGTCCTTTTAGGAGGCTACTTAGTGCCATATTTTCACATTTTTGTGCATTTTGTTGGTGATTTGCTCGTTTAAAATGGCTCCCTATTGCAAAATGATAAAGCTGCTCTGGAAAACAGTATGGGGGTTCCTAAAAAAACAAACAAACTAAAAATAGAACTACCTTATGATCCAGAAATTCTGCCTCATGATTTATATCTGAAGAAATCCAAAACACTAATCCAAAGAGATATTTGTACTCCTATGTTCATTGTAATGTTATTTACAATGGCAAAAATATGAAAGCAACCCAAGTACCCATCAATAGACAAATGGAAAAAGAAGATGCAGTACATATGCACGATGGAATATTACTTAACCTTAAAAAAGAGTAAAATCTTACCATTTGCAATAATAACATGGATGGACCTAGAGGGCATTATGCTAGGTGAAATAAGTCAGTCAAAGACAGATACCATATGATTTCACTTATATGTGGAATCTAATGAACAAAATAAATGAACCAATGAACAGAAACAGACTCAGGTACAGAGAAGAAACTGAGGATTGCCTGATCAGAGAAGAATGGGTGGGCTGGGTGAAAAAGGTAAAGGGATTAAGAAGTACAAATTGGTAGTTAAAAATAGACATAGGGATGTAAAGTACAGAATAGGAATATAGTGGATTACATTGAAATACCTATGTATGGTACTAGGTGGCTACTAGATTTATTGGGGGGGATCACTTTGTAAAGTATATGATTGTCTAACCACTATGCTGTACACCTTAAACTAATATAAAATAATACTGAATGTCAACTGTAATTGAAAAATTTAACAAACGGCTGCCAAACCTCATGCTGAATGACTATCTACTATCTCTCAGTCCAAGAAGGCTGTGATGTGATTTATGGAGAAAAGGAACATTAAATAAACTTTGTTCAGCCATCGGTTATAGAGTGCTGTTGGCTGTGAAGTCAATGTTCATGAATCAAGATCTTGTGTGTGTGTGTGTGTGTGTGTATGAAGTGTCTTTAAACAGAAACACACATAAAACAAAGTTATGCATTGATTAGTTGATGAAAATGTTGTGCCCAGAGGCTCATAGGAACTTAACCCTGTGTGTCTCCTAGGAGCAGTGATTCAATGCTTGCAGTGTGTTTGCACTGACTTTACAGAACATAACTACTATGAATAATGAGAATTCATTCTAAAAATTAGGCGGAAGGCCAGATGAATAAATGATTTGCATCTATAGCTTCTTTCCCCCCTTCAGTTTAATGGTTCACAAGGGGACAGAATTTCATTCCCACAGTCTTAGTGAGGAAATAGAGTAAAACTCCTTTTTGAAAATAAGTCATTTTACATTTTTGAGATTCAGTAACAAGGCACCCTTGTGAGTTAGTATAGCATATGGGAAGAGAAGGGAATCGGGCAGTGAAGACCTGATTCAAGCCCTAGCCTTTTCTCTCTCGGAGACATCATTTCTTAAGACCATTTAATTATTCATAAAATACATGTTAATAATATCTACCCTGCCCACCTCACCTGACTGTTGAGAGGAAAGAATAAAGAGTGAAAGGATCTGTAGTTTGAACTATGTTGCACAAATGCAAAGATATATTGCAATATATCTACAGCTTGACTTGATCAGACCCACTCACTGCCTGTTGCAGCAATTGCTTTTCCAACCTTGTCCATTTCTCTCCCTTCATCACTCACTTTCTGACATTTTATTCACACTCTCTACTTAGGAAGAAGTACTACCCACATAGAAAAAGTACTTCATTAAGCAGTTGTATGTGGTATAAACAATTTACTTTAATCCATACTTAATAGGCTGCTTGCCTTACAAATTTCCATTGGGGCTTTACTATTATCTGATCCTTTGACCTGGTTCTAACCACACAAGAAAGGACTGATGGGTTAGTCTATTCAATAAATTATTATTGACCACCTCTCTGCCAGGCATGATGGTCAATGATGGAGATGCAATGATGAGCCAGAAGAGGGTGACGATGCTGTGCTAATCCACAACAGGGGTGGCCTCTTAACAATTAGCCACGATAATGAAACAAATAGGAAACAAAGGAGAAGAAGCCAGTTCTATGAAAGCCTGTAACAAAGACCCCCTACCCAGAGGATGGGTTTGAAGGAAGTGATGGAATGCTGGAGAAGTGACACGTGGTTTGAAAACTGAAGAATTAGTGGAAACCAAGTTGGTGCCTGAAGTTGGCATGGGGGTAGGAGAGAATTTTGAGTCTGCCATATGGGTGTGTAGCCTGCACAAAGGTCCTGTGGCAGAGTGGAACAGGGCACACTTAAGGAAACTGAAGTAACTGCTATGGCCAAAGAGCAGTAAGTACAGGGGAGATTGATAGAGAAAGAGGCTGGAGATACAGGAGGAAGCAAACCCTGAGAGATTCAAGGACAATGTTGATGGTGGTGTTCATCACCCTACAAGTAGCAGAAGGACATTCAGGGGTTTTACGTATTTTTATTTTTTATTACATTTATGGTGGTAACATTGGTTATTAACATAATGCAAGTTATTGTGTGCAAGATCATAATTTGACAACCATATATATATATATATATATATATATATATATATATATATATATACACACACACTGTATTGTGTACTCACCACCTGAAGTCTAGTTTCCTTATGTTACCATATATTTGAACCCCTTTCCCACTTTACCTTCCTCCAACCTGAATGGGAGAAGACACCTGCAAATGGTACTTCCAATTAAGGGCTAATATCTAAAATATATGAGGAACTCATTCAGAGGTTTTCAACATGGAAGTTACTTAAGCATATCTGGGTTGTAAAGGGTCACTCAGCTTCCGGTGTGGAGAATTGATTGTAAAGGGCTGGGAGTAGCCAAGGGGTTTGACCTAGGAAAATCCCAGATAGGAGGCTATTGTAATCATCCAAGAAACTACTAAGTATGTGAAGATTTAGTATAAAATTTATAAACATGTAAGAAGTGAATGGTTTAAATAAAGCTAAATCCCTTTAATTTTAGAGACTGAGTTTTTTCTTAATAGTTATTACCTTCATACTGATGCTATAACTTTTGAAATAATGCTCATAGACAAGTACATTTTTGGCTAAAAAAGGTTGATTGCTTGCCAGTAAAATTCTTGATAATTCCACTTTTTAAAGAAGGAGAAGCTAAGCACTTAAGAATTTAAAATGTGCGGCTACTTTTAGTATGATAGTGAATATGCAAAGTTACTTTTTTGGAAGAAAGAGTTCAGCCTGCAGAACCTGTGACAAGAAGATGAGGTTATATAGAGACAGTAAGAATAAAATCTCCTGTCATCCCTTATAAAATATTAGTCATGAACCTCGGAGTTAAAAATAAAATTTTAGGGGTGGAGTGAGGAAAATGAGCCAGCCAGAGCTTAAAGAGACCAAGATGTCCTCTTAGTGGATAAGGTCGGTAGATTGGCATCCCAGATGCTGGTGATCATTTCCAGCTTTTATACAAGAAAACCATTCAATGAGGAAAGCAATTGTGGGGAAGGAATGGTCTTAGTCATATGTCCTGTGAATTTTTTTGATAAGGTATCAATTTTAGATGATTAGGCAAATGTAGAAAAACTGAAATACGTTTTTGCCTCCAAATTCTCAACCTGTCTTTGCAGATTGTAACTTCTGTGCTATCTTAGCTTCCTCTTTTCTACTGTCTGCACTGGGGAGGCAGGGTAAACCAGATGTCTGGTGGCAGCTGTGGTTCCTTCACTGCTTGGACTTCTTCATAGCTCTTCTAGGAGTCCTCATGCCGAATGAGAGAGTACTGTAGTCAGAGATAGAATCACCAGTATTCCTGCTGTTCCAGAACGGAAGAGCCACAGCTGGTAATCAGGAGTTCAGCAGTATTTAGGGCTCTAATCCGTGCTGGGATAAATGGGTAGAGTCGATTTTTCAGGCTCTAGCAAGAGATTAAGACATTTACACAATGGAATACTATGCAGCAGAAAGAAAGAAAGAGCTCCTACCCTTCATGACAGCATGGATGGAACTGGAGAGCATTATGTTAAGTGAAATAAGCCAGGTGGTGAAAGACAAATACCATGTGATCTCATTTATGAGTGGAACCTAATCAACAAAACAAACAAATGAGCAAAAGAGAACCAGAGACATGGAAATAAAGAACAAACTGACAGTGACCAGAGGGGAGGGAGGAGGGAGATAATGGGGGAAAGAAAGGGAAGGGGCAAGCAAAACAACACCGATAGACTCGTGGGCATGGACAATGGGGAGGACTGACTGTGGAAGTGGGGTGGGGAGGGTCGGGGTGAACAATGGGGGAAAAGGCAGGACGACCATAACCGAACAATAATAAATTAAAAAATATTAAAAAAAGACTCACTTGCCATTTTAACTCCTGTCTGCTTTCATTTTGACTCCTGACAAGGTAGGGGCTCTTCTGTCTTGTATAGTCTAGGTTTTAAATCAGTGTGATGTCATTTTTGTAAAGTTACACCTGAAGTTGGATAAATTAACTGTAGAGGTGACATGTTACATATCTGATAGAAAAATGGTTTGTATAAAATGGTATAATTCTCACTGTGAAGAGCATAAAGAAAGGCATGAATGTAGCTTTTGCCAATAATCTTAGTAATAAAGGGTTTGGGGTATTATCCCATTACTTGAGTTCTTCCTGCCTTATGGTACATTTTCCAGTACTATGATACTGGATAGTTTTAGAATACTGCAAATTCAAACTCATTTTTGTACAAAGTGAAGCTTAGATCTTTTAAATACAAAATATACACAAAGGTGAGAAAATGGTAATGTAAATATAAGAAACACTTTTATACACTGTGTGAAAATGAATGGATATATTTTATTATTTTATTTTATTAACTGTAGGAAATATTAAATGGCGAACGTGGCCCAAACATTAAAATATCATTGCCTTTCCCTATTCACAACAGGATCTTTTTATTAAGTCTTCATGTGTTCATTTATTGTTTTGTGGGCTTCTCAAAAGGAAAGCTTTTTGGCCAGCACACTTATGTTACTTAGAAGATCTTTGCTCCAGAGCATGCTGAAGAGATTTTATTCCTTTTCTTAAGCATCTGAGTTAAAAGATAAATTCTGTTTTTATAATGACACTAGTGTAAAATTTTTTATAGTACATAGTTCTGGAGAACAACAAAGAGGTTGTTGATTAGTGTTACAGCTTCCCTGTGAAGTCGAGCAAATGTTTTTATTTAAAAAAACAAACTAGTTAAGTCAGATTTATGTTTAATAGCAAACTACATGCTAGTCTTAATCGTAAATAGGTGGTCTAGTGCCAAGTCTGATGTTATAATAGGAATATGTTTTCTGTCTTTCTCTTTTGTGTCCCGTGGGACTCTCTCCTCCCAGCAGGTGGAACTATCGTTAGCGGTGCATTAACAAAAAGCACCCAGGGACCAGACTTTGAACATGGACTTGGGTAGTCACCTGCACCTCATGGGTTCTACCCCAGTATTTCTGTTCACATCACTATTATTGTATTTCTCTCATTAAAACTACATATTTTTTTGTCTTGACCCCTGCCTTCTCCCTGTCTCAGTAGTGTTGACTCCTTGAAGACAACATTTTAAAGATATTTACTTATTTGCTTTAAGACTTGACTTCAGGCACACTGCCTTGGGCATAGTAAACACTAGATAAGTATTTAGTACACCAGGACCATAAGGGATGGGAACAGAGGGAGGGGGGAAGAAGGGAAGGAGGAAAAATAGGAAAGAGATGTGGAAGGGATGAAAGGATGGAAGGATTGGCACTTGCTAGCTGTAAGAACATGTGCCTGAATCTCTGATTTCTTATGGGTAAAATGGGGGCGGCGGTAGAATGACACATACCTCTGTGGTTAATTAGGAAAGAACATTTATAGAAAAAATCTATATAGTGCATAATTACAGTGCTTTCTTTCCAGTCCGTCCTTTTGAAAAATCCTATACTTTCTTTTGAAGTCTTCCCAAATTAATTCTGCTCAGTCCGGTTTGGAAATTCCAAGCCCTCAGCATATAGATGAATAGGTTATACTCCATTACACTGAATTTTATTGTTTTCTTGAAGACTGCCTTTTGATCTTTCCACTGGGGACGTATCATGTGCCAGAGCCACCCTTTTCCTGTCTTCTGGTCAGTGATATCCTACCGGTAGCGTGAAACCGACCATGGAAATTGATACACGTGTGTTCCACCGAAGATCCACTGTTCAGCGCTTACCAGCACAGCACTGCCTTTGCCCCTCCTGCCTCTGTCCCCTGGGGAAGGGCAGTGGGTGTCCTACTTGTGAGTATCCCCCATGGTAGGTCCACATTGACTTGACTAGGAACAATTAGAAATGGAAAAACAAATGTAGGGTAAAGGAAAAGTCAAAGAATTCAAGGAGAGATATGCAGTCATCACTGGTCTCAGAAATATCTGCCTCTTTAGCCTGGATGATTTCTAATATAGGTATCTAATTTTAAAGCATGCTGTAGACTTATTAAGGATGACTTACCTTTTATAATGTCCTGAACTGTTATTACCATATTATTAAATATTTCTGAATATCTTGTCTTTTTTTCCTTTGATCCACTCATTCTTTGACTAACCCATTTTTTGGTTTATCATAATACTTTACATTTTCACAAAGGCTACATTCAACTTTTTTATCATGCGTACAAGCAGTCCACTTCTTCGCCCCCTCAATACGAATTGTTAAACAGTCTTTTAGTTTCAAGTTATTTGCAGAGAAAAGAGTTTTATTGCTTCTCTTACAGAAAGATAGATGGAGTATTTATTCCTTTTTATTCCTCGAGGGCCTTTTAATCATAGAAAAGTAGTGGGCTGATTACTAAAGAATACTGAACATTTCCTGCTAATAAAAACAAACAAATAAAACATAAAAAATTATTAAACTCAGCATCCTTGTCTGTACTTTCATATGTATAACACTTTCGAGTTCACAGAGAGCTTAAACAGAGCAGCAAGGATGCTACTTTTCACGCATTTACCAGGTGTCAGCTTTGGGGTAAAGTGCTTTGCACATTTTATTATCATTTTATCTTTACAACAACCTTAGGAAATTTCTAGACCAGATATCACTCTCTTCCCTGTTTCACAGATGAGACACCCGATGGTCAAGCCCACCATTATCTGCTGTGTGATTTAGTTATTAGAGTTACTAAGCTATGAGACATCCCGTTTGCATTTGTATAGGAAGCCGAGTGCATGTGTTCTAAGCAGGGTCTCCTTCTTTCTAGTGGTGTGACCTTGTATGAGCCACTGAACCTGACTTAGCCTCCCTTCTCTTACCGTGAGATCAGAGCAATAGTCCAACCTCCTAGAGCTATTGTGAGTGTTCAGTGTGGTAATGGGCACAGTGCTCATGAAGTAGAGGTGCTGAACATGGGCCTTCTACTCTCGCCGTTGCCATAGCTGCTATTATAAGAAAGGTTTCCAATAGCATCCTTCCATTCTCCTTCCAGTTCCTAACCATCCGTTTGAAATGGAAAACAACCTGTGACTGAAGGAAATTAGGTTTGTGTAGTAGCACAGTTGCTTTGCATTTCACAGTTGGGAAACACACCCTAAGGCAGAGATGTCAAACTCATTTTAACCAGGGGCCACATCAGCCTCCAGGTTGCCCTCAAAGGGCCAAATGTAATTTCCACTCCTTAACAGTAAAGGAGTAGTCACAGTTATACAGTCCTAAAATTATTTCAGCCCTTGGAGGGAACCTCGTGGCTGATGTGGCCCGTGGTGAAAATGAGTTTGACACCCCTGCCCTAAGGTGGCACCCCCAGTGAATCCTGACCTTGTATAATCCACCACCTTGAGTAGTGGGTGGAAGTGGTGACTTGCTTCTAGCCAGTAAAATCTGGCGAAAGTGGTAAGATGTGCCCCCAGTGGGCTTTGTCTTAGCAGATGGGAGTGCCGGATTCTCCAGCTAGCCCTGAAGAAGCGAGCTGACACGTCCAGAAAGGCCAGTGGAGAAGGCCATGTGCCATGCAAGTGCAGGTGGCCTCTGGGGGCCGAGAGGGGCCCACAGATGGCATCCAGCAAGTAGACTGGGACCTAAGGAACAGGATGTTGGTGCCCACCGCATGAGTCTGGAAGTGGACTCCGAGTTCCAGAAATGAATGCGGCCTGGCTGACACCGTTTGTGGGACACTGAGCAGAGGACCCAGCATGCAGAGCCCGGTCCCCTGATCCCCAGGCCCCGAGGTCCCCAGAAACCGACGGGTAATAAACGTGTTGTGTTAAGCCACATTTGTTACCAGATTTGTGCTAATTTGTTACATGGCGATAGATCACTAATACACACATCTACTCCAATTTCTGAATACCTGTCTAACTTTGACCCATTTTGCCACATTAGTATTACAGTATATCATAAATTCAATTTGTCATTACAAATAAAAGATATTTTTAAAGTTTTTAAAGGACTGTTAATAATTTTTAATTATTAACAAATTTAAAACATGAGTGACATTACAGAGATAAAACCGGCACTTTAGACTCAAAGAGATGTTTGAGTTGATCTCTTCTAACCCTTTTATTTTACAGATGGAAAAATGCGGCCACCTTCACACTGCATCCTTTTGCCTCTGTGCATTATGAACCTTCCACTGAGATTTATATAAGGTCGCACCAAAAGACGTCCTGAATTTATACAAATATTCCTTGCACTGTTTATTTGTAGAAGTGAGGATATGCCCAAAGTTGCATTGTACTGATGATACAAAGAAAATATTTTTGTGTTTAGCCCGAGTCAGACTTGTACCCATTATAGAACATGACTTGTTGGTCAGCCTGGAGGTAGCTCCGGAGTCACCCACGCCCCTGGCTGGCGTCACCAGTATTGCCGTCCCTCTTCTCAAGGGCTATCGATAGATGGGCCTCCGACTTTGAAATGGGAGAGCCAAGTTTAATAAGCTTGCTGTGTGTGTACTGTTGGGGATGCAAGGTGCAGGCGAGCCATGGACTCCTTATGCCCACAGAACAAGTAAACACTCTACACCTTGATATTTAGGCCTTTCCTCAGTGGTCTGGCCCAACTGACTGCTTCGGCCCATGAGCCTCCACTCCAGACTCAGGCTTAGTTTTTGAGGGCAGCGGGCTTACCGTGTCCACTTCTGGGTCTTGCTCGCATAACTCACTACAAGTTCGAACTCTGCTCTTCCTCCAGGTGGGAGACTCGAGTCCCCGCCTCTTCAGTGGGGGGCACTTCTGCTCTTCTCGGCATACTGGAACTGCTCCCTTTGACTCGGTGGTGCCGAAATCTCACAGACACATACGCACACTCAAACACACTCACACACTCACACATTCACACACTTACAACCCTGAGTCCCTACATAGACTGAACATTTCTTGAGTTTAGAGAAGAGTGTCTTATCCCAATTTTTATCCCCCACAGGGTCCAGTAATATACCTTGATAGGTATTAATTTGATATGTGTTAACTGATTAATTAATTAATTCATTAGTGTGGAAGGAAGTGGGTAATGGATACAATGAGAGTGCTGATAATGGGAACCTATTACAGCTGACGGGGAAGTGGGGACTTGGTAGTGGCTGTAATTAGAGACCCCGTACCAGGAGCATGTCAGGAAGAGGACACTGATGGGAAAACAAGGCCAGAGGGAGTAAGTGACAAGAGAAGAGGCACTGAGGCTGGAGGGTGGAGGGAAGACCCCTCCGAGGGCGCCGGGCTTTGTGGTGTTGGGATTCAGATGGGAGCATCGTTCTGGGACAAACTTGGGAGCAGGAATCTATGTTGTGGTTTGTGTGTGTGCGTGTGTGCGCGCGCGCGCACATGTGTGTGTGTGTCTGGATAAAATGGCCTTGCATGATTCTCCATCAAGATGTCAGGGCGGTGGGGGTGGGGGTCGGTTGGTTGGGGTCTACACCAGAGGTGCCATTTTGATTCCTGCTCAGGGAACACACCTGGGTTGCCAGTTCCATCCCCAGTCAAGGCAGGTACCGCGTACCTAGGCTGCAGGTTTGATCTCCAGCATCCCCAGTCAGGGCGAGTAAGGGAGGCGACCCAGTGATGTTTCTCACCTGGATGTTCTCTTTCTCTCCTTCCCTGTCTCTGCGTTTTCTTTTCCTCCTGATGAGTATCAGAGTCCCTGGTTTTCAGACCCAGAGTGTTAATGTACAAGATAATGAAGGCAGTTTTAAAAAAGTAGAAAGAGGTAAAAATCTAAAAAAAATTTTTTCAAGCATACCTATCTGTAATGGAATGCTTTGAATATGAAACTGAGTGTCTCTAATTAAAAATGTGTTGATTGTTAAATGTTTCATTATTTTAAGCAAGTATAGGGAAGACATCAACATAATCACAGTGGTTTGGGAACTGGGAGAGTAAAGAAGAGGCTGCACCCTCTCCTTTTACCAGGAATCTGTTAACAAAAGAATTTCCTTTTCTTTTGTACCCTATGTTTATTTGTCTTTCCCCAATTGAAAAGACTTATCTTTGTCACTGTTAAACTTCATTCTATCTTTGACTCCAACTTGTGGGGGTCGTTTGAAACTGCCGGACCATCTCAGCTTCCAAGTTGTACAAGCTGTCCATACAGACTTAATAAGCACTCTTTGTTTACTCATCATTCAAGTCACCATTCAAAATGTATCTGGCCCCCAGCTCCCCTCGCTAGACGTCCCTTAGTGAAGTTGTAACTCTCCCAGAGCTACACCCATCTGCCCTACCTCTACAGGCTGAAAGTGCCTGAATATACTCAGTGAATCTTGCTACAAGCTATCTTTCCTCAGTTTCATACGTTTTTTCCTTTGTTGTTGTTGTCGTCGTCATAATTATCACAGCATACCCATTCATGAATCAGAAACACTCTTTAGTGGGTTTTATTTTACCATGTAACCTTGTGTAATAAAGAGCTCATCAACTCAAACTCTCTGAACTACTTAGGACTCTTTAAAGTTGATATAAATGTGTATTTATTTGCTCTTATTAACTCTCTCCATAGCACACAGGTGGGTGTGTAAGCTGGAAGGCCTTGGATCAGTTGCTGGGCTGCTCAGATGCTTGTCTGTGCAATGGGGATGAGAGCCTTTGCCTCGTTAGACTGTTAGGTGGATTAAGCGAGATAATGTATGTAAACTGCTTGGAACAGCTGGCCTATATGCATACTGTGTCAATTTTAGTTATTATCATTGGGGGGTTTGAAGGAGTCAATGTTAATGTGGCTGGTCATCCTTAGGTCTGCATTTGTTTATTGAGGCATCATTTACATACAATAAAACACACAATTTTAGGTGCACATTTGGATGCCTTTGCCAGTCACACACACTCATGTATTTACAGTGCAATTAAGATATAGAACCTTTATATCACTGCAGAAAGTGCCTCGTGCCCTGTCTCCTAGAGGGAAAAAATACTCTTATTTCCATGACCAAAGATTAGTTTTGCCTGTTACAGGACTCCAGATGAATGGCATCATAGAATGTGTATTTGTTTGTGTCTTGTCACTTTTCTGCATATTTTTGACATTCACCATGATGCTGTGAGTGCCAGCAATTCAGTCCTTTTCATCTTTTCATTGCCGAGAGATGTTTCGGTGCATCCATGCAACTTCTGTATCCATTCTACTATCTACTACCCCATTCGGGCTGTTTCTAGTTCGGGAGCTCTTATGAATGAGCTTGTGATGCCTGTTTTTATATAGATCTTTTTGTGGATACATGTTTTTTTCCCTTTGGTAACACCTAGGAGTGGAATCACCGGATATAGGTTAGGTGCGTGCTTGCTTTTAAAGAAAGTAGGTTGCCAAGATGGTCTTACCATTTTTCTTTCTCACCAGCAATGAATGAGATTTCCAGTTGCTCCATGTCCTCATCGACCTCAGTCTGCCATTTCAGCCGGGCTCGTGGGAGTGAAGAGAATATCATTATAGTTTTCGTTTTTATTCACTTGTTGACAAATGACGAGGAGCTTTTTCTCGTGCGTTTATTGGCCGTTCATACATCTTCCTTCGTGAATGTCGATTCAAATGTTTTGTCAGTTTTTACTTGGTTTGTTTTTATTATTGACTATTCTTCTGTGATGTGAATTAAATTATTTGTATACCTACAGCACGCTTACTCTGTATTTACTTACAACACTTGTCGAAGGGGGGACATCACTGCCCAAGTGGCTGCCTTGTCCTCGGACAGACTCGGTAAAGTATCACAGACCTTTGTTCCGTGGCTTCACACCCAAACCGGAGCCAAGGCAGGTGCTGCTACCCTCTGAGCGCGCTAATCATTTACCCTCTGAGATGCGGCATGTGGCAGGCACCTCGAGGAACGCAGACTCCACATTCTGGAGCTCTCTCCATTTTTACACGTTGTGACTTAATCATTTCCTTGCTACACTTGTTTTAATTTGTCTCTTCAAGGAGAAAAAAAATTCCTGTGAGAATATAGGAATAATTAGTTTGTATGAATTGCATATTTGCAGTAACTGTTTCTTTTTAAGGTGGGGGGAGCGGTTCTCTTTGGGAGGGGGCATTACCTTCTAAGCACAATCATGGAGCTGTGAAATTTGAATGCTTTCATTAGCTTATATCAGGGTCATTCCAGTGGTGACAGCTAAGAATTGTTAATACGTACTTAGAAAATGTGTTTGTTAATGGCTCTCAGGCAAAGACTGTGACAGAGCTGCCCCTAATTCCATAAACATAAGGCATATTAATCCCTTTAGTTGACAGGTGCTTAAATGGGCAGATTGGATGAGTAATTGGGTTGTTCTCCTAATCCTTAGCTTTGAATATAAATGAGAAATATCTCGATGTTTTTATTTGTCTTCCGTAATGTCTTCTAATTGATTTATTTTAAAATGAACTGTTTCTGTAGAATAGAGATTTCTTTCAGCATCTGTTGTTCAGTGAGAGGGGTTGCAATGATAACATTTCTAACCTTTCAACAGTCGGCTCCCCTCCCAAATTCCATATAAAGGACTGGTGAAGTCATCCTCCAATTATTTCATTTTAAATAACATTATTTTTTGAGGGGGGAGCTATTCCCTAGGAATAAGATGAATTCCTTTGGAAGCTGCTCTGTGCTATATATATGCCCCCAGGATACAATTTAGTGTTATACTGTGTGACCTAAAAAAATTTAAGGTAGTTTCCAAAAGAGCCTTAATGTGCTCTCAGGAGGCAGCGCCTGTCCTGAAAAGACCCAGCTCGATATTCTTCTTTCCTTGACAGTCAGAGAAATTACTTAACATTTTAAAGAGTGGGCTGATAGATTTCTGAACCCTTTGTTGCAGGCTCTCGTCTGTCAGTGTGATGGAGGATTGGGGAAAAAATTGAGAATAAGTGAGAATTGTGGCATGGGAGGAACAGAAGACATCTTATAGAGTAAGATAGGAAGAAAAGTTTGGACAGGAAAGTTGGGGAGTTCTCCAGTGCCAGATCGGGTCAACAAACCAAGAAACTCACGCAAGGCCAGAACCTTAAAAAAATAGCAACAAGGCAGCCAAGAGCCACAGTGAATGAGAGGACAGTGGAGTCCTCAGGGGAATGGAGTTTGGGTCATCAGATGTGGTCCCATGTTCAGAGAGAGCCAAGGGAAGACAATATCTGACTAGCTGAATTTTGTTTACGTATTTTTCTTCTCCCCAAGTTTAGGACTCTTTCTACATTTTACTTCCATATACACCATCATTTGAACCAACCTTTGAAAATGTAGTTCATACTGACAGCTCTGTAAATTTTACTTGATTAGTATTTGTAATGTTAATGCATACTAATGATTTCTTGGGGGGGGGTGAATGATGGGAAGATATTGCTTTATGTGCAAATATGTTGTTAGCCTGTTTGGTCGCGGTGGTTGGGAACTCCTAGGGGGAAGGATCCATCTCTCTTCATTTTTGTGCCTTCTGGATCTGACACCATGTCTTGCTTCTCTGCTGATGAAATAAAACCAGACTGAGGAGCTTGCTACCAGATTTGAGTACTTCTTAATAATGACTTTTTTTTTTTTTTGGACAGAATGCTTCAAACCCCATTTCTATGACACTAGGTACATCTACAGGGACGCTACATTTTCTACAACCTTTGCTGGTGAAAATTGCCTTTTTGATGCAAAAAAGATTGCTTATAACCTAGCAAGGCAGAATCTTTGGAATGGCTGTCCCACCCTTGTTGAAAGGCCTGGCCATCCAGAGAGGGACAAGTTTGGAAGAATAATTTGACTTCAGAGGACTGTTCACATTTTTTTGGAAGTACCTTTAGAGTGGCCCTTAGTTAGGTTTTAAAGAGATTCAAATTCATAAGCTCTTAGGGCCAAGTTTCGAACCAGTTTACTTTGCCAGCAAGCAAGGGAACCTTTGAACTTCGGAAACTGAGAACAATAGAAAATACAATTCTCACCTATGTTCAGTAAGACTGGGAACATTTCTTTTCCCTGCTCACTTTTCAGCTATGTGATTAATTTAGTTTCCTTGAAACCTGTAATCCTTTTATGCTAGGTTTCACAACCATTTAAGGAGCTGGAATACTACCGGCATTAAACTATTGTGTTGATTTTGGATTAGTTCAATTTAATTACCATTTCAGCCTTTTCTAATCTGTTTTATATTTTTATTCAGACAATCTGGTATCACACATGATAATTAAGACCTCTTCAATATGAGAAACGAAAAAAGAAAACATTCAACGAGTACTTTGAAGGATATAAGACCTTGAACCATTAATTCTTATGGTCAGTGATTCTGATTTCTTTCTTTTCAAATGCTAGTGAATACAACCATTATCTATTCCTATACATTTTACTTAGCTTTGTGAAATTTTAATAGTTTTGTTGGTGGAGAAAATAGGATTCCTCCATGGTATCACAGGAAAAGCATTTCAGGGATATATTCATAGGAGGGGTTTGAACCACAGTGGAAAGGTTTACAGGAGCCAAAACAAAGGTGCGCCCCCAGGTACACCATGCCCAACGTCCCACCCACAACCAGGTGGCTCAGCTCCCTCTGGCTGCAGAAGAAGCCCAGCGTCTGGCCGCAAGCCCACACTTGTCCTCACCGAGCTCCGGAGGAGAGCCGGGACCCAGCGCTGCGGTGCCGTGCGCCTGGCTCCGAGGCTTCGGTAGTCTAGCTTAGACTCTGTTCCCGTCCAGCGGTGTCAGAGTTGCACTTGGGCCTGTGTGGCTGGCTGCTCAAGGGAGATGGGTCTTTGTTAAACTTTCCTCTGTTTCCTTAAGTTGAGGGAGGTTTTCTTTCAAACAGTCCAATCTGTTTCCTGGATCTTCCCGGGGCTGTGCTGGTGCTTCCCTCTATCCAATCCCTTTCTTGGATCTTCCAAGGTTTCCTACCCCTGTTCCGCCTTTCCCCAGATTTTCCTGGACTAGACTCCTCCCCGTTATTGTCATCATTTTGGCTCCTGCTGCCCAGGCACTTACCTCCCCTGTGACATCTTGGCTTCTACTGCACTCATGCCCAGCCCAGCAAAGGACTTTCCCCTTTACTGTTTATCCAGCCCCTCCCGTAATCCAGGTGAGTGGGCTGGTTTTTCCCTGGGGATATTGGAAAACCAGTCTTCTCTGCCTGCTTGGGGATTAGCGTACCTTTGGCAGAGGATATGGCTGTCCCCTGGGGTGTCTGTGAAGCTGCCCCTTCCTAGTTAATGAGGCTTACTGGCTGATTCCATTTGCTCCCTTCCTTTGTTCTAACTAACTGCCTACTGTAACAGTTTGTTTTTATGTCTGTGAAAATACCAGAGCCATCCATTAGCTATAACCTGGCACGCTGAAGTACTGCGTGAATCTATTTTGCATTGGAACTTTGAGATTAACAGAATGTTTTAGCTTTGCTGCGCACAAGCAGGGAACTTCTCGATGCAGACACATCTAACAGTAAGATAGGAACTGGATCTATATTTATTCTCGGTTTTCTTCGGAATGTTCTTTTCAGGTCAAAGAACTGTAAGACATAAAAGGGCAACACGAACACTTGACTCCAGCATAGCGCGTCTCTCTGCCTTTGGGGTGGGGAGAACGCAGATCTTGGAGTGAGATACATGTGTGTATCTGGTGTTTAGAATATTTTGTTGTCAGAACTTACTCCCGAACAGGGTTTCGATTTGGCACAGTCTGCACTCTTTACTCGGATGCTGTAGGAAGTCTGCTGTGCTCTTTTTTCATATCGACTTATTAGGTCAACGTTTATTAAACATTTTCTGTAGATTAGATATATGTCTATAACTGTACCTTTGAAATACAGTTTTCTTATGTTTAATGGAAGCTGCATCCTAATAATTACTCTCCATTTCAGCTTCTAGATATTTGTATTAACAGTCTACAGTGTAGTGAGTTATAAGAAGTTACATTATTCATAGTTATTCACATTAAATCCAAGGAACATTGAAATGGATATATTTCTTAATATTGAAACTTAAAATATTCTTTGTGAAATTTTATGCTTAAAAGGAGAGAGCTATTTATAAAGTTTCTTCTTCATGAGGCTTATACATTAAACTATTTATCTCTGCAGTGATACATCTTTACGTATACCTAATGGCAGTATAGCTCAACCTTGGATAAATTGGGATCATATCTTTGCACTGTTATTTAGGCAGGTTTCTTAAGCTTTGTTATTGTTTTTGTTTTTTAACGGATGAAGCGGGAATCATAATACTATTTACCTCTCAGAGTTGTGATAAACAAGAAAGAACCTGTGAAGTGCCCAATATTGAGCACGGAGGAGGAACTAAACAAATGTTTGTCTTTCACACCCCATGCCCGGCACAGTCTCTTGCACGTGTTCACAATTACTTATTGAGTGAATAAATCAGTGCTTTGGGGTTCTGTAAACAAAATTGATTTTGAAACACCTGGCTGGCTAGGTTGTATTCACTCCGTTAAACATATCCCTGAGTAAAGTGTTAATTAATTAAATCAATAAATAAGATTTTTGATGACCTAGTGTGATCAAGACACTGTGCCAGTTGCTGTGGGACATGCAGAGCAGAAGAAATTGTCCTTGTCCAGGAGGAAGTTTCACAGTTACAGCACATTGCACAAATACACACATCGCTGAGACACGAGATGCAATGTGATATGTTTATTCAACTGTCATATCCTAAACGAGGACAGAAACTGAGCATACTCGTTATTGAATGTGTAGTGGGTTTCTAGGGGTAGAAAGATGATGAAGTTACAGCTCTGACCTTTGGGACAGAGTCTGCAGAGGGGTGAGTGACACAGAGGCACACAAATAAATACAGATAAATTGAGACAAAAATGCCCCAATCAAATATTTTACAAATGCTCTGGAAAGCCAGAAGAATATGCCACTTGAGCTACTATAAAAGAAATAAAGAAGATCAAAAGATAATTCTGAGTAAACAGTAATGAACTCTAGTGGGGAAATCACGGAGGACTTCATGAAGGAGAAGGTATTTGAGTTGAACATCGAAGAGAGATTACCTCAATGGATTCCCCAGATGGGAGCTCTTTGTTCATATCTGACGTAGGCAGGATCTGATGTGCATAGGGAATCTGGGACAGAATACTCCATGCTTACATTCAGCTCCTAGCACTGTGTCTGATCACAAAGGCATTAGGAAATATTTGATTGAATACATAAATTTACGTCATGCATAATGGAAGTGAGCTGCGGTTAGCAAAATGCTGAGCAGCACTCCTATTTCTCACGTACCTTTGTTATTTCCTATAGTGCCTAAGTCAGTGTTTTGCACGCGGTAGGTGCTCAGGTGTTTGTTAATTTATGACTTTTGGAGATTGTTGATAATTAAGCTTATGTGGTAAGTAAATATGTCAGAATTTTCCCATGGCTGATGTGTCGGGGCTTATGGTAAATTCAAGAATGTGTTTGTCATTATTGTACTAGCATGAGATGAAATATAGATCAATAAAAAAACAATAAATAGGAACTTCTATTCACCGAGTGCTTCTCATTTCCCATGCACCGTGATAAGCATTTCATACGAATTATCACTGATCTTTAAAATGATCTGCAAGTAGGTCTAACTCTGTTTGCAGATAATGGAATTCGACATCAAGAAGCGAATGGACTTATTCAAGGGCACGAAATCAGTAAGACCTGAAAATGAGTCTGGAAACAGAAAACTCCTAAAAGGAGCTATTGCACAAAAGAAAACAATCTGTGATAATGTGGTCTCAAAAACAAGGGCAGAAATAAAAGTTTAATTAATGAGTAGGAATGAGGTTAATTTTAGTGGTGAACAAGTTCAATTCCTACCTCAAACAGTATTTCAATGCAAATTCCTAATGAGTTGCAGAGTTAGATGTAAAAAAAGAAAAATGAAAAATAAGAAATTAGAAAAGCACCATGCGTCCTCATACCCACATGTAGAAAGGCATTTTGTGTAAAAAAGCAGTGACAGAAATAATGAAAATAATGATGGGTTTATCTACATAAATATTTTAGATTCTAGAAATCAGAAGGATCAAAAGATACCATGCATAAAGTTGTAAAGCAAAGGGCAAACTGTGGAAAACACTTGTAAAATATCTATCAGTAGGTAAAAGTTCACGCTATTATATCCTAATAAAATATGATACAATATAATAGGAAACATCCCACTTTCCCAGTTACAAATGGGCAGAAGAAATTAACAAGTAATTTTCCAAAGAAAGGCAAGTTAGTATGTAAAAACATGTACAACCTTACTAATATTTAATGAAATAAAAATTAAAAATTAAAGTATAACGTAAGTAAAAAAGCCATAATGAGGTACCTCCTATTACATATTATCTATCAAATTGATAATGATTTAAAGAAAAAGAACTTTTGGCCTGGAGAGAAATTACGGAAAAAGCACTCGAATATATTGCTGGGGTATTTGTTGCACACCTCCAAGTGTGTTAAATCATAGTTGGTAATTATAATTATGGCTAGCCAGGTTATTCCACCTTTATCCAATGGAATACAGTTAGTCATATTTAATATAATATGTAATGACATAAAAGTGGCTTGTAACATTTTGTCCAGTATATAACCCCTGCATAGAGAATAATGCCACCTTGTTAAAATAAATGAAGATAAATAGAAAGTCTAGGAACAAATACACTGAAATGCTCATCGTGGCAGTCAAATTTTGGTTATATTATAAAGGTCATATTCTCCAAATTTACTATAATTAAGAAATGATAGGAGAATAAAACAATAATTCTTTTCTATAAAGTGTTGAGAAATACTTTGTGACACCTTTTGCAACTTTATGTGAGCGTTGGTGCTCATAGCTAGGAATGAGGATATTGACTGTCCAGATTAAAGTTCTTCAACCTCACTATCAGAGAGTACACAAACCACCACTGATGGGATTTTGGCAAAAAAAGGCAACCAAGTGAGGGACAACTAGAGTTCAAGGGTAAAACTGAGATGCATAGTGAGTTATTCTAGAACAAGAAAGAAAATAGTTTTTTTTAAAAAGATCTACATGTTGAAGATATTAACCAGTTTCAAAATTTAATAACTGAAAGGCAGCAGATTTTATTTGGAGAAGAATAGAATATAAATCCCCCTAACGTTCCGAGAAGATGATGATGTAGTTATCCTGAGTAGTGAGCAGGCGGCTCCTCCAGGGCTGCACCACCAGGCAGGGAGCAGGGACTTGCAGGCAAGGATGCTTCTGAGTCAGACAGGAGCCAAAGAGTTTTCTGGGGAATATCTTAGGACTTAAATAGGCTGAAATGGGGAGAAGAACAGTCTACACAGAGAAAGAGATCTGCACATCCTCAGATGGGGAGATAACGTGGCAAATTCTGGAAGTGTCAGAATTTTGGTGGGGCTGAAGCCAAAAGAAATTGCGAGGGGGAACAGCAGGAGATGCGTAAACAAAGTGAACAAAATCCAATTCCTGTATTGCACTGAGATTTCATCTCGCAAGATATGAGAACCAATTAAAGTTGTACAGAGCAGGAGTGACACATTAAGATTTATGTTGTAGAAAGGCCGCTCCGATATCAACCTGGAAGATGAATTGGTGGGAAATCTGATTAGAGGCGGTACAGTTAGACATTGCAGAAATTCAAGTGAGAAAAAAAGGTGGGAGCAAAGAAAGTGGCGGGAGGAGGGGACAGAAGATGAATTTGAAATGTAAGGAACGACAGGAACGATTAGACTAGATGAAAAACGCAGAAGGGGAGGGTGAGTGATAGGAAAGATTAAGATGACCTGAAGTTTCAGGGTTAGATCACAGGGGGTGGGGGGTGCCCTTTACCCAGAAAGGAAATGTAGAAGGAGAAACAGATCAGGAAACAGAGAGACGGGGTGCACAGGGTGCAGGCATGAGGTATTTCTAAAGAGAGAGGTGCGGCGGTGGACGGAAATGTCTTTGGGGCCCAGGAAGATACTCTAAATTGGAAATAAAAATTCCCAGCCAAAGGTGGGAATGAGAGCAGCATGTCCCGGGGAGTTTTTGTGAAGAAAAGAGGGTGGTTGATGTAACTGAAAAACATTGACATTTAGAGAACAAGATGGATTAAGGCGATTCTTGAATAGAAATCAATGGTCAGGTGCGATGTCTAGAGAGCTAAGGGGAGAATCAAGAGAATCTATTATAGACGTCATAAATAAGAGAATTTCTACAACAGGGGAGAGTCCAAAGCCACAGAGAAAGTGAGTGAGAAAAGTATTGGATGATTTCAATTGAATCTCTTTCATTCCATGATGGATACGCGTTCAATAAAATATCAGTTTGAAATGATCAGTGTTTATAGAAACTAAGTTCCATTAAAACCCACCAATTTCTATTTTGGAATATGTCTGTACATATGTAATATATGCGTATGTATAAATGTAAATGTAAGCCTTAGACATAGTGTTTAATCAATATTTGTTGAATGAACAATTGAATAAAGAAAGTAGGAAGAATGATACATAGAGAGAAGTCTCATGCAGTCGTTTCTCTTCCCGCCTTTCCCCAAATCTCTCTCCCTCTTTCTCTCTCCGCCCCTCCCTCTCCCTGCCCCCCCGCCCCCATTACTTCTGTGTTCTTCTGAGAGTGAAAATGCACTGCCTTTGTTTTAGGCACAGAGAACATGTCCATCCATGTAGACACATGGACACATGAGCAGATTATATGAGTCTTCTCTAATTTGAAGGGCCTTTCTGAAATGATGCCTTCTGGTTTAACTCTCATCATCAGCTGACATGGTTTTTAATTGAAAAATGACATTCCAGCCTTAGACTCAATATTGTTTCATCTCTCCGTGAATATTATTCACTGATTAGTCGGTGTTTCTTAAATTTATGAATCACAGTACCTTGAACAATTCTGAAAATAATCTGGAAATAAAGTGAACGGGTACACAATGTAAAATTCAATTGATTAAAGCATCTAATTTTATTTTAGAATGAGCAGAAAATAAGATAATACTATTGTGGCATGAAGGGCAGTCTTAGAAAGTGTGGTCGGAGAAGAAATTGGGGGTAAAGGAGATAGAAAAACCAACGTATTATTTTATGCAAAATCACTTAAGAATTTTAAAACTGTCCATTGAGTCTTGCGTTTGAGAATTTATAGAAGATATTACAGCAAAGTTACTTTCAGAAGAAATCTTTACTAAAATTAAATCATTTTAACAGCCTCTAGGTACCTGCTACGTGTTTGGCTTTGTTGTACTTCTCAAATCCTTCTTGAGTGTGCTTATAGAGGTGACAGTTGTGCGAATAATACAATATTTGGTGGATATGAAGGTGTGAATACATATATCACATCATAATTGTTAAGACTTCTGTTTGGGGCCTAAAACCATCTCCTAAGATTTTCAAACATCATCAGTTTAGAATCTTACCACCCAATGATGCTTCACATAGTTGCCCTCTGAATGACTGATTATTACTGTTGTCTAGCATTTGACTTACCCAAATGCCTAGTAGTATTTCTCTCTTCCTAGGGCTAGTTTTTGGGGAGATGAGAAACAGACTGTTAGAGCTTAGGTTTCGACGATGAATGCATACACCATTTGCAATTGTGTTAAACACAAGCAACAAACAGTTACCTAAATTAAACTGGGCTGTAGCCAAATTTCTTTCAGAGGATAGCAAAGTCAAAGCTAAGAAAGAGCCTTTTAGTGTCTCTTTAAACCTATGCGGTGAGTTTTGCTGATTTTGTTAGAGTTCTAAAATTCTTGACTACAGGACTTGTTTAGTTATACCTTTAAGAAATAAGACTACTTTTTTACACCTTATAAAAATAAACTCAAAATGAATTAAAGATGTAAATGTAAGACCTGAAACCATAAAACTCATAGAGAAAAACATAGGCAGTAAACTCTTTAACAGTGGTCATAGCAATATCTTTTTGAATATGTCTCTTCATGCAAGGGTAACAAAAGAAAAAATAAACAGATGGCATTATATCAAACTAAATAATTTTTGCACAGTGAAGGAAATCACCAATGAAACAAAAGGATATCTACTGAAAGAGAAAGTATTTGCCAATCATATAGTCAATAAGTAGTTAATATCTAAAAATATAATAAACTCATACAGCTCAACATGAAAAACAATCAAAGTAAAAAATGGGCAAAGGGCCTGAATTGACATTTCTACAAAGAGACATGCAGATGGCAAACAGATACATGAGGAGATGCTCATTTTCACTAATCATTAGGGAAAGACAAATCAAAACCGCAATGAGATATCACCGTACACTGGTCAGGATGTCTATGATCAAAAAGACAGCAAAGAATAAGTGTTGGTGAGAACGTAGAGGAAAGGGAACATCTGGGCACTGTTGGTGGGATTGTCAATTGGTGCAGCCACTGTGAAAAACAATATGGAGGGCCCTCAAAAAATTAAAAATAGAACTACTGTATGATTTAGCAGTTCCTCTTCTGGATTTTTATCCTAAGAAAACAAAGACAATAATTTGAAAAGGTATATATACCCCATGTTCACTGAAGCATTAATTGTTATGGCCAAGACATGGAAGGCATTTAGATGTCCATTGATAAATGAATGGAAAAAGAAGATGTGGTGTATGTATATATATAAAATGGAATATATATATAATGGAATACTACTCAGCCATGAAAAAAAGAATGGAATCTTGCCATTTGTGACAACATAGATGGACCAAGAGCTAAGTGAAATATTCATACAGTGAAAGATAAATATCATATGATTTCACTTATACGTGGAATTACAAAAAACAAATGAACAATATAAAACATAAACAGACTCATAGATACAGAGAACAAACTGATGGATAGTTGCCAGAGGGGAGGGGATCAAGAGGCTGGGTGAAAAAGATATCAGGAGGTATAAACTTCAGGTTGTAAAAATAGTAAGTCACAGGGATGTGAAGCACAGCACAGGAGGATAGTCAATAACATCGTAATAACTACGTGTGGTGCCAGATGGTTACTAGACTTGTCACGGTGATCATTGCACAAGGTATATATAGTATTTTGCTTTGTATACTGTGCACCCACGCTTTTGGCCCAAACTTTCAGGAAAAAAGATCTTTCATTTTAATATTTTTATTTCAATTATTTATTTATATTTAGAAACAAAACTGATTATTGTATTCTAGAGTATTTTGCATATGGATATCATTATTGCTTTCTAGAGTTACATTTTTAATGCATATGCATAAGTAAAAGAATTAAAACATTTAGCCCTGGCTGGTGTACTTCAGTGGATTGAGTGCCAGCCTGCAAACCAAAGGGTCGCTGGTTCAATTCCCAGTCAGGGCACAGGCCTGAGTTACGTGCGGACCAGGTCTCCAGTAGAGAGTATACCAGAGACAGCCACACATTGATGTTTCCCTTTTCCTCCTTCCCTTCCTCTCTCTCTAAATGTAAATAAAAAATATGTTTTAAAAAAATTAAAACATTTATATAGATATGGAATTAGTACTATCCATGTATAATGTGCACCCTTATTTTTCCCTCAAAAATTTGGGCAAAAACAAGCAAAATATAACCAAAGACACTGAAATAGAGAACAGGCTGACAGTGTTCAGAGGGGAGAGGGGAGGGAATTTCAGGGGAAAAGGGGAAGGGTTTACAGGAACAGGTATAAAGGACACATGGCTAAAAAACTAGGGGTGAGTGGAAATGGGAGGGAGGAGGGGAGGGCTGGGTGGGTGGGCTGGGATCGGAGTAAAAGATAGAAAATTGTACTTCAACAACAATTAAAATAAGATTTAAAAAAATGTGGGCAAAAACATGAGCATTATACATAGCAAAATACGGGTAGATGTCAAATTACTGTGTTGTACACATAAAACTAAAGTATTGTATGTCAACTATACTTTAATCAAACAAAATGAAATAAAATGAAAATTTTACATAGATCACTCCTGCAGAGAGAAAAATATGAGTATAGTTCATTGTGGCTTACTAGGTACTAAAAAAGTAAGAAATTATTTTTATTCATATTAATTCTTAGCTGATTAGAATAATGGAATTTTAGACTTTGAAGAGATATTATCATCATTTACTCTGACCTTTTGTCTTGTATATGCAAAATATGGGGCCCAAAGAGTTATGTTTATTCAAACCCAAATTTTAGCAGGTTTTGTGATTTCAACTTCAACTCAAATTCCTCGATGCATGTTCTAGTACTCTTTCTCAACACAGTGCTACTTCTTGCCAAATAAATATGGATCAGTTTTCATTTTACACAAAAATGACTCTTAGGTGTTCAAAAAATGGTGTATTTTACGAGAAGTGATGGAGCCTTTCTTAGAATGCTGTGATGTTTGAGTGAGACATTAAACTCTCCACCCCTTAAAACAAACATTTTTTTGAGTCAACATGTTTTATTTTTTTAACTTAGCCTCCATAGTCATAATAATTAATTACTCCAAAAAAAAAAAAAACCCACAGCTTTAAAAATAGGACATTTTACACATAAGTGAAGAAATTCAGGCTAGGATATTACCTTATAGTGATCGTTCTTTGGGGAATAGGACAACCCGCTCAACCATTTTGAATCTTCTCACAGTGTATCATTAATCAGAATATTACAGTTCCTGAGGGAAGTTGTCTGGGAACATGATGTGCAGTACAGATGGGGTGGGAGCTGGTGGGGGGGGAGGGAGAGTCATCTTACTCCTTTCCCAGGAAGTCTCAGGAATCGTGATGAGGACCCAAGTCGAGCTGATGAAAAGGACACAGGATAATACAACTCTTAAGCCTCTCATAGCCCAGGGATGCACTTCCACTATCCTCCTGCTAAGCAACAGCAATTTTCATTGCCTTTTAAAGGAAAGGAAAAAAGAAAACGCTCTGCTTTCGTTTGGAATGAAGGGCGCACCATTTAGGAGCTGTCTTGGCTGATTCTACCTCATGAAGCAGCTTAGGCACCTCGTGACTGGAATAGCCAGAGTTGGGGGGACATCAGACCAGCTTGCGTAGCTGTCGAGATGTGCATATTGGCACAGAAGACCTTTGATTGGCTTTAGAAAATAATGGTTGATGTTCTCTGTGGATCTTGCTAGAGACTCTTACTTAAAAAAAAGCCGTTTCATTTATGCCACTTCCTTCTGCTCCTGCAGCCCTGCAAATGATCTGGAACAGGTGGGCATACCAATAAGCAAAGCATGTGCTTTATCGCTTGTCACACTCCACTTATCTTATTTTGATGAAGATATAAAAGGGAAGATCACATTCGTACTTGAACTTGTGTTACGAATCTGTAAAGCACCAACAAAATAAAAGGTACAATTTCTCTTTGGGAAGTTAGTTGACTATTAAAATGGAGAACAATTTTCTTGCCGTTTCACGGCACAGTTTTTCATCAATGGCAGTCATCATTTGGGGCAGGAACGGGAGAAGCAGCCTATCAAAAACAGATAAAGGAAAGCTTCGCCACGGCCTGCTGTTTCTGCTAGTTTGGATGATCGAGCTTGTGCGCAAATGAAATCATGACAGATTCATTTATATGAAATGGCCATTGCTGATCTCCTTGCCAGAAACTAGATTGCTTTTTTATTTAGGAGATTTGCAGAGCGGTCCTCAGCTTTTTTAGTTAGTGGCAAAATGGCACTTGGCCAAACTGCCGCTTCTCATCCAGTTGGCGTCGTCGAGATCTTGGGATGCGTGCGTTAATGTGTATTTGCAGCCAGTTGCAAAAAAAGTATTTTTCCATTTAAATATTTTAATCGTTTGTGTAGTTGGATTGGAGGACTACCCCATTTAGCCCAAGATGAAGATTAATAGCTGGAATGATATAAACTTTGTAGTCAAAAATTGTAGGGTTATGAATTTGAAAAGCAACAAAAAATATCTTCTGGATGGTTTTTTGCACTGATGGTGTTGATCGTTTCTGAAGTGCTTGAAGTATTTTTATTGCTGGTTAAGCAGGCCAGACTGGTTGATTGGAGAATAGGAAGGTATATTTGGTAGGCACAAAGAAAAGTCAACTAGCCAAGTGTTTTTGTTTTTTTTCATGATAGCTATTTTGCTAATTCCCACTTTTAGAGGGTCTTCCAGCCTGCTTGTCACCAGAGGCGGGAGTGACTGTTCTGCCACCAGCTCACATTCAGAAGGTCTTAGCAAGGGGACAGCAATTAGAACAGTTATTATCAGATGAGTGTATCTGTTTTGTAGCTTTATTTTGCACTTTGCTTCTGCTCCCTTTTCTTACAGGTACCAACTGCTGGTGTGTTTAGTGGGTCAATAAGTCTATTCATTTATTGAATGCTCAGTATGTGTAAGAAACCTGTGTTAGGAGCTGGAGGTTCAGAATAAAAAAGAAAGTAGATCCCTTTTCCATCGAGCTCACATTCTCCTGCAACACTCACCTTCCTTGTCCTGTTTCATAGCCAGTTGAGGGGGGGCGGAATCAAACAGTGAAGATCAACACATTAAGTCTTACCACTGATGAAACTGATTAGAGACTGTAGCTGTCAATTTAGCCACCCAAAGGGGACTGCTGATGAATAGTTTACTCCCGTACTAGACTTTAAGGTCCATGAGAGGTGAAGTCATATCTGTGTTGTTGACCACTATCTGTTCAGGGCCCAGCATAGTAAAAAAAAGTGACATCATATAGCATACTGTATGTACAGCAATATAAAGATATACTCACATATATGTAGTCATTTTCACGTGTATATATATTTGTGTATATATGTGTGTTTACAGGTATACACACACCCACAGGTATAGGTAGAGAGAGTGAGAGGGCAAGAGAGAGTCTACTCTTGTTATTGTGGCAGTTATGTTTTATAAAGTCGCTGTGAGCACTGAATTAGTGAATAATAATTGCTCCTAGGGGAAATGCGGGTTTAGATTCCTGCAGGCCTCTCTGGTCACCGCATTTTCATCAACTGATCGATACAGAAGCTGGTTTGTTTCGGTTTAAAGACACCTTATTTAATATCTATTGTTGATTCATTAACCCTGACCTCCCCCGAAACGCTGTAACTCAGGCCCGAGAGGAAGCCTGGCCGACACACACCTTTTCTCTGTAAGGCACCCCACAGCCTTCTTGTGCTGAGGGACACCACACAGTCCTTGAGCTCCACACCCCGGGGGGTCCTTTGCAGAAGCAAAACTACCAGAGATGAGCACAACAGTGTTTTTAAAAAACATGACCCTAATTAAAGCACTAAAAACACGCCCGTTTGCAGTATGAGAGTTGAAAGAAGAACGCAGAGTGTTACCTTGTTCAACCTCAGCTGGGGACATGCCGATTGGGGGACTCAAAATTTTTGCCACTCCGAGCGTGCGATGCTAATGATCACAAAAGCGTTGTGAGTATTGATTTTGACAGTACAAATAAATTTTAGTGCGTGGTTGATTTTGCACGTACGGAATCTGTAGATATAGATGCATGTTAAATGGCGTCGTCCGTTTTTCTGAGTGCGTTCTGAGCTGTGGAATTAGCTCTGGATGAGTTGTAATCCCAAACTGGGAGTGCCGTTTCAGGGTTAGAGCAGGGAGGGACGCCAGACCCCTCTCCCCCAGGGTTGGCTCAGCGATCTAGAGGTGCTCTCTCTGCTCATACCCCGGTAGGCACTATGAGAGAGGCAGAGGGCTCAGTGAGCTCATCAGCCCACCTGTCTGTCCGGACCAAGTCCTTGGGGTTCTGAAGAATGAGTTGGAAGAGAGACGCAAGCAGCAAAGTGTGCAAACAGGAGCAAACAAGCTGTCTGAACTCCGTCAGGCGGCAGCGGGGCTGCACTCTCAGTTTTGGGGCCCGGTTCCCGTTTCTGTGCTGTGATGCCCGGCTTCACTGAGTCACTCAGGGCACACTTCAAACTGAGTGCTGCTGGCCCCACCCTCCTGTAGACCACGCCCTCCCCAGTTGATTGGCAGTCCTTCAGGGCAGTGCGGACCTGACTCAGGTCTGCATCTTTGAGAAGCCTGCAGCCCAGCTCCAAGGCAGGGAGGGCCCATCAATGCCTTCTTGATTGATTAATTGTCTGGAGGCCTTTTTAGGGATTTTAAGTCAGGCTTCTTCAAGTGTCAATTGAATAAGTGGATGACTGAAATTCCTTTATTGAGGAGAAAAGCCTTTCATCCCATAATTATAGAGGGAAGAAAAAGATCATAAAAATATTCATTTGCAACAATTTAGTGTGAATGCTTTTTAGTTAAAATGTAATTAGTCAACAAATGTAAATTACTAATTATGAGTTCCTTTTTTATTTTGATGTGAAGCCATCCTTCAAGTGTCTATTGCAAGAGGAAACCTTAATACTGAAGCTGCATAAATGCACAGGGAGAAAATGGAACAGCCAATTAAAAAAAAAACCAAAGCAGTTAATTTGGCCAGTTTGCATTGGATTGGGCCTAGGCGGAAAATAGTTGTATTCTGTTTTATGGTACTTCCAAAAGCTCCAGCTCTGCTTGGTGTGATATTTTCAGGATAATAGATAGATAAACAGAGATAGGTAAACAGATAAGTCTGCATAAGAGAGTGTTTTAGTCTCCTGGGCCTATCCTAACACAGCACCACAAATGAGGTGGCTTAAAACAACGGAAGTTTATATTTCGTCTCAGATCTGGAGTCCAGGTGTCCAAAGTCAAGGTGTCAGCAGGGCCGTGCTTCGTCAGAAACCTGAAGGGGAGAACCTTCCTTGCCTCTTTTAGCTTCCGGTGTTTGCCAGCCACCCTTGGCATTCCCTTGTCTGTGCCTCCCGTGTTTCTGTCCACATGGCTCTTACTCTTCTTATGACCCCGGCCACGCCGAATTAGGGCCCGCTCCCATGGTCTCTCATCTGACCTTAATTACACCGCAAAGACCCTGTAAGGTCACATTCACGGGCACCAGGGGTTATAACACATCTTCAACACATGTTTGGGGGGACGCGATTCAACCACTTAACAGAGGGGTCGCTATCTCACTCATGAAAATCTGGTGTCACACTTTGGGGCACAACCTCACAGTCCCAGGTTGTGTGTGGACGGCTTGTCTGTCCCCCTTCTCCTGGGGCTTCGCTTCAAGCCACCCAGCCGACAGCGACAGACAGCACACTAGCAGGCATCTATCTCCCTGCCCAGCAGCCTCGCCCCCGCCCCATCTGCATTCTGCCTGCGCAGGGGGAGGAGCCAGGGGTTACTGAGGAGGGCCAGCATTTCTCATACATCTTGAAAGGAGGGGGAAATTCAGTTTCTGTGTTTGGAACGGTTCCCGTGTTACGTCTCTTTTCCCAGGGATCTTTGTACGTACGTTTTCCTTTTCCTTACTCCCTAGCCTTTATGCCATCCTGGGTTTTTTTTGGTTTTGTTTTTTTCCTTTTTATCAGATTCCTGACAGATTTACTGAAAGCGCTATAATAGTACACCTGGTTGGCCTCCAGTGGACAAGGAGTTTTATTTGAAAATTTTATTTTTTTTGCCCGTTGGTAAATATTTGTGGAAGAGCTTTCATTGACCCAACACATGCACATTTTAAATATTTAAACACAGCTTATAATCGATGATCAGGTATGCACTGGTAGTGGGTTTACAGCGGTCTCGTGACACTACGCTGGGTTTGCTCTGTCTACTCCGCCTTCTGCTCCGTGCTCTCTGAGGCCGAGCAGGTCTCCGAGCCAAGACTGGGGACGCCGTCCAGGTGGGTGTTTTGTGCCTTTTGCCGAGAAGCATGCTTTTCGTGTGGTTTGGGAAATGCTTCTGCGTAGGGAGAGAGTGGGACAGGTCTTCCCACTCTGCCCGGAGGGAGTGACGTGGAAAGTGTGAGCCGCGCGCGCTGAGGTTCGCCCAGCTCGTGCTGAACCTCTGTTGTCACCGCCCTTCAGGCATTTGAAATTTTGTTTTTCTTCCACCTTAAGACGATGGACCCACATGCAATTTATTCTCTGTGATATGTTATTGAAAGTTCCTGACCAATACTGGACTCTGCTGGAGGTTATTTATGGGTGGAAGACAGAGTTGTATAAGAAAGCTAGTAACAAATGTTAATATTAATCACCATTGAATTATATAGATTGTTACACAAAAACACCCTTTGCATAGGCCGGTTGTAAAATCAGGGTCGTTTTATTACCACAGGTGAAAGGGAAGAGAGATTTGTAGAATATTAAGTTATCCGTTCATTGACCCCTTCCTCTCTCCTCGGTGGAGAACTTTAAGGTGTTTGTCCCATGGTCTCAGGGAAGGGAAACGGGCAATGCTGCTGTATCCTCTGCCACAGTTGGACTGAAAATAGGATCATAGCATCCCCTTGTTTAAAATATTTCAATAACTTTCCATTTTAATCAGGATGAAGGCCGAGCCCCTACTTTGCATGGTGGATAAAGCCTTGTATAATCTGGCCACTGCTGTGCTCGGTGACATGCAGTCACCTGCAAGTGCCACTTCGCTTCTTACCTTCGCAGGTGCTAGTCCTTCAGCCTGGAAAGCCCTCTCCACCAATTCTCCCTATCGCCTACACTCATCTTTTCAGGGTCTGTCCTTGGAGTCTTCCATACAGGTCTTCCTGACTCACCTCGGAGAAGACACTTCATGTCTTCTACCTCCATGTTCCTGTGGTATTTTGCAAACAGCTCAGTCAACATATTATTTGTTTGCTTATCTGTTTTCCATGCTGGGTTACAAGCTCTTTGAGGTTAAAACAATGTCTTCTCATCTTTATCTGCTTGGTTTATGAATTACGGTATTGGTCAAGCGCCCCCCTCTGGCACACATGTACATGAATGTTTATTGATAAATGCCCGTTTCGTGACTTCGCTCCTTTTCTCTCCAATTCAGTTGTTCATAACTTTACATAATTTGTTTCCTCATTTGTGAAATAATTATCGCCTCCTTCTGAATATATTGCAACTTTCATGCTTCCCTGCATAACACTGATTCACTTTAGCACTATTTATCTTTGACGTGTTTTTGTAATTAAAACAAAATCACAGCACACTGTTAATATATGTTCTTTCGTGGCCCTTGCAGCCAGGGAGGCTGTGGCAGGCGGCCTTCGCCCACTGTCCCGCAGACTCTCTGGGCCAATGAGCCCACCCACGGCGCGCTCCTGGGTTGAGTGGGTTCTGTAACACGTGGTGTGGTCTGCAGCGTCCTGTTCTTTGTCACGTGTTTTCTACCTCAGTGGACTTCTTTTTTTTTGCAAAGCAGAGTATCCTTTTGGATGTTAAGATGTGGGTTTTATGGTGATTTAAGAGTCCTCTAAGTGATGTTCTTGAACATACAAGTTAACATTTATCAGGAAATTAGGGATTGGTGTAAGCCTCTCGCACTTGGAAGGGCGCATATGCATTACTGCAGAGGGGGCAGCATATTCAGCAGGTAAAGGTGGTGTCCGGCCCTGACCGGTTCGGCTCAGTGGCTTGGGTCCTCAGTCAGGGACCACACAAGAGGCAACCGATCAATGTTTCTCTCTCACATCGATGTTTCTCTCCTTTTCTTTCTCCCTCCTTTCTCCTAAAAGTAAGTAAATATACTCTTCAAAAAAAAAGTGGTATCGGGAAGAAACCACGGAGGAAAGTGATTGCAGGAGATTTGGAGGAGGATGAAGGAGCCACTGCCGCTGTTGGGTGCCTCTCTGGGCGCACTTCCTGTCGTGGGACTCGCATTAGCACTCGTTTTCTCACCGTGCCGGTCCAGGCAAGCGCGTGCCGTCCCCTACTTCTATTCCCTGAGTGAGGAGTGCGTGTACCCTGGGAATGACATGCAGGCCAGGGAAGCATGTGAGAGGAGGGACTCAAAACAAACCAGGAAGAGGTACTAATACAAAATAAATACTTCCATTCATCTTTTACTTTTAAAGCATGTTCTTTTATTTTTTTACCTGCTTTCTTAAGCATCTAACCCTACCACCTAGCTTATTGTAATACTATAATAACATTGTACGTAATACACTTCTATGGTGGACATTAAAGGGGACATACATATTTAACAATGAATAAGAGCACTAGAGTGAAGTTAAGTATGGGGTTGAAACAAAAGTCCTCCATGGATAATAGAAAAAATACAAAAATTTCCCTTTGCTATGTTTCAAGAACTCGTATATTTTTTCCAAGGTTTTATGGGTTTATGGAAAGTGGTTATTCAGCTAGAACCCATGAACCTGCAAACGTTGTTCTTTAAGGATGAGGATCTCTTCTTTATTCTAATCCTGATGTTTCGCTGTAAGTGGAAAAGGACTATTCATTCATAAACTCTCACTCAGTTTTCAGGTTCATTCATTCACTTATTCAAATTTTTTTAGAGAATGCCAATTATATCCCTGGCACTGTTCTAGATCCTAACCCTCCCCCCCCCCAAGTGTCCCTCCCCTCAGTGAATTTATTTTCTTTTGGGAAGACAGGAAACAAATAAACAAATGGTACATGCTCTCAGGCAGTGAGACATAAGATGGGTCAATTGCCTGGGGTGTGTGCTGGGGTAGGGTGACTTTGAGGCAGGGTGGACAGGCACGGTCTCTGAGGAGGTGATACTTGAAATTCTCTGGGAAGAACATTTCAGACAGAAGGAACAGCAGGTGCGAAGGCTCTGTGATAGGAGCCCATGGGGCGGGTGTGAGGACTGGCAACGGGACCAGTGTGGCTGGAGCAGGAAGGGGCCTGGACCTTGTCGGCGCTTGGAAGGATTTCATATTTTATTCCTCCTGTGATGTCCACTGCAGGAGAGTAACTAATCTACCTTATGTTTTGCTGGCTGCTGTGTTCAGAATAGACTCCAGGTGGGGAGTAGCATGGACTTAGGGAGTCCAATCAGGAGCCTGCCGCAGCGCTCCAGGTGACTGCATGATAACATAGCCTGTGGGGGTCCAAACTCCTTTCCCCAAACAGGCAACTGGGTCTCAGCTGCAGTAATCCAAATTATTTATGTGCATTGAATATGCTAAGCCTGTTATCCCAATTTTACACTTCATGAAGACGGGATTCGAAACTATCGTGGGACCATTTCTATTCATGTTACTAGGGCGTGTTTCCTATAAAGCATCATTCTTCTCCAAGTGGTTCTGTGTCGGGAAATCTGATGACAATGACCACACTTATTAGAGATAATTTTTTCCCACCGTGGACATTACCCAATAAATGAATTGCATAACAATGGAATAGTTCCAGTGACAAGAAGGACATCTCCATTCATTGTCACTCTTATTTTGATAGAACTTGGGTTTAACCAAATCTTGTTTAATGATTATATGTGTGAACGATTTAAATTAATCAGTTTCTAAACACAATCATATAAATTAAAAAAATTATAAACTTCAATGTCATTTGCTAGTATTTCATTTACAAACACAGTACACTTAGAATAAACACTTTCTTGTGCAGTTTTTTTGATAAGCAATTTTTTGCACAGTGCATCTGCAATAAACCCTGAAGTGATAAACTTTATAAAAGAAATTTATAATGTATGCCTGTATGGAAAATTAATGCCTCTTAATTTTTTTTAATCAAGCGAGCAATCTTTAAGGTAGGTGCTAGTAACCTTTATACATATCAAAATAATGCACAGTTGTGTTAGGTAATTCTAGAGCATTACTGTGGATGCATTACAGCAGGTTGGCTGGCATGAGCTGCCATGCGAGGCAGGCGAGCTGTGAGTCTGAGCACCTGCTCTGGGGCGAGACCACCAGGGCCAGCGCCCAGGCTCTGCCTTTTCCGAAGTGTGTAACTTTGGGCAAATAACCTATTGACGCCTCTCACTCCTCCACTAACGGAGTAAACACTGTGCCAAGCTCTTAGGATCGTTCTGAGGATTAAACAGCTAATAGGTTTAAAGCACTAGAATGGCACGCGTGGCAAGCACTGAATAAATGGGAGCTTTTATTATGTCCTGCAGTCTGCCGCCTGAAGCCTTAAAGAACTTTGGAGTTCTTCTTTTGAATGCAGCATCCTAGAGAAATCTCTCTTTGGCACACACGAGAAAAATTTGCCAAGTGCACACTTGGCTTTTCAAAGGTAAAATGCGTGACATAAGAGTTGATGCACAGGTTTTCATTATTAATAAAATAAAAGGTAGCTGAGAATTAGCCCATGCCTTTCTTGTGCATTGCTCTTGTTTTCCTAGATTTTCTTTTATATCTAAAAAACTGAAAAATCAATTACTATTATTTGTAAGTCATGGATATGTAAAATAATAATTACAAGCCACCTTCCCCTCCCTTAATTCCTCCCTCCCACCCTTCCTTCCTTCCACCCTCCCTCCTTCCCTCCCTCCCTCCCTCCCTCCCTCCCTCCCTCCCTTCCTTCCTTCCTTCCTTCCTTCCTTCCTTCCTTCCCTCCACAAATTCAGTCAGAAATCTCTAACCTGCCTGACTGTCCAAAGCTCTGAACAAACGAATCAGAAGGACGAGCAAAAAATCATTGGTTTTCAACTCTAGATATCAGTTGATGTGAGGGAAGATTTGGTACCTGGGCCAATTACCAGACAGCAATTTTATTTGAAATATATATCACAAATGGTGGTTTCCAAAACTTTTCAATCAGTTAGATATTAGAAAATGTAGCTTTTAGGTTTAGGTAGGTGGATTTCATTTATTGCATATGCCTCTCCTAAGCACCTTCTATCAATCACAGCTCTGTGGCTGATGCTATGGATGTTTTAGAGGCTCTGTATAGGAAGTCTGTGTCCCTGAGACACCCACGGGAGATGAGGGAGATCTTCATCTTGTAACTCAGAATATGGAACTGCCATTTCTGTAGGTCAAATATTGTCAGTTCCATATGATTCAACCTCAATTGCGCTTTTTTTTTAAAGCTAAAAAAGAAGGCGTCACCCCATAGTGCAAAGGAGAGGAACCGCGCTCCAGGCGGGGGTCTCTTCAACCTGTCACAGCTGTGTAATTATGTAAAGCTAATAAGCTTCATAACCTCGTTTCAGGGTTACTATTGCTCGTGTTGCCTCTATTTGTGTTTTTAGCATCCAGCTCGTAAACCCTATAATTAGGAAGAAGTATCAAAGTGCCTACTTATACACTTTTTATTTGTTTTCTAGGATTGTAATTGTCTGTAAGTGCTTGCATGGCTGACAATTCAGCAAGCAGAATGGTTTTCAAACACCCTCATTGCAACCTTCTTGATAGTGCTTTCAGTTTCATTCCTCACCTTGCAGCTATTCGGTTTTTGCCAGCTTTAATTCCACTCAAAAGTAGGAAAATGTTTATTTTCAATTAGAGTTTTACATAGCTTGATTGTTTCCCTTTGCCATTTTCAAAGGACCAGAGGAAATTAAAACCAAAGACAGTAAGTCATTTGACTTCTGGTAGTCCAAAGATTGCTACTTTCTTCTCTGTATTGGAAGAGTTCTGAGATTTATTTCCGAAGTCAACTGCCTGTAAATTCTTGGCACTGTATGCACTTGGCTGACGACAGCCTTTCTAAAGCTGGTCCCTGTTCTCTGTGTGTCTTTGGAAAGAATCTCTTCTTTTGTTGTTCCCAAGAAGAATGCGTTGCACAAATCGAATTTAATTGATTTTGATTAGATGAGCCTACTCCTGGATAAAGGATGGATGTGACGGCCCTGTCTTTGGGAGGTTTTAGTTTTGTTCTGTAGGACCTTAATATGGAAAAACTAGTAGAGTTGTTGTTCTCCACATGTTGAATCAACTGCGGAGATTTCTTACATCCTGAGGTCAGGTTGAACCCCAGAATAATTGTGCCAGAGTTTCCTGGGGGAGGGTCTGAGCCTCGGGAGTTTTTGAAACTCCCCAGGCGATTGATTCCATTGCGCAGTCAAGGATGGAGCCATGGCATTAGAGCATCCGTGATTCGATGAGTGTTTGGTTGGTGGGGACACACACATTATGTACCAGTAGAAAAAGCATGGTGTTTTGGATTTACATGGACTGGGGTCTGAAGTTCAGGTATCTCACTGACCTGGACTAGTTACTTAAATATTTTTGAACTTGTCTTTCACGAGTTGGACCATTTTACAGTTGGATAGTGTGTTGTGAGGATTAACTGCATGAGTCTATCATCCAGGAGGTCTTAACAAATGTTAGGTACTTCTATCTCTCCTTCTTTCTTTGATACAGAGTTGATGTCAGAGGATATATCTATCAGTGATTAAATATGTGGTTATTTATTGGTCCATTTGTTCTGTTTCTATCATGTATTCCTTTATAATATATTTATATTGTGATATATTGTTATTATTATTTTACTTTTTATTTTGAAACAATTTTAATTTTTTTTTTAGATTTTATTTATTTATTTTTAGAGAGAGGGGGAGAGAGAAAGAGAGGGAGAGAAACATCATTGTGTGAGAGAGAAAAAGTTGCCTCTCACACACCCCCAACGGGGGACCTGGCCGACAACCCAGGCATGTGCCCTGACTGGGAATCGAACCAGTGACTTTTCAGTTCACAGGCCAGTGCTCAATCCACTGAGCCACACCAGCCAGGGCTGAAACAATTTTAGGATTGCAAGAATGTCGGACAGATGGAACTGAAGCTTTCCCCTTGCCCAGGTCTCCCCAGTGCTACCATGTTGCATAAGAATAATACCTGCTTCACGCCCAGGCCTGTTGGTATACAGCACCAAAGAAAGGACTTATGGCGACCAAACCAGTTTTCCAGTAACATCCTTGCTCTGTTCCAACACCCAATCCAGCATTCCACATTGCATTTACTTGTCATGTTGCCACTCCTTTCTGTGGCATTTGTCCGTCAGTCCTTCCTTTCAGGCCTCTGACACTGTGAAGAGCACCGGTTACTTATTTTGCAGAATGCTTCACAGTGAAGGATCGTCTTATGCCTGCTGATGCAGAGAGTTGATGCAATTATAGGGTGATATGCCCTTTTCATTATTAGGGGCACATGATACTGGTATGTGTGGGGTTCTTTACATAATTAATAATGTCGTTATGAAATGAGATATAGTGTAGGGAGCTGCATGAGTTTCCTACAGCTGCCATAACAAGCACCACACACTGGGTGGCTTAAACAACACTTATTTTCTCACAGTTCTGAAGGCTAAAAGTCTGAGACCCAGATGTTGGTGGCATTGGTACCCTTCGAGGCCCCTCTCCTTGACTGGCAGGTGGCAGTCTACTCCCCATATCTTCAAGTTTGTGCGTGTATGTCTGTGACCTGCCCCCTTCGTCTTGTAAGGGCACAGTCCCTGGAGTAGAGCCTGCCCCAGAGACACCATTTAACCTTGCTTGTCTTTAAGCACTGTAAATTCAGACATAGTCATATTCTTAGAAATGGGGGGTCAGGACTTCAATATATAAATACTTTTTTGGTGGGGGGGGGGTGCACAGAATTAACAGGTGCCTCTCCAGTAGGGATATCCACTAAAATAGAAGAGGCAAAGGATTACCAGGATAGTAAGGGATCTGCAGTCCTCTTAGAAATAGAGGAGGCTTCTTGGAAAATTGGAGGAAATAGTCACAGCAAACATAAGGAAACTCAATGATACCAAAATGTTCAATGGGAGAACCAAGGGCTTAAGCATTAAATAGAAGACAGTCGGTTAAAGAGCATGGTGCGGATGGGGGAAGGGTTGGTCCTTGGAGTTATAAATAACTAAAAGAAAATCATGTGCCAGGATTCCAGCTGTAAAAGCAACACGATACGGGGATGCTGCAAGGTATTTAAAGGTCCAGAGATCTTTTTAAGGAATCAATGAAAAGGCTTACTCAGCCATAAGAAAAAAAATTGCTGATGGGGGATTTAATTATCTCCAAGTACTCTATGTGAGGGAATTCTGCAACCAAGGACAGTGACCAGCTGTTCCGAAACTTCACAAGAACAGATTTTAAGTAAATATGCTCAAATGGCAATGAATCAGATTTAGATTAGAAGAGAATAAAAAATTTGGGGATATAAACAGCGGTTCAATACCAGAAAGGTTACAGATGAAAGAAGCATGATAATTATAGAAAGAACATTGGTCTTTGAGCTAGATACCTCTGTACTGAATACCACCCGAACTTGACCCCTATTGTAACACTACTGGCCTCATTATTTTTGAGGATTAAATGAGCTGCTGTAATTTTTAACAGACTGCTAATGTAAATTTAGCAGACCAATAAGAGATCTTGTTGCTTAATAGTTGTCAGTTTGATTGTTACTCTATTACCTGCGTAACTTTATTTCTTAGCTATTATAAAGAGTATGTTCAGCCCTGGCTGGTGTAGCTCAGTGGATTGAGCGCGGGCTGCGAACCAAGGCATCGTAGGTTCGATTCCCAGTCAGGGCACATGCCTGGGTGGCAGGCCAGGTCCCCAGTGGGGACCACATGAGAGGCAACCACACATTAATGTTTCTCTCTCTCTCCTCCTCCCTCCCTTCCCCTCTCTAAAAATAAATAAATAAAAAAAAAAAGAAAACCATTTTAAGAGTATGTTCAGTGTTCTCTGCTAAACCTGAGCTGGTATGTGTGTGGTGTTGTTTGAAGTCCAGGGAAATGCTATTACCCATCCTTTCAGCTCTAAGACTTTACATTTTTTTTATCACAAAGTAGTTTGGGGGCTTAAATTCCTAACCCTCTAAGAATCCAGGTAAAGCAAATACGCTACAGATTCAACAGAAAATCATAGGGACTAGCCAAACTCTTTGCTGTCAGAATAATGCAGGGGCTTGCATTTGGGAAAAAGTATGAATTATTGGACAAATCATAGATTATAAAATTCAGCTATGGTTAATCACTATGTGTTACTGGATTTCACAGAAATATTTTTCTATTGTAGACTTAGACCTCTTAACAGCTAACCCTTGACAGGAAGGCATGGAAATTCGCAGTCTCAGAGCTGAGCTGACAGGGATCACTGTGCGTCCACGGTTTTGAAGTCGCGTGCCTGCTGGGTATGTGCTTTCCGAGACAACATCGCAGCTGGTGTCTTAGCAGAGCTGCCGATGGGAGACGACTGGGCTCTCATTTTGGGCATGACTTTTTTTAGGTTGAGGAAAGCACAGTCTTCACGTTTTCTGTCTATGAAATTAGAATCCCCCTAATTCCTGGCTTCATAGGAGTCACTTATCTTAAATGTAAGGCAGACGGCTCTCTGGTCAGCCTCACCAGCGTGGGGAACACAAACGCCATCACACTGAGTGGGGAAATTCAGTGTGAATTTCCTTTGCCTGGATAGCTGTAGCAGGTGAACTCTCTCCCTCGTGGATTCTTCAGATGACCTGATGGTTTTCCAGGATGGTGTCTCCAAGAGTCTCCAGTGCCAGACTAGACAGCCTCTGCCCCTTTGCTCACTGCGGTGGGCCGACCTCAGCTCTCCGGGCACTGCAGAACTCATCATCGCCATGGCTAGAGTTTCCATCCAGGTGTCTGCTTAGGTGGGCACCCAGACTCCTACTGCTGCGCCAGGGCCTCTCTGCCAGTCTCCCAGGGCCCCGCCCTCTCTTTACTACCTTGGGTTTCTGCTCATTCTGTGCAGCACGAGCTCAGTGACAGCTCTGGAGAAGGGCACCACCCTGATGGGCTTCTCATTGCCTGCTGGCTGCGGTTCCTCTCAAAGGTTGCAGGCCCATTCGGCCATTCCGCCTGAAGCTGCTTCCCTGCTCAGCTACAGAATGCTGCCTGCTTGATCCCAGGGCGCTCCTGTGCCCGTCCCCGCCCGTCTCTGTGTTCCACAGGCCTATGTCCTCCACTACGGAGGGGCAGCCTTGCGGTCCAGGTCTAACAAACCAGCACCAACAGAGAGGATGGAGGTCCCCTCTTCCCAGTTGTGTCCCACTTTCCAAATCTCACTGTGTCTGTCCAGGGAGACTGACAGACAATGGGAATGCCCAGTCCCTTCAAAGCCCACCTTCTACTCACAGAGGTGGGGTTGGAAACTTCCCCTCCCAGAAGGTGGTCACACTCCAGAAAACTGTAGTCCTACATTACTACACCTCTCCTTACATCTCCTTTCTCTAAGTTACAAAAGCAAAGGGCAGGTTTGTGAATGTAGACATTTCTCAGCATCTATGAGTTTCATTTTATATAATGCTGAGTGTTAGACTTCTAGTTTGAGCTTTGTCAAGACTAGTGCAGCTTCTATTCAAAGATCTTCTATCATCTGAATGTTCTCAGGCTCTGCTTACGTGTGAGCAAACAGTGTGAATAAACGTGCACTGCAACAAACAACGGTGGCAATTTCTCCAATTAGAAGGCTGTGTTCAGAGGTGTAACTCTTGCCTATGACATATCATCTCTTTCAGGCCAACTTAGTTCCTCCAAGCGCCAGCTTCTTGGACTTTTCACAAAGTTCAGCTTGTGCTTTGTTTTTCATTTGCACAACTCCATGGTCTACACGTGTATCTTTCCCAGAACAAAGCATGGTCAGTGCTACAGGTGCAGCGCAGGAATACCACTTCATTTCTCCACTTTGAAATGAACAGTGTTCCCCGCCCCCTTCTTAAGATCCCAGGGTTTAATCCGCCTTCGTGTAGAAGGGAGTGTAGAAAAACAAACCAAAGGTCCTATTTCCAGAGCATATGCCAGCAAGGGCAGCACATGTGCTGGAATATGGGTCCTTCCGTTTATTTTTCTCTTTTCTCCTTTACATTTGGAACTCAAATATTTGCCAAAAATGATACCTCATCTGCACCTTGGCCCAGCTAGTCTGCTGTCATGTAAGAATTAATAGATTCACAAAGTCCTTCAAAATTATGGCTAATGAGGCTTATAGGAATATGCAAATTGCCTTAGTGGGGATAGAGTACATTTATTTCATATTTTAAATTACTGACCTAATACTGAGATACTTTATTGTATTATATTTAATGATGTATGTCATCACATCTTTAACAAATAATGAGAAATTTTATTTTCCTAATCCCTTTGCTCTTTTCATTTAAATACCTTCTCTAGTATATTGTTAATAAAGGGGAAAACCCCATTGTATTGAAGTATGGTTCATTGGCTAAAAGGGGCTTCACAGTATTTGAATCACTTACTGTTGTTAGCATTCGCATTCTCTGAATTCAGAAGTTTATTTGTAATGCAGTAGTATTACAGTCAGACTTGCTCTGGAAAAGCTAATGGAGCTAGAAAGTGAAAGTTCCACTGGCTTCAATCAGGAGGAACTCATCAGGTCCTTCAGACTAAATGTGCTTTAGCAAAAGGTCAGCAAACTCATCTTAATGCTTATAAAACGAGAATGGGCCGACACGAGAAGAAAGTGAGGACAAAAATGAGAGAACCAGAATTACTTATAATTATATCCTATGCAGTAATAATAACTTTATTACTGTGTTGCATATGTGGCTTGACATTCTAAATGAGCTGGATGAAATTAATACCAATGAAACTATAAAGACAATTACTGGCAATTGGTATAAAATAAAAGGGCTTTAAGCTCTTTTTAAAATATTGAAAATCACAAGTGAATAGTGCATGGCAATTTTTCTTCCCCTGTTTGACTTTAAATCCTAAGCAGGCCTATTTGGTGAATAAATAGCAAGAAAAATGAAGCTGCGAACTAGTGAAATCCACAGACCATTTGTTTGTTCCTTAAAAAACACGCACATATTTTTACTGGTTCTGTGTTCTCCATTTTTCTTTCAGGTAAAGTAATTGGATGACCATAAAATTCTCAGTTCTGATTTTTTTAAAGAAAGGTCTATAACGGAGGTTGGACATACGGTTCTTGTTCCTTGATTGAGCAAAGGTGGCACTTTAGGTAGTGTACAGTATCATTTAAATAGTGCTGTATTTTCCAAAGCTAGACAAGTATGCCTGTGACGAAATTTTGAGTAGACAATTGGTTACCTGCTGCCTTTTTACAAGAATCCTGTAATTTATTCAATCTGACTGTGTGCTTATAAAAAGAGGAAGTTTAGACACCCAAAGACACCCCAGCGTTGTATGTACATGTGAGAATGCAGTGAGGTGGTGGCCGTGTGCAAGCCCAGGAGAGAGGCCTCAGGAGAAACAAAACTGCTGATAGCTTGACCTTGGACTTCCGGCCTCCAGAATGGTGAGAAAGGAGACGTGTGTTATGTAAGCCACATAGTCTGTGATGCTTTGTTTTGGCAACGTGAACACATGAATACCTCCCGGTGGCCAAAGGAAACACTCACATATCTTTACTGATAAATATAGGCTATGCAAAGGGAGGGGAAAGGGCCTGCTTTTGTTTTCTGTTTTTCCCTTTCAACTCTTTGTTATCCTCAGGAATTCATTGCGGGAACAGACCTCGGGTCTCCAAGGCCACCGTAGCTACCGAACAAGGCGTGAGCATTCCTCACACAACCTGAGCCATCCCGTGGGGCATGCGCCCTTTGTCTCGATAGTCACCTACTCGTAGTCCTGCTCTTTGAGTGCTGAGTTTACCAACTCAAGATGCTCCTCGCTGCTTCTTCACACCATCCAAGCCAGGCCCAGTGCCCTGCATGACACCGATTTTCCCTCCTCCCTGGAGACGGCCCTCATTACCCAGTCTCTACCGATCTCCTCTTCTCCATCCTCAGTCCCTTGTTGTTCGGGTTATTCACTGAAGTTGCTTAGTAGGTGCCAGATGTCACCTGTTCCAACTCATGATTTAACCTCTTCCGTGTTTTATCTTCTTTGGCTAGGAGAGTGCTCTCCCTTCGTCCTCACTTCCACCCTTTCCCATCATCTTTGCCATGTCCTCCTGCCGGAGGGGCTAGGTTACCTCTGAACCCGGAGGGACTGAACTCACTTCAGCGGGTTTGATGACTCTGGTTCTTCATCGCTGTTGGCGGGTGGAAACAGCCGACCCGAAACGGGGCTGATTGGAATGATCAACATCCGTTTGCAGAAATGAAGAAAATGGTTGAATGCAACGATAGATTCATTATGCCAGATTAAACCTTTGCCTTTCCTCCTTCGCTGTCTTTCTTGCTGCAGCCAGTTCATGAGGTGCTAGGGAAAAGACCTGCTAGTGATGGTTTAATACATCTGATAAGAAGGTGCTTAAATTGTTTAAGGAGCATTTTTGTTTTCCCAGTAATTCTACTGGGGACATGTCTCATGTTCAAAAGTATGAGGGCTGGTCTCTTTTCTAATTTTTCTTTCGTGCTTGTGTAAATGCGCCATAAATTCCTTTGACAGTAAGCGGCGCAGACAAATGTTATTGGAAAGCCCTGACCTGTCTGAGGGAGGAGTAACACTTTTACCAGGGAACTCACTGGGGGGCCCTCTGTTATGATGTCATGACTTTTTACTCTTTACAAATGTCAGCAACATTCATCTTTTGAGAGTTTCACTGCTCTGAACCCATATTTCTTGCCACTTGTTCATTCATTTAATATATACTCCGCTGTATCCAGGGACTGATGTCTGTTTTCAGTTCAAGCTGGTTCTTGTGTCTTAATACACTTTATTCATTTTATAATAACTTGATTTCCTTTCTCCTTCACCTTAACACCTCGGTGGCTATGGGCAAGCTACTCACCCTGTCTGTGCCTCAGTTTCCTGAAAATTGTAAACTGGGAATTTTAAGAGTCCTTACCATATCTGAAACCTATATAATTTCATAACCAATGTCACCCCAATAAATTAAATAAAAAAGAAAAATAAATATAAAATATCACCCTGGCTGGTGTGGCTCAGTGGATTGAATGCCAGCCTGTGAACCAAAGGGTCGCCGGTTTGATTTCCAGTCAGGGTGCATGCCTGGGTTGTGGGCCAGGTTCCCAGTAGGGGGCGCATGACAGGCAACCACACATTGATGTTTCTCTCCCTCCCTTTCTCCCTTCCTTCCCCTCTCTCTAAAAATAAATAAATAAAATATTTTAAAAATGTCTTCCCCCAATAATAATAATAATAGTTCTAAACTTGTCGGGTTGTGTGAGTATTGATTAAGAGGTCAAATGGTTGGAATGCTGTCTGGCTGAGAGTAGGCACTATGTGACTGTCAGCCCTAAATTAGATTCATGGTTGCAGGGTCAGGTGGTTGTCCAGAGTTAGATCTGCTATTATAACATCCCAATTAGATGATTCCACAAGTAAGAGGATTCCAGTCAGTTGGGGTCATTTTCTGTAGTTAATGGCCAGTTTCCCCTTTTGCTTTAGATGGGTAGACAAAACTGGACAAACAGAATAGACAGAGCTCTATCTGGATATGGGGAACTGGGACAGTTTTGAAAAGGCCTGGGGCCAGTTTGCCCATATGCTGATGTATCAGTGTGCACGTGTATTCACACACACCACTTAACACCAGTAAGCATTCTTCAGGCTGATGTTGAGTCTCTGTGTCTTCCTTCTGTCTTTGAGGCTAACTGTGAAGTTCATTTTCCCTTACGTAGAAACAAAGGGGGCTCTTGATGTATGACGGCAGGCTGAGCACGTGCTTTTATCTTCTCTTGTGTCTGAGGACTTATTAATATAACACTGCAAGGAGGAAGAATGGCGTCATCACGTACACCTGCAGATGCAGAGAAGGAGCAGGAGGCCACGAGGGGACACTGGAGTGCCGCACATTTCTAGGTGATATCAAATGGAAGATGGTTAGCTCATCAGCAGCAGAGGCTGCAAAAGTCTGACCTAAAGAACTCCAGCAAAACTGTAGCCTGAGGAACTACAAGAAGAAGAGGTCAGGAATGAGGAAGGCAGGTAAAAATAGGAACCATTAAGTAGATCAGTTAACCCTCTTATGCACACACACATACACGACCTTTTCTCCAGCACTTATTACCAGGTAGAGAAAGAATAGAACTGAACACACATTTTCAGGGGAGGGGTGGGGAGAACCGAGAAACCTCGTGGAGCTGTTGTGCCACAGAGGGAAGCTTCGAACGTGGTGGGTCTCGGGGAGCCATTCACACAATGGCTGCTCCTCACTTGCTCATTCTAAGGTAGAATTTTCCAGCTGACAAGGCTCACTCATGAACGCAGAGGCCCCATTATTATTATGACTGAACAGCAAAGAAGCACAAGATAACTAAAGACAATCTCCAAAATTAGAGAAAGACCTACACAAACAACCTGACCCTAGAGGAGCAGATGATTCAGCTTTCAGAACACATGGAAAATAGAAAGTTATAATTGGTATACTCAGAGAGATTTGAGGTATTACATCTATAGAACAGGAACAAAATGCTGTAAAAGTGGATAATCATAGAATAAGAAAGAATCCCTGAAAATAAAGAAATATAATTACTGATATACAAAATATAATAGGAGATTTGAAAATTATGATTTAGGAAATCTGCAAGAATGTAGAACAAACAGACAAGAGACTGGAAACATGAGAGAAAGAGAAGGTCATGGAGGCAATCCGAATGGTCTCCCCAGTGTGCAACTAATAGGAATTCCAGGAATTAATGAGTGTGGATTTCATGGGAACAAACCTTACATAATAAAAGAAAATAAAAGAAAACATTGTCACAAATTTTCACCTTGAAAAGAGAGGGCTGAGCAGAGTAAAAATGGCATTTAAACATTTTGAGATATCAAGGTTAATAGAATTAAACTTGGACCTTAGAAGAAAAAAATCCTATTTTTCTTGGAGTGTTCATCAGCACACTGGATCCTAGAAGTCAAGGGAACATTGACTTTCAAATCTGAAAGAAAAGATTTTCAGCAAAGAATTCTATATCCTGATAAATTATCAACCAGGAGGCCAGGACAAAGTCATTTTCAGACATGCACGCTTAGGAAGTTACTTTACAATGCACGACAGCAAGAAGAGGGTGAGAATTCAAAAAAAGTCATGGGTTTCAAAAAAAGAATGCATCCAAGGGAATAGTAAAGGAAAATGGCAAGATGACATTTGTGTCGCACACTCAAAGAGACCAGATGGGAGAAGAGAAAAGAGGATATAAGGAGGGCGGATTCTGAGAAAAATGATGGATTCATTATAATAAAGAATTCAATTAACAGCAAGAAAAATATTTGAGAATATGATAAAAATAGAGCATATCATTAAATTTGAAATTCTCAAAAAAAGGAAGTGTTACAAGAAAGTCATTGGTTTAAATATGAAATAACTAGCCCTTATCAGATTAGGAGATTATTGGGCTTCAAGAAAAATGGAAAAGTTTCAGTCAACAGGAGGAATGAGCAAACTGAATGGTATGAAGGACAAGGTGAGAAAAGTGTATTTCTGACAAGAACAAAGTAAGAAAAGACATACAGGGAAGCATCATATAAATATGAAGTAAACTAAAACATGCAGGCTCCTTCTGAGCAGTCATGGGCTGCCAAAAGAAAGAAAAAAGTAATTCTTTGACTCTTTTCCTTCAAAAGTCCTAGGGCCTGACAGGGAAACCATAACACAGATTTCTATCTAAAATTGTGTTCTTCATCTGTTTATTTGTTTGTTGTTCTGCCTTACTAGAACGGAAGTGCATTGTTGGCCTTATTCACCACCCTGTTCCAGCACGTCCAAAAGATTGGACCCGTGGTGGATGCTCAGTGGAGGAGCAGACAGTTCACCCACAGCGATAGAAACATGCTCTTTCCCAGCTCGGGCCCCTGGAGTGCGCCTGTGGGCACCAACTTAGTTCTAGCTAAAGGACAGAGCGTAACTGTTGTAGATCTCGATATGGTTCATCCTGCCAGCGTGACTGCGGTCGTCCTCACAGATCACACTTCCGTGGTGTGTACTCGGTGTGTACGGGTCCTGTCACTGCTCTCAGTGTTCCCACATATACGTCTATGTTCACCGCACTGTCAACTACCTACATTATTATTGTTCCCGTATCACAGATTTCTGTTCCCTGCTGGAGGGAGCTGCCGAGGGGAGAGAGGTACAGAAAATGTTGAGTACAGAGCAGGGACGTCTTCTTTTCATTAGAGATCCTTTGGGCCACTTGCTTTTTAAATCATGGGCATGCGTCCTTTAGCCAAAACTTAAAAATAAATTACCGAAGGCAGTGGGTAGTTGGGGTTGGGGTGTGTGAAGGGAAAGTACTGTATAATTTAACACAGACGTTATGGCTTCTTGGGAATGACCAGAGCAATAGCCAGTGTCGCATGGCACTTAGATATCAAAACACCCACCCATCATTCTGGAAAGGGCCCTGATATGGGAACAAGCCAGAGGAAGTTTTATTACAGTGAAGATTTCTCACTGATGAATATTACATGCTTAATTAAAATCGACTGAAACAGTCAAGTCTCACTCTTGTTTCTAGGAGCTGAAAAAGGAGTATCAAGAACAGCCTAATAACTAATTAATTAATCTTAATTTCTTAAGATAAAATCATGGCATTTTAATTTTTATATAAAGAACACAAATGGGCATTTACGTGGTGTTACTTTATACTTCACTTTGTGGGTTCAGTATGATACCTAAACGATAGGGTTTCTTGTTTAGGAATAGAGTTAGTTCACCATTTTATGGGCGATAAAAGGATTTGAACGTGATCGAGTGTATAATTATATGATATATAAAACATACTGCTACTATGCTATTTATGTGTGTGTCATCTCTTGGGACAGTGATGTGAGACCAAAGGTGTCATCTGGTAGTTTCTTATAAATAAGCTGAATGGATGACATCTGCTGAAACAGCATTTTTTAAGATTGTTTTTCTGTTTCAAACTGCATTTGAAGCTCAAAAACATATTCCTTCAAGATCAGAAGATTTAAAGCATACTCTGTCTAAATAAAGACATCATCTAAATAAGGAGAAGTTGTGTAAAGAAAGGGAGGACATGAAATCCTGTGGTTGGCCCCCGCGTGGTTAGGGGTCAACTTCAGAGTCAGAAAGGAATTAGCCTGTATTGGGGTTGCGTGGTGCTGCAATAGGCTGTGGGAATTGGAAAGGAATAGGTAAAAATAATAGGTCAACCCCATTACACTGGCCTTCCTTTGGCATAATTTTATGCTGTAAAGCATTGAACCAGATACCACCCAGTGTCTACTGAAGAAGAAAACAGTAAAGCTATTATGTTTTTTATGAAATAAAACAATCAGCTGGACAAAAAGTGTGTCAGAAGGATGCTTGCCATTGGTGTTGGAACCAACGTCTATGACAACCCAACAGTTCTGTGAATTTATATTTAATGTTTACCTTTTTAAAAGATAGTTTGAAACCTTGTAGATTATATTTTGCTAAACCTCAAATGCCTGCTATAGGAGCAACTAAGCCTATTATTATCAAAACATCACTTAGTAGGGACCTAAAAGAAGCCTTGTGAAAGTATACTGCATTGTATATTTTCCTTCACATCATTTTAGTAGAAATAAAAATTTAAAAATTATAACATTAATTTTTTCAAAAATATCGTATTTATGGATTCATACAAGTCAGCTATCAATCATAATATCTGCACTTTTTATAAAGTAATGAGTTCCAAGATGATTTAGTTATTTTTTCATGTTTAGGATTTCTTTTCAGAGCATGGAATGGGGATTAAATTTAATCAGCAGTATCTCACTCTGCACATTGACCTACCCAACGGTAATACCTTCAAATATGTATGCTTTTCTACGACCGCTGCTATTTAATAATAAAAGAATTCTCTGTGTGTGAGAATAGTAATGCATGGTTACAACTGGAAGTAGTTTTTCTCCTCTCAAAATGAGAAGTGAATATGATTGACAAGACCTGTGGTGTGACCTCCATCTTAAGAAACAGTCCATGGTACTCCTAACACCCTTGAACTAGGCTTCATCATGCGTCTTCCAGGGGGTTGTGGTTTCTCTTTTCCTGCATTCCCACACAGCTCTGGGAGTGGAAGAGTACCCATGTGGGTGGGTCCTGGAGAGCTGTGTGGGTAAAACTCATTCGTGGAAAGTGGAATGTTCTTGATGAATTCTTATCTGCAGGATGGTCAATGCTGGCATGGACATGAGGGCCCATGGGGACGTGCTATAGACATGGAAAGGACACAGAGGTCCAGAAAGGCAAGCAGTTAAATGTGGTCCTTTTCCTGCAGGCCTCAGTTTGGTTAGAGAGACTGGAGTCCATCTTATTATCCAGCCAGACACCTGGAAGTCCTCTCATTTGGTACACCTCTTTTTCTGGGTGTTCCCCGAGTTCTCTTTTCTTCTACCGCTGACTCTCCAACTTGTCCATGTCCTAACTCTAGACCTCAATGCCTGCACAGTTGTAGTAGTAGACCCTCACTCTGTCTCCTCGCAATAATCTGGTAGTCTTGCATTCCCCTCTTCGTAGTTCACACCCCATTCTCCATGCTGGGCCTCCCCTGGTTCCCAGACAAGGACACTCAGGAAAGCTTCCTACTCAACAAATTTACCAGCTAATGGGTTTCTGAAGGCCAAGTTTACTGACATATAACAGGGCTGTCCGCTTTCTGGTGTTCTTCCCATTCGTTACTGTCCAAAGCCAGTGCTTCCCTCCACCCCATTCCTTCTGCCCAACTCTTCCCTTTTTGGCTCAATTCTTAGCTACCAGAGGCCTACCTTGGAGAACTGTTATTTCTGCAGTGTTTTCTTCATTTCCATCGTGTTACAGCCCGAGGGGTTGGTGCTCCTCTTTCCTAAGGTACAGTTGAGTTGTATCATTGTGCAGACGGTTCACCGATCTCTCCCTGGTACAGTAAAGGCCTTTGGTTGAAGCAGGAGCTGTCACTCTTCCCACATTCTTTTATCTTTAGTTCTGGCCTAATATTTTGAGGACCAAATAACTTTCTTTCTTTCTTGACACAATGCTTCTGGGTTACCTTTAAAAATCAGCCCATTAAACACACGTTCTACAGTCTTAAATTCTATTTTTTTTAACGTAGACCCACTTAATTTTATCTATTCTTTAAATGGTCAGCCATTGTCACCATCCCCATATATGCCACCAAACGACTCTTTTCAATGGAAATACCATTGTGTTTTCTTCTTGCTGGAAATTCTTCAGTGGTTTTTTTTCAGTCACCTACACTGAAGACCGAAACACTCAGAATGGTGCTCTGTGCTTGGCTCAGCTTGCCTCTGGCTTCACTTTCAGGCCTCGTTTCTCACTGTGCTCCTCAACACAGCCTTCTTCTGGGTATTTCCAATGTTTGCGGCAACACGTAGTACCTAAGAAATACTAAAAAATTCTTTCTCACCCTAAAACACTTGTGTTTTGAATGGATCATGCCCCTGTAGCTTTTCCCTCCATCTTCTTTTACCCCATCTCTTTCCCCTCTAGCTAATGCTCCTGCAGCTTCCTACCTTCCCCATCCACTTGACTTTCTAGACTCAACTCAATGCCAGAAGGCTCCCTAGAGAGACTTCCAGCACAACCCCAAGCCTTCCCCAACAGACTGCCCTTCTTCTATATTTCCTTAGCTCTACTGTAGTGTAGGTTGCATTACAATTAAATTTAATTGCCTGGCTCCATTCAACTCTGAGAATATTAGTTTTGTTCATCTTTATGTCATGCGACCCATCTTAGGTGACATGGAATGGGCATAATTGCTGAACATAAATAACTTCATGTCTTTTTTTTAACCCCTCTACCTTTCAGATGATCATACTGAGTATGAACCATTGTCCGTGAAAGATCCTCTCTCCTTTTCCACCCCAGTTAATGCTCCTTACCACACCCACCCTGCCAGGATGGGAGAGAGGAAAGTTAGGCCTTCGCGACCAAGTGGTATGATTCTAGTTCCTTCAGCATTACTATGAGAAAGGGTGCTTTTTGTGACTCAGCTTTCCAGCTCCCTTCCTCAACTCCACCTTGTGGACAATGGCTTCACTGTTACCAAATACTACTACTAAACAAACCTCTTTACAGGATGGGCCCGTGTTCCATCATAAGTCAACCAACCAATCAGTCAATCTCCAGAAGACCATATTCCCATGTGTGTGTGTGTATATATATATAGATATATCTTTATATCTATCTACCTGCCTATGTTTAAATCTTCAGAAGACTATACCAATCTAGAGCAAGAGGATGCAGGCTATTTATTTATGACAATAAACTTACCACTTAGGAACATGTCCAGAGACACCGAACAACATTGGGTGCTTCTTTTGTTCTTCTCTTAGATAAAAAGAGGTCATAGAATTTGGAAGTTAGAATTTCTATACATACAAGAGGTGTTACATATGACAGTACATTGCTTGTTAAAACTCGAACTGACCTTATGAGAACTATAGCTCAAGTGCAGATCTGGATTTTGAAAAACACCTCACAGAGCAGCCCCAGGTGAGCGAGTAATTTTTATTCCTGTCCTTTCCCTGTGTTTGTGCTTTCTGCTCCCACAGACCCCGCTAGTGTTTCCATGCGGTGCTTGCCTCGCTCTGACCTCAAACAAATGCTTTGCTCAGTGGTTGTTCAGTGCATCTGGAAACTCGCTCTCTGAGAGGGAGTTCTAATAAATTTGAGCTGGCTTAAACAAAATCATTATTGGGGGGTGTTGGACAGGCTCTTTATCAGTTTTATGAGCCTTTTGATGGATTGTTATTTTCTTGTTTTTCCACTGCTATTTGCCATAGGAACTTTTATGATTTGTTCTGAGACTTATTTAAAAACTTGTCTATTCATCTCAACAGAACATTGATGTTTGTGAAATATCTCACTATAGTTGACTTCTGTAGAATTATTACAGGATCTGCTTATTTTTAGGTAAAGATACCTATAAACACTTTGTGTTGAATAGAGACCCCTGCTTGCCTACCTCTATGCTTTCTTATTCCTGGCTGGATCGGAACGCCATTGAGTACTTTTTCCATCCCCTGGAGACTGGCTATCTCTCTTTCATTCTTCAGTACAAATATTTACCAGACCCGTAAGAAGCTGAGATGATTGTATGGAGCATACAAATTGCCCAAGAGGTTTCTGGCTAACTTGGCTTTAGAAACGGTGCCTATGATTAATAAGAAATCATGCTGTGGCAATATTTCCTCTGCAGAGGGACAGGCAGTGACTTTCCTCGCTCATTATGAAATAGCTGTGGCCGAAAGTACAGTTGCAGCCTGTCGCGGAGCATTTGGCATTTCCACTAAAGAGGCAAAATCAGGTTATTGGCAGAAGAGTCTGGGCGGATATCAAGCTTGCAGGCAGTAGAGAAACCCCCGCCTGAAGCTGGGGAGGCCTGTGAAGGCACAAAGAGGGTGGCTGCCAGCCCCCCCGGGAAGGCCCTGCCTGGACCCGACAGCCAGCGTTTGCCGTGACAAAGGACCAGCCAATATTATGGGAGCAGGTTTCGTTTCCTATGGCTGCAGCTAAACCTCTGATATTTTATTTCTGGCTGGTTTTTTTTGAGTTTCATAGAATATTATTTCCTTTAATATGAAAAACCACCTGATGTGAAAAGGGAAATGAGAAGGGATAGATGTAGTCACCTTACCCATGTTCCCCCACAACCTAAAGAAATACATTTGAGGATGTTGACACAGATAACATAATTTATCCTTAAAAAAAAAGCCAAAATTAGCTTTTATTTTGAATTTCCAACACAAGCAAGGATGGTTTGGGATCTCTTTGTGTTTTAGTTTTGCTCTGGTCTAAAGGGCAGCACTCACAGTCGTAGTATCCAGCCAGGCTGTTTGTATCAGATTTGGAAAATGTAAACATTCCTTATCTTTGCTTTTCAGGCAGTGGCCTTAGTCTAGTTTAGATGCTGCCCTTTCCATTTTTAGCTAAATATTGAAGTTGAATTCTCTGCTCAGCTTTATTAGAAGTGATTAGCTAACACAAATGCATCTGTGATTTATGCATGTCTTGAAAGGGTTTGGAGAAATGGTCTTGTGCCGGGTTGATTGTTTTTGTACAGTTTTATCCTAGGCCGTCCTCTTCAAACATTCTGATCGAGTAGGCCACCCTTGGGACAGGACACTGCGAGATTGCGCCGTAGTCTGCAAATTCACACAGATGCAGTTCTAGAAATTGAGAAGATTGAAAGTTTTGCGATAATGAGAGGTCGGAACTAAATTGACAGAAAAGCACATTTATACCAGGATGACTTTGCTTTTTAAGATACATACATTTCTAAATGAATTTCTGACATTTTGCCTCGTTTGTACGAAGCGTTGTGTGCAGCAGCCGCGTGGGCTTGTCCTGGTTTACTGTGGTTTTCATGTGGTTGTTTCTACCTCTGTTGAGTTGGTAAAAAATAATTTCACATTTTTTTTCTCAAGACTCTAGCTGGCATAGAAGAAGTCTGAATCCAGCCAGGGATTTTTCTATGGCCTAATTTGTGCATTGCAATGAGCATAAAATTTGCATCTAGTTTTATTTTTCACTCTTTACTGGTATTTATGTAATGCAAAAATTAAATGTTTCACAGCGTTAATTAACCAAGGAGAACCATCAGCAGCAGCAGAATTGCAACAGTAAACCTATGAAATTCCGACAGGCTCGGAACTTGAGGGTAAAGAGCTACCTTTTGGAACAAAATCAACTGAGTTTGTGCTCCAACCAAATGACACAGCTAGGCAGTAGAAACCCAAGTGTTGAAGGAGACATTTTTCTACACTCCAGGGAATTATAGAAGTTCCCCTTTCACACTTCAAAAGATTTGCAAAAAATCCAATGATAGGAAAATCATTGAGCCTAATGTTAATATTTTTGTGGGCAGATTGAAAATTAATATGGAATAATAACATATTAACTTTGAAAATTATTAGTTTTCTTTTTAAAAATTATTTTTAAGCCCTGACCCATGTGGTTCAGTTGGTTTACCATGGTCCCACAAAGCAGAAGGATGCTGGTTCAATTCCTGGTCGGGGCACATGTCTGGGTTGCGGGTTCCATCCCGGGTCGAGGCACCTACAAGTGGCAACCAATCCATGTTTCCCTCTCACGTTGATGTTTCTCTCCCTCTTCTTTTCCCTACCTTCCCTTATCTCTAAAAATAAATAAATAAAACCTTTTAAAAACCAATTTTTAAGAAGATTGTTTCAGTTTTCTGAATGTCTTAATTTTATTTGAATTACCAACTATTGTAATTCTATCAGGAATCAAAAAAGGGGTCTTGTGTTTTAAAATAATATACATTGATACCTCAGACAAGGGTTTAGTCTCCAAAATATATAAAGAACTTACATGACTCCACTCGAAGAAGACAAGAAACCCAATTAGAAAATGGGCAAAGGACTTGAATAGGCATTTCTCTAAGGAGGACACACAGAGGATCCAGA
>CM052548.1:6418673-6535709 GCA_028533065.1 Trachops cirrhosus | reverse complement strand
GGTTTACAGGAACAAATATAGAGGACACATGGACAAAACTAGGGGTGTTGGAAAGGGGAGGGAGGAGGGGAGGAATGGGTGGGTGGGCTGGAATGGGAATAAAGGATGGAAACTGTACTGAATAAACTAAAATAAAAAAATAAAATAAAATAATATACATTTTGCTAATGCACAATTAAGGGAATTGTTAGATTATTTGGGGTGATATGGATGTCCTAACATCTTGGAGAAATGTCTTTTTACCGGGCTATTTATTCTCCTTTTAGCACCAGATTTACCTATAATGGGATAAAACATATTCCTATTCTTTCCCCCAGGGTGGTTGGAGAATTCGTAACAACTCTCAACCCTGCTATAGGAGGATAGTCTTGTCATCCAGGGATAAGGCTATACTCTTATAGGGATGAGATTTTCTCTACTTACAAGCTAACAAGTAAGCTGGTCACAGTTTTGCAGATGCTGACAAAAGATATGAGACCCTTGGGTCAGAGACAAAAGACTTTGTTACTCACAGCACAACAAGTGGCATGAACTTTCTAGTCACTTCGGTTCTCCTTTCTTCCCTACTCTCCCCCCATCCCCATCCAGCACCCACCTCCCCTGTTCCAAGTTTCCTGGGGGTGATGAGAGGTGGCACAGGTCAATGATGTGACAGTGAGTTTGTAGCAGAGCTGAGGACTACTGAGTATACGAAACTCAATATTTTTTAATGGACTGTCGGTAAACCTGACCAACCTTTGCCCTGGAGCTGTTTGCTATACAAGGGCCCTTGAAAAGCTGATACAAGATGTGTAGGAATGCCTTGGGGAATTGTCTCTCCACATTGCCCAGTGAAGATGACAGGCCTGACTCAGTCCATTTCTCCACAAGTAGTGTTTCTTCCAGTAGCATGCGGGGGTAGCAGAAAACTGGCTCTAGCACACTTTTAGTGCAGACCCGAGTCATCTCACTGACCACTGGTTACTTTGCTCTTTTGAATGACCAAAAACCACCATTGCACACCTGGAAATCAATGGCCAGAAGTTAGGATTGCATCAAAGGACCTCTAGCACACAAAGCTTCTTTTTTCCCCCACCTCTGAGTAGTCTGGAAAATTTAAATATTCTTGGACAATTTTTGTGTCTATTGTTGAGTCAAGCTTGATCAAAACATTGATATAGAAAAGAGTGCCTTAAGGGTAACCATGCTTTCCTTCTTGGGTTTCTCCCCCTTAATTTTCTTCCTTCTATCTTTCCCTGGCTCTTATTGGAAGGAATTGTGTAAGACCTTGAGAGACGTTCATAGACAAAGGGAAGGACTCTCTTCCTTCCTGTTACCTCTACTCTTCACCCCCAAGCTGGCTCACCCTTGGCTTTCTGAGCATAGCGTTTCCGCCACCTCTTTGGCCAGTAGATGCTGTCAGGGGTTGAATGTGTTACACTAGGTGCTCTCATGGGGCCTATAGATCAATGGTCTTGAGAATAGGGCTGTGTTAGGGATTGAAGGTCCCTCAGCTCTGTGCCATTAAGGAAATCACGGTGGGGTGTTTGGTGAAGCAGCGTGGAAGTGTGCACCAGCCGTGAGGAGCCAGGGTTTGAGACCTTTGCCTTTTCGATGTGGTATGAGAACTGCTGGATATGATAGCAGACAGTGATTTGGGGGGATAATGTAATGAAAAGTGTAGTGCTATGAAAATGTGATTCTGCTGTGTGGACCTAACATTAATTTTAGTCATTTATGTGAATGACTTAGCATTTATCCCTAATTACAACAGCACAATGATTATTCATAATCCTAATAAGTGTCAGATCAATGTTTTTAAGTTGCATTGATCATAACACTACAATCTGCCTATGTATGATGCTCTTCATGTGCATGGGCATCTCTACTAAAGCAGCAGGCTTCCTGATTATAACTTAAAACAGGGCTTTTGAAAAAAAATAGGTGGAGAGACTCATTTGCATTAGAAAAGATAACTGCCGCCAGTTGGACTGCTGGTCACCAAGGACAGTAGAATCCTCCTGTCATGAGTACAATGGTAAGGAAGAGCAGGAGTGCTAGCCCTTGAAGACTTCGCATCGAGTAGCTGATTACCTAGTTTGCCTCTAATTTGTATCATTTCTGCCACTTCTGTTATTACCAAAGAATGATATTGAACCCTAAAAAATATGGTGTCTGCGGTCCTGCCAGCCGAGCAGAGGAGTACACCTTGTCTTTGATAGGCTGGAATAAATTGACCAACTTAATCGTGTGTGGGAGGACTTAAGGACTTAATTGTGTGTGGGAGGGTGCGTGATGTAGGTGCCTCCTTTTTCTGCTTTCTGAGTCAGGACACGGCCTTCTTCTCTACATTTTTGTCTGTCAGTTTGACCACTGATTTCACCAAGATCACTTTGCTTAGAAATTTATTTATTTGGCACGAAGTTAGAAGGAAGTAAAACTAACTAAGCAAGGCATCTGAACAGGGTAAGAGGATCTCCAAAAGAGTAATAGCCCCAGAAAGCCGTGTTTTCAGCCTGCAAGGGAATGATTGATGATCAATCAGTCTATCAAAGATTCATTGAGTATCTACGATGTAGGCAACACATTTGTTTCCCCAGTACTTGATAGATGAAACAACTTTAAAAAAATTAGGTACATAGAGCTTAAATGCAAATAGCTGGCTATTTTTAGTACTTTCAGTGTAGTTTGGAAATGAAATTTTAGTGGCTAGATCACGTACAACTTTGTCTTTATTGTAAACCAGCATGAATGTTTACCCATGGTCAAGGTATCTCCTGGATTTTGTTAGTTTAAAACTCTTTAATGCTGGTTTTTATAGTGGAAACAGGCAGCCTGTCCTTCTGTGAAAGCAGAAGTAACCAGACTGGTGGAATTACTGCAGAAAAATATCTTTTAAAAGCTGATGGCCAAACCCAGGCCTTTTGAGTTAAATATAGTCTCTGAGTTGTTCCTGGCGAGTGATGAAGCTGTGCTATCTTTTGTGAAAGTCGATTTCTCTGAATGCTTTTTATTATGTGTGTGTTTAGTTGGACTTGAGACTTAAATGGAATTATAACAACTCAGCTCTTCTGAGTAAACTTTTGGAAAGAACAAATTTATTTTCTGTCTAATTATCTGGGTGTAGGGGAATGAATACAGTAAGTATACCACGAATAAAGTGACTGTGTAAGCAGTGTTTTGATCCTTTTGTTATAATTACTGTTGTATGAAATGGGAGAAGGCTAGATTGAGCTAGCTGTATAATCAGCATTTTGACCCTTTGCTATGAATCATGTCTGCGGTGTAAAAATGACGATGAGTAGATTAATTAGAATGTGCATTATCCATTTGTAATCAGTTTTCAGACGAGGCCAAGTCACCTGCTCTACCCAGACTTGAATGTCCAGGAGCCTTCCACCCCAATTACGTAAATCATTGATGTGTAAATGCATTTTCCTGAGTGATAAGCAAGTGCATGTTCAGTGACGTTATGCAATACTTAATCATGTTTATACATTCTGTAAATACCTATTATTATGTATCTGTTATACAGGTCTTTTGTTAGCTCAAATAGTCTTAGATTTTAAGTTTCTAGAGGACTGTTTTACTTCTGTGTAATGTATTGTAAAGTCACCTGAGAAAGTGACTTATATACTTTTTTTTTGGACTATAAGACGCACTTTTTAAAACCTAGGTGTGCCTGGGGTCCACACCATAAGACATGCCTAGGTTTTAGAGGAGGAAAATAGGGAAAAAATTTTGAAGCAAAAAATGTGGTAAAAAAAGTTTGTCTTCTAGTCTGAAAAATATGGTATTTAGGAACTTTCCCAAGGTTACCTCCTGCCTCCTGCTGCCCAGCGATGGCGATGTTTCAACCAAGGTTTTCTTGGTCTTACCTGCTTTTCGCAATAATTTCAGTTGTATGAAATTATAACCTTCTATTTACATCTAATTTTTGGCATAAGTCATGGATATTATGCACAATCCTGATTTTAATATTTTTTCAATCTCAAATTAAGAACTTATTGTCTAGAGTTTCTTTTTGGAAAATATAGCCAAAGTACATATTTATGATTGCATGTCTATGAAATAAATTAATCTTTATGAATTATTACCATAAAAATCCTCAGTATATGAAAATAATTTTTAATCTCTAGAACTTGTATTTTTAATATTTTAATAAAGTAGAAAATAATAGATAGATATGCTGATATATAGAACTTCAAATTTCATTTGCTACAAGGAGGTGGATTACAATTAGCTTAATCACTCGGGTTAGAATCCCTCCTTTTATTTTGTCCTTGCTCTAAAGTTCCAGTGGTGAAGCACTTATTTATCCTTTTATTGGAGAATTTCTGTCATTTGACTATGGCCAGGTTGACATTTATCTTTAAAACACTTAGGAGAAACACTTACCTTGAACTGCAGAAATGCTTAATACCACAAGCTTCATAATCCCAGGTTGGACCTCTTGAAAAAAATCTCAAACTTCAAGCAACATAAAGTGGATTTCCCTCAGCTTACAACTTCTGGCAGCTCAGGTGGTAGAGAAAATGGTTATTTGCTTGGTGACAATGTGGCAGTTACATAAATGTGATGTACAATGTGAACTCATAAATAGTATTTCATACACAGAGAATCATTTGGGTCTCTGTTGATTATCGTGTAGGTGCTAGACATTTTAATGGAATTGCTTCTTAATTATCAAACTCTCTTTGATACCCATGGAAAAAAAAATTGGATCGGACAGCATTGATTCCAAGCACTTCTGTTCCTCTTTGAGGGGTATTCTGAGCTGGCAAAACACATACAGATGGGCAGACAAGACTGCTTCGTTTGCTCTCTGCTGAATTTGATCAATAAGAGCCTATTTCTGTATCAAGGAGAAGTGACTCTGTTAATTTAGGCCTGGAAATCTCATCATTGGATATTGTGGACTAAGAAGGCTTCAAGTATTTTAGTAACAATATAAATGGCATGTATTCATCTTCATGGTAAAATTTGTTTTTCTTTATGTTCTTCTTTTTTAATATGTCCAATGTTTCTTTGAATTTTAAATTTTTTCCTCAATAAAACTGCTAAGAGGGCCTTAGCTGGTGGATAATACCTCATATCCCACACTCTTCTGTATTCTAATAGGTACCTTTTTTTCCCTTGCAGTACTATGTATGATTTTAGGAACTGGGGAAATAGAATGATAAAACGAGAATCATTTTGGCTAATAGTGTTTTTTCTTTTCTCATTATCCAGGTTAACACAACTCCTGTTTTGTATTATGTATTCTCATACTATGCTCTTACCTTTATTCATTCAAAAACATTTACTGAGCCTTGCTCTGCTCAGGGGTTACTGGCCAATAACTTGGAATCAAGATGACACTGCATATTGGAAAAAAGGTAAAATACAAAATTTTACCTTTCTATCTTATGCATTTATTCATATAATCATACTTGTAGCCACAAAATCATACTTATGGTATAGATTGGCTGTGTGACATCTGAGTTATGATACTTCTATCTTCCAACAAAATACCCGAAGAAGTTTTTTCAAGTGTTTTCTGCTCGTTTTTTTTTTAAATTTCTCTGAGTGCTGAGATAAATGTCTGGCTCACTCAAAGGAGGAGGACATCATCGAGGGGGGACAAAGGCTTGGCAAGCGGCTCGTTTCAGGCCCAAGGTGCCGTGGCTCTGACCTGACTTTCTTTTTGAACATTTGGAATAGGTTCTAAGAGACTGGCCCGCTCAATCTGTTACATGTGTCAGGTTCTCAAGACAAAAAAAAGAAAAAAAGAAATTTGAATTGCAGTTTGAGATTTGAAATTCCCAGATCGTATTTCCATTTCCTATGCTACATATTCTGAGGGAGCTGGGACGTTATTACAACCCCCGGGAAGGGAGGTGACAGTAGACACGGGGGGAAGTGCAGGGGTTTGTGGGAAAGAGGCCATGTGGACAGGGGAGAGCCGTCACAGTTTGGAATTGCACTTGACACGAGAGACTGCAACGTGGTGATAGGTGTTCCTTTGAGATCATAATTCATACTCATGTGCTTTTTATTAATTGTATCATCAAAAAGGAGGAAAACCACAAATTCCTGGAGGCGTCATCAAGCGAAGGAAGGAAACTGTGTTCATTTTATCTTGTTCAGAACCCAAAAGGCATGAGTGACCTCAGGATAGGGAGGTCAAGATCACCATTGAGTTACTGATGAGGAAGATCGTCTCAGTCATTGCATTGGAAAAGTCCAGCGAACTGTGAAAGGCACACTGGTTTCAGGGTAGAGTACAAAGCAAGAAGGAGAAATGCTCAGTGTATCTGAACACACAGGTACAGTTGTAAGTAGGTCACTTTATATCTCCGAAATCAGAATGACACATGCAGGTCTGGAATAAAGGTGGGCTCTCAGATTTCTGTGGCTGCTGTGTGGCAATATGTTTATCCCTACCTGTGTTGGAGGGGTTAAAGGGTGATTTTACTGTCCCTCGTGTTTTCAGTAATTCTTGGGAAGATTGCCTAGTAAGTTCCTTTTCTTGGCTGTAGACACAAAATGGCCGTAACGCCCACCTTCCCGAGAATGATGCCTTCCACACTGCAGGATTGATTAGCACTCGCATTTGCTTTTGTAACTTAAAAAATGATAGATTGAATAATGGTGTAATTAAGGTCTGCTTTAATTAACCGGTTACAGCGTGCACATCTATTTGTAAACCACCCTTTTAAATTCAGTGTTTGAAAGTTGCAGGAGTGATTTGAAGTTTGACCTGAGAAACATTTTGAAAGGTTATTTGCTTGAGTCTCTTTGTAACTGTAATGATGATTAATGAGCAAATTGGTTTGCTTTAAATGCTTTTGAGTAGCTACATGCAGTATATCGTAATTAATAAAGGCAAGAGTTTTATTAGATTCTTTTACTTGGAGCTCAAGACAGAGTCAATATATTATACATGACACAATAGCCAAAATATCGCTTCTGTGAAAGGCTGTTTTCTCCTGGATTGACCCATTCTTCTGGGGTTTTAACCCAGCCGCTGTGACATTTTCAGTCTGTGGGGCAGAAAGAAAACCCGACCTTGGACAGGGTAGCTGGCTTGAGATTCTCAGACATGTACCAGGAAGTTGAACCGATCAAAGGAGATTAACTGTGAAAGTAATTTATTTGTTTGGAATTCTTCTACGTGTTACGTACATTGTTGCTGGTTGTATAGATAGAAAAATTATTTTAATTTGGTAATTAAGCTTTATCTTGGAACACTTCCCTTCTCAGGGCTCGTATGTTTTCTGTGAGACTCCAGGATGGCTTGTGAATATGTATCTTGTTGGTTTACCTTCACTGAGCTCTGAGGTCTGGGGAACATCTTGCTGTTTGCAGACGGTGAAGGCAGCAGGGTCAGCCAGCCATTGGCCCGGTCCGTCCATACGCTCTAAGACTAGGTGCTGGCAGGTATTACAGGTGCTTTTGTTTATTCTTCAGAGAAGTACGTGTGCGTGGGTATTGATTGTCTATGTCTCTCTACTTCATAGTAAAGGGTGGGAGGCTATATTTCACGTAACAGTGGCTTTAAGAATTAAAACAGCTCATCTGACTCTAAATTCCATTTGCAGGTAGTTTTCAGTCCAGGAAGTAGGGTCTGGCAGGGTGCCTGTTTAGTACAGGCCTACAGAAATCCCTTTCTCAATGGTGAGGTTCAGAGCATCTTGTCAAGAAGTCTAACTTATGTTCAAATAACGCATGAGAGCTGGACGCCTACTGCCAAAAACCAGCTGCCTGGGGCAGATACGAAAAAGGCATCGTAAGTACTATTGAACAACTCACTGTAGGCTTTTAATTATCTGAGATTTACATAAGCAACTCTACAAAATGGGAGATGCACCCAATTAAGTGACAGTAAATTTACTTTGCTGCAGAATTCAATAATTTACATCTTGGTTCCTTGCATTGCATTAATTACCTATTTGGTAGCAGATTAAAAAGCATCTGGGTAAAATTTAACCTACATATATTCAAATTAACTAGTGTGATTGATTTATTTGTATATTTACCCAGTACATTTATGTGCTAGACGTTGGGGATAAGAAGACGTTAAAACAGATGTAAACAGCTTCATATTCTTCAAAAGCTGACAGTTCAGCAGCGGTGACAAACACGTACGTAAAAATGATCATGAAGTGTGATCAGGACCACGACAAAATGTGTTGGACACAGTTGTAGTGTTCATTAGTTCACTTCATAGTTGGTACCTGAGCCTCTGCTATACACTGGAGCAGACCTGGTACACAGTAGGTGGGCTTGAGTAGACACGGCCTCAGCAGGAAAGACAGATCAAATGTTAGAAGATCACCACCAGTATATCATTTCGGACAGTATGAAAGACCATCTGAATGAAGTAGCCGTAGGCTGGTGAAAGATATTTTTTAAATCGCATTGCTGAACCAACACGAAAGGAACAAGCCTGAAGAGGCCAAAACTAAAGCTTCAGCTCGAATTTTGCAAGGTGGATGAGCTCTAAGTTGGTTTTCACTAGGAGGGCTTTGGCCAAATCTGTGAGCCCTTGAACTTTCACATCGCAGCCCAGTGACTCAATCAGGTAGACGGGGAACAACAGGTAATGCCAATGGTACATAAATGATCTCTGAGAAGAAAGGAGAGGAACAATCTCAAATTTATATGAAGCAAGGATAACCTTGATACAGAAACTGGGCAAAGAAGCAAGGACATTACAAGAAAGATAAATTATAGGCTAATCTTCTCATGAACAAAGATGCAAATATCTCATTAAAGATTTAGCACATTTAATCCAGACACATCTAAGAAAGATAGTGTATAGTGTTATCTCAGGAATGTAATGTTTATTTAATATTAGCAAATTGATTAATGTAATATACCCCACAAAGCACATTAAAGAATTTTTTTAACTCTAGGATTTTTAAAGTAATAGATTCAGGAAAATTTTTGATACACTTTAGTATCTATTTATGACTTAAAAAGAATAATTTTGGGCAAAGCAGTAAAATAATGAAACTTTACTAACCTGACAAAAGGAATCTATAGAGAAAACCTATATCAAACATCCAACTAATGGTGAAATATTGAAAGGACCATTTTAAAAGGTCAAGTGCAAGGTAGGGATGTCACTGTCCCCACTTCTATTCAATATTGTACTGGAGGTTTTAGCCAATGTAATAAGACAAAAAAAATACAAAACCAAAAACAAAACCGAATTGGAAGGGAAAAACAAAACTGTCATTGTTCAAAGCTCATCTATGGAGAACCCTCAGAAATATACACAAAAAATTACTATAGTGAATAAGACAATTTGGCAAGTTGCTGATTTAAACTCATTATATAAAGGTGAATTGCACTTCTGTATAAGGATGCCAAGTAGTTAGTATAACAACTCAGAAATAATAAGTAACCCTACAAAAGTTTTATAAACCTGTATTCCCATTTAAACCATGTGTGAGGTTAGAAAAATAAAGCCAGGGAACAAAAATAGAAGAGTATAAATTTTGCTCCTAAAAATTAAAGACAATCTAAATAAATGGAGAGCTTTATGACAGTCCTAGGTAGGAAGATGTTAATTTTCCCCAAGTTGATTTATAGATTCAATGCCAACTTAGTAAAACCCTCAAAGGGCTTGTGTGTCTTTGTATAACTAGGTGAACTTTTAAAGAGCTTATCTGTAAAAGGAAAGTGTAAGAAATACCCAGGACACCCATAAGGAAGAACAAGGTGATGCAAATTCTTTCAGATAATTAGGTTTATTTAATTTTACATTCCAGTATAGACAGTACTCAGAGTTGTTATGCGGACCATAGAATAAAATGGAGAGCACCTCAGCAGACTCGAGTGCATTTGAAAGCTGTTTACGGAGCTATGGTTGCAGAGTGGCGGTAAATGTAAAGGATAACAGGGGAAAACAATTAGTTAATCATATGATAAGATTAAACCTATCTCCTTACAAAAAGTAAATGAATGAAAGTGATTAAAATTTTAGACATGAAAGAGAAAACTATAAAAAGTTTAGAAGAAAATAGAGAATTATGGATTTTTAATTTGTTTTTGGTCTTAGAAAACCTTCATTTATTTTACTTTATTTAAATTATTTTATTGTTGTTCAAGTACAGTTGTCTGCGTTTACCCCCACCATTCCCCTGCCCAGCCATCCCCACCTCCTTCCCGTTATTCCACGCCCCCTTGATTTTGTCCATGTGTCCTTTATTATTGTTCCTGTAAACCCTTTCCCCCCATTATCCCTTCCCACCTCCCCTCTGGTTACTGTCAGATTGTTCTTAATTTCAGTGTCTCTGGTTATATTTTGCTTGCTTTTTTGTAAAGGTGAGATCATATGGTATTTGTCTCTCACTGCCTGGCTTATTTCACTTAGCATAATGTCTCCAGCTCCATCCATGCTGTTGCAAAGGGTTGGAGCTCCTTCTTTCTTTCTGCTGCATAGTATTGGACATGCTTATTGACTTTAGAAAGAGAGGAAGGGAGAGACAGAGAGAAACATCGCTTAGTTACCTCCCGGGTGTGCCCTGACTGGGGATCAACCTTTCAGTATATGGGATGACGCTCCAACCAAATGAGCCACCCCGCCAGGGCTAGGATCATGTTTTTGTGAGCACAAACTAGAAAAAGGTTTTTTTTCAGCAAAGATATATATAATGCAAGACACAAAAATTCAAACTATTAAGGATTTGAATTGACTGTATTAAGATTAAGATACTGTTTAGCAAAAGGCATCATAAACAGGGTAAAAAGATAAGCCCCAAACTGGCAATGGATACAATGGGCAAATAAGTAGTATCCAGAAAACATAAAAGAACTTCCTCAATTCAGTTAAAAAAAGATAAGACAATCTAATAGAAAATAGAAAAAAAGGAAGAGAAAATTAAAAGACTGACTTACATGTGATAGACTGTGAAATGAAAATTAAAAACACAATGAAATGAAAATTAAAAACCTTTAACCTCTATCCACCCACGAAAGCTACCGAAGTACAGAGTGCAGTCTTGGCAGCAGAGAATCCTCATTTGCTTTGGGGCTTCTTGGGAACTTTAAACTCACGCAATCCCACAATTCTAAATGCCATTGTCAACATACATCCTAGAGAAGTTCTTGCATCGTTGTACAGAAACGGTTATAACATCACCGTTGGTAAAGTTAAAAAAGGGGAAACGATCTAGATGTCTGTGGAGAATAGAAGATATAAATATGTAGTTATGCACTTTCTTCACGGAAGGAAAGAAACCAGTTTTCTAGACCTAACAATGTGGCTAAGAAGTAGCCTGAACAGAGGCACCTCCTGGGAGGTCGAGTAATGGGAAGTGAACGGAGCAGAATGATTTCTTGTTCTCACTCGGGCAGTTATGTCAACAGTGGTGCCATTAACCATGATATTACTTCTAATTATTGCACATTGATTTTAAATGGTAAAGGCGTTGATGACCAGAGAAACTTCCTATCTCCCTTGGCTAATTTGAAACAACACGTAGTTATCCACAGCACGCAGGATATCTTTACTGCGATGTTGGCAAGACAGTTTGCACTGGTGTGTGTGAGCACATGCACACCCAGAGAGAGAGAGGAAGAGCAAGAGCAAGAGGGAGATGGGAGACAGAGAGATAGAGATAGAGATAGAGATAGAGAGAGAGAGAGAGAGAGAGAAGAGAAAAGTTGAATGTCAAAACCAATAGAAAAAGAGGCTCCAATTCAATGGTTACCACTAGTAAAATACACCCAACCGCCAGATTGGAAAAAGTTGATAAGCTGAGTGACATTCAATATGAGGTTGTAGATGATGACTGTCATCCACCTCTGTTGGGAGTAGAATCAGTCTAACTACTCGAGCACGTTTGAATGTGCACATAACTCGTGAACCCACTGGCTTCATTGCTGTGTGGAAACCCGAGAGAACATTTGCCTCCTCGTACCAGGACATACACATAAAAATACTCTCAGCAGCAAAATATGGAAACAACCCAAACGGCCATCAGCAATCGCATCGGGAAATACACAGCGGCTTACGCATCCTGCGGGAATCCGCACAGCAGTGGGAGTCACTGAAACACCGCTCACCCTTCAACACGGGCGAACCTTAAACAGACATAATGGTGAATGAAAAAGAAGCAAGCCTCCAGTGATGCGCAGTACATGATTTCATTCTCGCGAAGTTAAAAAACAGACAGACAAAAAAACCCTTTGATGTATGATTGAAGGAAGCAACCTGCAGGGGAGAGAACAAATGGTGGGCTCAGGGAGCGGGCGGAGGCGTGCTGAGGCAGGCGCCAAGACCGCGACGGGGGTCGGGTACCACCAGCTTCCCAGGTCCGGCCCACCGTTTTCTGCTTCTGTATGTGGGGGGTGCTCAGGTAGGTGTTGACCGCGTTATGCTCCTTCCAAACGGTCCTGGGGCCTCTTGACGTTATGTTCAATTTGACAATTATAAAAATTTTGAAATGAAACCAGAAACCAATAACAACTCTCTGAGCCCTAGCAGGACAGATAATTTTAATTTTTTTTTTGGAATTTTTCATTTTTAAGTCTCTCAAATGAAATGACACACAGTCTGTTACCACTTTTTAAACGGGAAAAAATCCTGTGATGGGAGGGGCACAGGTGTGACTCAGGAAAGCTTCCTGGTTGTAAGAGAAAAGGATGGTGCCCCGCCCCACCAAGTAGAATTTGAATTTTCTATACTTCTTCGCAAGAAATGTTAAGGAAAACAAGTTAGAAAAACGTGCAGTGTTACTTGATGCTGGGTCGCTTTGTTCCAGCTGTTTGGCCTGTACGAGCTTGTTTTCGGGTGTTCTTTCTGACTCCCACGGGCAGGTGGACTGGGGGACGGGCTCATCGGGGCTCAGAGTGAGACTGGAGTTCTCTGGGGGTTTTGCTCTTTCTCTTTTAACGTGACATCGTTTCCTGCTTCTGACTTTGGGTGGAGAAGGGGCATGGTCTGGGTAGACAATTCAGTGTCTGCGGGGAGTTGGTTTCTTGTGTGTTCGCGGCTGTATCTATCGACTTCTCCTCTATTTCTGCATCACTTTGCGTGCTCGAATTTGACTTATCCCCCAACTAATGGTGAAATATTGAAAGGACCATTTTAAAAGGTCAAGTGCAAGGTAGGGATGTCACTGTCCCCACTTCTATTCAATATTGTACTGGAGGTTTTAGCCAATGTACAACATTGCATTTGTTGCAACATCTCATCCTTGTTGGTTATGATAAGTTTCAAAGTCTGATTGTAATTTACGGCTCTCTTTGTGTTCTGTTTGCCTTTGAATGGAAGGGTATCACTCAAGCAGCGCCATTTAATGCAATGCGAAGGGAAAAAGCTGCAGGAATTAGGAGTAGTCGGCACTGCCCCCTGCCTCCGTCTGCCATCAGTCCTGTTTTGCCACAATTCTTCTCACAGAAAAAGAGAAGCGAGATCACACTGCAAAACGGGGTCCTTTTGGAGTTCCCTTACTTCTGTCATAATCGTGCGCCTGGTCCTGGTCATCTTATCTGTACTTCAGTCGAGTTTCTGATGAAAACTGGAGGTTAGACAGGTTTAATTTATTGAACAACTACTATGTACAAGGTATTGTTCACACAACACAAATATACGGGGCCTGCTCCTTTTTCCTCAAGGAAACTACAGTCTAAAGGGACAGAGGGCCATTTCATAATAATTAATATTGTGGATAATGCTGCAAGGAACAGGGGAACACAGATACTTCTCCAAGGTACTGATTTCATTTCCATTGGGTATATACCCAGAAGTGGGACAGCTGGATCACGTGGTATTCTATGTTTAGTTTTTTGAAGAACACTCACACTGCTTTCCACAGTGGCTGGGCTAAGCGACATTCCCACCAACCGGGCACAGGAGCTCCCTGTTCTCTACCTCCTCACCAGAGCTGGGGCTTCTCTGTTATCTTTTTAATAATAGCCATCCTAATAGGCCTGTGGCGAGAGGGACCACATCATGGTTTCGATTTCCATTTCCTTCATAATTAGTGACATTGAATACCTTTGCACATACGTGTTGGCCATTTGTATGTCTTCTTTGGAAAAAATGTCTATTCAGATCCTTTGCCCATTTTTAAATTGTGTGGTTGATCTTTTACTATCAAGCTATAGGAGTTCCTTACATATTCCAGGTTACCCTTTTATCAGATATATGGTTTGCAAATATTTTATCCCAATCCATAAGTTACCTTTTTATTTTCTTGATTGGTTCTTTTGTTGTGCAGAAGCTTTTTAGTTTGATGTAGTCCAATATGCTTATTTCTGCTTTTGTTGCCTGAGCTGTTGTTGCCATGTGGCTTTACTCACAATAACGAAGATGTGGAAACAGCTAAGCGTCTATCAGCAAATGAATGGCTAAAGACACTGTGGTATGTTTATGCAGTGGAACATTACTCAGCTTTGAGAAAGAAGAGCCAGACTTTGGGGACAACATGGATGAATCTGGAGGACATTATGCTAAGAAACAAGCCAGATGCAGAAAGAAAAACACGACACAATTTCACTGATAAGTGGAATCTAAAGAAGTGAAATAGGTAGAAGCAGGAAGTGCAATGGTAGGTGCTGGGGCTGGGAGCTGTGAAAGATGGGGCCATGTCCGTCAGAGGATACAAAGTTGCTGTTGTAAGGATACAAAGTTGCTGTTATAAAGGATGACTCAGTCAACAGATCTGATGAACAGCAGGATGACTGTGGTTAATAATGTACGTGTTGTACTGGAAATTAACTCTGGGAGAAGATTTCAGGTTTTCTTACCCCGTAATCACCAAAAGTTTTGTTGTGCACCTTGAATATACACAGCATTTATTTAAAATAGTTATTATAATAAATGATGATTACAACCACAAAATTAATTTGGCATTTCCTAGATGAGAATATATAAACTCACCTAGTCTACATGATAATTATATCACACGTGTATTATTTGGCACTATTTTGCAAAGGAGGAAATTGAGATCACATGTCCAAAGTCATACACTACTAAAGGGTGTAGTCAATTTAAACACCAAGTGACCCAGTTCTCAACCCACTGTTTGTACCCACCTGAGTTCAAGTTCACTGGGAAATAAAGCACAGAGCAAGGCTGGTGCCAGGGCTAGGTATGGACGGAGAACAACACCAGTCAGTGTCTCGGTTCCAGCTGAAACTCAGGAGTTCGGAACAGACTGCATCGAAAACCCCTCTCCCGCGGTGGTGGTGTATACGGTGTTTTCCAAGTCTGTGTTTCTTCACGTCAACATCCGCATCGTGCGTTTGCCAGCAACTGTTTGCGTGTTAAATGTCTACGCACAGTCCTGAGTGAGGACGTCCAGCCTTACGTTTAAGAAAATGACAAATCAAATACGTGAATGATCGATTGATGGCATTGTGTGCTAGGCATCTTACAAGGGTGTTTTTTCTCATAAATAGGAAAGGCTTGGAAACTAAGAAATTGGATGTCTTTAAGATAAAATAAATGTAAATAAGAACTCAGAAATTGAACTGATGGAACATTTATTTGGTTATGTGGCCATTTAATGGAATATTTTTGTGTGGCCATTTGAATTTCCATTAAATAGGCCACACACACACACACACACACACACACTACTGTGTGATCTATCGCATCATTTTCTGCAAGGAAAACCAGGAAACCGAAAGTAAAAGAGATACTTAACATCACTCTGAGTTTGAATGATAGTTTCCTGTAAGTTTCAGTCCACCCAGCACACACATGCCAGGGAAGGCGTTATCAGCAAAAACGGCAAGAAAAATCTGTGCATACGCCATGCGGCCCTGTTCACAGAGGCTCGGGAAGCCATGATTTAGCGTTTCAGGCGGTTTTAAGAAATAAAATATTTATCTTAGATCTTCTGGCATTAAACTTAAAATGCCACAGTTCACAGGAAGATAAACCTTCACGGAGCTCTTTTCTTTGGCAAGGCCTAAGAAAGCCGTTTTCGATTACTTTTCCATATTGATCTCCGTCAAGGAGGCTAGTACATAATTTCAGCACCACTGTTTCCCTCTTGTTTATTCATGTCTTTTACTAGGAAAGAGAGATTTGCTAATGGAAGAAACAAAACAAAATATTTACACCATGCTGTGCCTTTCTTTTGACAAGGGCAGATGTGGCGAGGAAGCTTTTTTCCTCCCTCATAAAATTGTTTACACGAAACAGTGGGAAAGAGCTAAAGAATCACAGTTTTTCTGTAGCAGCTGGAGGTGATCTGAACGGGGTCTTCAATTCCCCTGCATGTTTTGTAATGCAGATTTCTTTGAAAATGGCCTAGCCCGTGCACCTTAAATACATTTTAGAATTATTTTACCATGAAATTAGTTTTCTCCATCATTGGCTTAGTTGAATCCCCCGCCCCCCCCCCTTTTTTTTGATCAATGCTGGGACATTAAAAATAAAGCCCTGGCTGCACATGCTATTTTTGTAAGTTTCTATCAAAACCCCAACCTGCAGCAGGCCATTGTTGCAGTGTGGTAACTTGGTAGCCTGCTCCTCCACCTCTCGCCCTCAGGATTCATTCTCTATTTTTCCCCTGCCACTGGCCCACACTTGTGTATGTATTATATTTGTTTTACAGAGAGAGAAAGAAAGGAGTTTTGGGAGAAAAAGTGGCGCAGAACTTTGTTGCAATTGAATGGGCCATATCTGAAATTACTGATTCATAAAGCCACTCATGGTACAGAAGTCATGCCAGGAGACTAGCTGGTGGTGATGGAATTGGTGAGGTGCTGGTGATGGAGGTGGTGGTAGGAATGGGAGTGGGGAGAGGTGGCTAGTGGTGGTGGCTGGTGGTGATGGTGATGGGTTGTGGTAGCTTCATGGCAGCAGCTTAAAAGCATTCCACTTAAGATCCTAGGAGATGTGGCTCGTTCAGCACACTTCTATGCTCTGCTCATGCTAACACTTCCCTGTGTCTAAAACCACAACGTTAATGAGGGAAGTCTAGCAGATATTCTACATACATACTGAAGAGTCTTCAGAGTCAGCGAAGTAAATGTTCTTTTATTTGGTACACACTCTGTGTTCTTGGGAAATGAGAGATGTAGAAGGGAAACCACCTCGGTAAATTCAGCAGTGTTAAAAATCTCCCCGTACTTACTTTTCCCGTTGCTGTTACACCTGAGAGGACTCTCTGTGTCATTACTACCTGGCACGTTTATTTTCATTCTGCACTTGGAAATATGAATCCATTACAGAAGCATCACGTCGGTGAGGCATTGGGGATGAGTCAGTTAGGAACAGTAATCAGTTTTCAGCCATTCCATTTGAGGGTGACAATGCATTTTCCCCCCAAAATAATCCCCCCCGCCCCCAGCAGTTGGTTTTTAATAAGAACACTTCAGTTTGACTAAGCTTGCCCACTCTGAGTGCGGTGTCTTTTTCTGCTTGACACGCTATTTCCCACTGATACCGCACTCCTCCTTCTCATCGTTTCCCACGGGAGACACCCTCTTCTCAGTATGTCAGCCGGGGACACCTCCTCCTGGCATCCGGCACAGGGAGCCTTAGCTGCTCAGACACCCACGGCCACGAACAGCTCCTCTCTGCGTTCCTCGCGCCCCTCCCCGAGTCATCGTCTTTTAAATGTTGTTTCCCCTCGTTTCTACCCTCTCTTCTCTTCAACTCCCTGCGGTCTGGTGCTGCCTTGATCTTTTCATAGAATTCTTCTCAATATTAGCCAGTGATCTTTATTTTTCGCACCCTGAGAGGCCATTCCTTAGATTCTTACTGGACACTTAGATGGAATTTGACCTAGTTACACACACTGTCTCTGGCAAACTATTCAACTGATTTTCAGCTTAAATGCCAGGTCTTCCCCGGAGACCTTCTGGACTCCTCCGAGTCTGGTAAAGGACTTCCAAACCTGCGCGTTTACATCCCGGAACATAATAGATACCTATTTTCCTCAAGTTTCTTTCGATTTCAAGTAACAATTCTTTTCCAGAGCCTAAGCAAGTGGGGGATTTATTATTGTAAGTCAGAGTTGCACGCTGGGTCAAAAAGCAGGAAATGTCAGTAGGCCTTGTGGGGGCTTAAAACTCGAAGAGACGATTGTAGGAACCAAGACAATTTATTCTGGATGCACTTTGCCCTCCGAAGCCAAATCACGACGAGTGTCTGCTTCTTTCTCTGGTCCCGTCCTCCCCCACCCCCACCTACAGACCAGCTTCCTCGGCTTCCTTGCTTCCCTTTCTCTCCTCTGAGTTGGTACCTCCTCTCCTTTATGCCAGGGGAATGGAGACAAGCGGTAGGAGCTTGGCTTCCGAGGGTGCTGCGGGCTGCTTACGGAGGAGGGGAGATCGTGGAAGTGGCAGCCACGCTAACGTACATCCATCTCAGTGCTCACGTGCAAATCCGGTGATGGATTGAACGTCTCTCTCCTGGTCTTCCCTCATTTTCTTAGGCAATCTGCATTTTCAAAGCACTTATATGTCTCACTGCCAAGAAGGTGATTTTTATCCAGGATAGCTTCAACATTCTTACACTTTTCTTATTTCCACAGTGGGGTATACAGGCACACCTGGTTCTATTGTGCTTCACTTTATTGCTCTTCGTAGATACTGTATTTTTATTTTTTTTCAGATCGAATGTTTGTGGCAACCCTGGTTTGAGAAAGTCTATGGGCAACGTTTTTCCGACAGCATTTGCTCTTTTCATGTCTGTGTCACATGTTGGTTGAGAACCTGTCAGTACTTCACTTCTTCATTATTATTATATTTGTTATGGTGATCTGTGAGTAGTGATCTTTGAGGCAACTATTTTTAAAACATTTTTTAATCTTTCAATGACAATTGACATTCAATATTATATTAATTTCAGGCATGCGCCCAGTGCTTAGACATTATCTAACTTACTAAGTGATCACCCTGATGCATCTAGTACTCGCCTCACACCGTACATTGTTATTACAGTGTTAGAGACTCTGTTCTCTATGCTAACCTTTGCATCCCCATGACTATACTGTAAGTACCAATTCGTGCTTCTTAGTCTCCTCACCACTCTCATCCATCCCTTCAACTCCCTTCCCATCTGTCAACCGTCAACAATGTTCTCTGTATCTATGAGTCTCTTTCTATTTTGCTTGCCATTTATCTGTTTTCTGGATTCCACATATAAGTGAAATCCTATGGCATTTGTCTTTCTCTGTGTGACTTACTTCACTCAGCACTGCACCCTCTAGGTCCATCCGTGTTACTGCAGATGGCAAGACGTCATTCTTTCTTTGGCCGAGTCATGTTCCATGGACGATGCACCAGTTCTTTATCTGTTCATCTATTGATGGACACTTAGGTTGCTTTTATATCTAGGCTACTATAAATAATGCCGTAATGAACATACGGATGTATGTGGTTTTGGGTTTTTTTTTATTTAGTTTTTTTTTTTTTGATAAATACTCAGAAGTGGAATTGCTGGGTTCTTCTTTGTCTCTTTATCTCTTCATTTGGGCTACTTCCCTGTGTTTGTTTCTGTGTATTAGGTAGAGCTGCTATGTCGTCCAGGCTTTAGCAGAATGGCCTTATGTAGTACGTGTCCTGCAGGGCGCAGTGGCGCAGTGCACCTCTTCACCTGAGCTGGGCACTCCAGGTGTGCCCATCAGTGTGGGTTGTGTGCACCCCCCTCTGTTGCAGTTCAGCCTTGAGTGCTGCTGGCACCTGAGTGGGAGGAAGGTACCCCAGGGTTGATTGGCTGCAAGGACTGAGTATGACCACCATGGAGGATTGGCTGTGCAGGACCTGACTCCATGGAGCAAGGCACACTGCCCGTTGAGTGCGTCATTTGTGGAGGTGGTGGGGTGGTGCTTCAATGTGATCTGCAGCTCTCCACTGGGTGCACTGGCTCTGAGGCCTCCCAGGAAGTGCAGGACAAGGTCAGCTGCCACCTGTGCCCTGCCCTGGGCCACCTGGCATGCATAGGCTTTCCCCTCCCAGGCAGAGTCCTGAGCAGAAACATAGGATGCTTCTGTCCTATGCCTTTGTTTAAATTTGGGCAAGTTCGACCATCATAACCTTAAATTGCTAAAACAATTTCAATGCATTTTTAATTTTAAGGTAAAGTTCACATTCCTTAAGTCAGTATATAAGATTGCTAAGGTCTGTAATTGCCTCTGGCCGGTGATCTCTTGAGCCTCATTTCTCTCTCATTTGTCCTCATAGACATACAATTTGCCTCAAGCCAAATTCAATCACTGTTGAACCCGTCACATTACTTCACACTTTCTTTCATGCTGTTATTTTCAACTATCCTTGCTTTCTCTATTCAGCTAACTACTACTGTTTAACATTTAAAACTGAGTTCAAGGAAATACCTCCTCCTAGAAGCCTTCTATGATTTCATCTCATAATGCCCCTTCTCTATGCTTTTTAGCATCTTGTTTTTTCTCTCTGTCACTGTGTTACACCCCTCTTTGATGTATATCGTTGCTTTATCAGCTCCTGTAGACAGAACTAAATGTGCGTCAAGAGCTTTGGTAACACCTCGGTCAACTTGTGTCTCAAGGAGCTGGCATAGTGCCTGCCACTTACAGGCATTCAATCACTGTTTGTGAATGGAAAGAAGAGGAACGGAAAGGCAGGGAGGTGAAAAGAAGGAAGGGAGAAAGAGAGGAAAGAAGAGTGGTGTTTTGGTGACTTGTGGAACAACTCATTCCCTGGGTTCATCCAGGAAGCTGACATTAGATCTATTTTATTGCTATAATGAAGAGATGGTATACCTTAACCTATCTACCCTCGTTAGCTCAATTTCTTTTTTTTTTAATGTAGGAATTTTTTTTTTAATTTTTATTTATTTACTTTTAGAGAGGGGAAGGGAGGGAGAAGGAGAGAGAGAGAAATATCAATGTGTGGTTGCCTCTCATGTGGTCCCCACTGGGGACCTGGCCTGCAACCCAGGCATGTGCCCTGACTGGGAATCGAACCTGCGATGCTTTGGTTCGCAGCCCGTGCTCAATCCACTGAGCTACGCCAGCCAGGTAGCTCAATTTCATAGGTATTATTCTTTCATTGAAAGCATCTGGATATTTAGTCCTGGACGCACATGTGCAAACCCAAAGTATCTCCCCAAAGTCAAGTCTATGCTGTTCCCACTTCCCTGTATATATTTTGTGGCCGCTACCTTGCTGCGTGATGTCTGTCTGAACAAGGGTGGGTTTAATCACACAGGAGTTCGCTTGCTCTGTTATTGACTGATGTAGTTAAATGCAGAACCTTGGGCACCCCTGATGGAATGCTAATCAGGAAATGGGGACTTCGTTGTTACTAGGTCATTTTCCTATTGGAGAGACAAAGGGCAATGAATGCAGCCAGCAATGATTCCTCCATATTCCGGGCATGTATCTAAAGGAGTTTATCTTTATCTGAGCTTCTCTGGAGCCTAAGTGACTGCATGACCCGCTGTGGTAAACAACATCTTTTAAAAGGATATGCTGCCTTGTTTTAGAATGCATGTGCCGGTTAAAAATAGGTAGGGCGTTTGACACACACCTGATTTCCTCAGAGATGGGATCCAGAGTGCCTGGCATCCTCTTCCGGGAGGGTTCTTGTCACCTCACCCCTTGTCTCCAGCCGCTCAGCTGGCAGTTAGGTTACCAGGCAGCATCCAATTACTCAGAGTATCTGCCCCTGCTCTTGGCAGGGACTTCAACTTCCTGGCTTCTGCGGATGATGGATGGCACTTTCTGTAAAATGCGATTTCTCTAGAATACTGAGAAGTGGAGTCCGGAAGAGGGTAGTTCTTGGTTCCCCCAGGACAGCGCCGCCGAGAACTTGGCCAGGCAAAGTCAAGAGGCCACCGAGCGAGGGCTGCGGCGTGATTTCATCAGAATCCAGCGAGGACGGCCTCGCTGAAGAACGCGTTGGCTGCGTTTAACTCTTAAGTGAGGAACTGGAGTTGTCTCCTCCGTGTGAATTTCTTTCCAGTGTGCTGCTATAACCCCGCGGAAGGGGAGGCGCCTGGCCGAGTGCCGTGAGCGTTCCCGTGTGGTCGCACGGCCTCCCTGGGAGCTGCAGAAAGAGTGGAAAGCTGCAGCGATGCTGTCAACACACAGTGAGCCGTGAAAATCAATGAGAGGAAAATGGTCCATTTTTGCTTCATTGATTTTTGCTGGTCAATGAATCCTCTTCATTTTATGTACCCCCTTCTTTCCCTTTTTTCCCCTGTTGGACACATCTTAATGTTACTGCTCTGCATCAAGCACCATGTTTGATGCAGAGTGCCAGTTCCTTTAATCACGGGAGGTTGTTAGTGATGGCTGTGTTAGGTTTGGAGGGATGCACGGCAGCAGGGAGACCGAAGCTTGCTCCTGATATACAGAGTGTCTGATGCAAGGGATAGATGGGGAGGGCGGTGGGAATAGCATAGGAATGAACAGGTTAGCTTAGAGACTGGAGTGGCTGTGTTCAAGTGGGTGAGAAATGTTTAAAAGATAAAAGGATTCGAGACAGGTCCCGTCGATGAAGAGTGAGTGTGGGGCCCTGGGAAAACGCTAGTGCCAAATCTGTGTGGGCCAAATTATAGGATTTAGGAGCTATCTTTGGCTTAACGCAAAGTTACTGCCTTGATGTTTCGGTGAGGGCGCAAAGAAAAAAAAAAAGTGTTCAGTCTACCGTAACATAAGTTTAATGTAATAGGCTAATTATTTGGAGTTCTTTGCATGTTTTCGGTCACCGCACTAAGTGGAAGAGTAATTTGGCTATAAAGAAGAGAAATCAGAAACCCAGAATCATGACCTCTCAGCAGTGTTTGCTCCACGGAGGCTTTTGTTCAAATTAATGGGAAAGGGATGAAAAGAAAATTTGAGTAACCTACAACAATTATTGTCTTAAGCCACAGCTGTTTTAGTTATTTCTTTCAAATAACCATTGGATTGCTCTTCATATTTTTAATTTCAGATAAGAAACTAAGGGGCACAGGATATCTTTTTAAAATTGTATAAGATCAAATAGGAGCTAAGTGCAATTCCTGGATAAGAACTCAAACCCCCCAAATTTTGTTAATTGATTGGCTATTGACACGTATTACTTTATAGGGACACAGTCAATAGTTAGAATTTCCCCAACCAGAAAAAGCAAGGTTCAGTGCTAAAATGGACTCTATCTTCTCACCTTGGAGACTATTGTTTTGTTCCTAAATATGGCTTTTAATTTATATTGTTCATTTGAAAACTCCTCCCCTGGTATCCAATGCCAAAGTTTCCAGGGCGTTTTGGGGTTTAGGATGTGTTCAATTCTCTGAGCGATTGTTACTCTTCAGTCTTCCACATTTTTACTTTCCGACCAAGAAGGTGGGAAGTGGCTCCAAAGCCTGCTCCCTGGTCTAAGCAGAACCTTTTAACCGCACAGCTCGGGCTTCTGTAGCTCTGGGCACAGGAAACAGGGATGGCAGGAGGTTGATAGCAGTTGTTAAAACAGGTTCCATGAATGCACGTTTTCCTTAAGGCCTTGGGCACGAATACAAACATAATAATTTAGTTTCTTGATAACAAATGTAATGCATCCTTCAAGCTAGTTTTTACAAGTTTTCTTTTATTTCCCTGGGAACGGCTGTCTGCTCCCTAACCATCACACATCAGCAGGAGCTATTGGGCTAGAATGTAGTCTGAGAAAATGGCAGCGTTACTCCTCAGCCAGTATTATAAAGATGGAAAAAGCAACTCCTGCATTGTTCTGGATTTGTTTGGGTACTGCTGTGTGCTAGTTACTTAGGGACTTGACTCATCCACAGCAGTCACAGGAAAAAAAGATCAGGTGAAATCAGTGTAACTCTGTCTCGTGGTAAACCTGGTAAGGTGCAAAGACGTCAGCAGTCATATTCCAAAATGAGGAATTTAGAAGTTGAAATGGAACTTACAGTAATTGGCTTAAATTCATCCAAAAATCCTCCTGGAGATCTGCCTTTTGATCCAGCAATCCCACTTCGGTGAATATATCCAAAGGGACCCAAAACACTAACACAAAAGATCATATGCACCCCTGTGTTCATTGCAGTATTATTTACAATCGCCAAGATATGGAAGCGGCCCGAGTGTCCGTCAGTACTTGAGTGGATAAAACCACTATGGGACATTTACACGATAGAATTCTACTTGGCTACAAAAAAAAGAAGAAAATTTTACCCTTTGCAATGGTATGAATGGGCCTGGAGAACATTATGCTGAGTGAAATAAGCCAGCCAGAGAAAGACAAACACCATATGATCTCACTCATATGTGGAACTGAACTAACAAACTGAACTAACAGGCAAAACAGACAGACTCATAGATGGAGAGCAGAAGCCAGGTAGTGGGTAGGGGGAGGTTAGCGAGCGGGTGGAGGGTTCAAGCAAAAAGGAAAAAGGACTTATGGGCATGGACAGCAGTGTGGTGATTACCCGGGGGGAGAATAGTACAGGGGGACTAAATGGTAATAGAAAAAAACATAATAAAGATTATATAGTAAAAAAAATCCCTCTAGAAAAATGGCCAAAAGGAGAAAAGGCAGGAAGTACCATGATGTAAAAAACAGACAGACAGACAGACAAACATCCATGTGGCCTCTCAGCTCTCATAGCCAAACTGCTTTAGAAGAACATAACGCCACCTGTTGAGATGGAAGAGACCGGGGCAGCGGGTAGATTTGTACTTGAAGAAACCACCGCCATCTGAAAAGAAGGGGCAACTGTCCTTTTGCTGAAAGGGGTGAAGGGTGCTTCTTCATCAATTCTGCAAGCCCTTAAATTGAGGGAGTAAATCTGTCATGGACATGCAAGAAGAGGCCACCTTCATCTGTGCAGGAGGCTTAATGCTCCAAGAACACAGATCATTAGGTTGGTTTTCTTCTACAGCTACTCAGGATCCCGTAGACAAATCTGACGGATGGGCTGTCCAAGGAGACAGAGAACTAACACTAATCATTCCTTGAGACCGTTTACGACTCTGGTGACATTAGGTCTTGTGACTGTTGCTAAGTGTGGCTCACTAGGATGGAGGTTATTTGTGGTGTGGTATCTTGAATCGTAGAAAGAGAAATATATTCGTGCTGTTGACTACGGGAAACCCATCTCTGGGGAAGAGTCCATGTCCAAGGATGGTGGACTGGACCCTACAATGACAACACCTTGATCTGCCAGGGTCCTCGCTTTCCCGGAAATAATTCAGAGCATTTCATGCAGACGCAGGGTTGGAGAAAGTTGCAAGGAGGAGTTCTGTGAGAGTGAGGGCTGTTGATATGGGACATCAGTTATGGGGAAAGGTTGGTGACTCGTCCACTTTCTGTGTTTGTTGTTGCTGTTTTGTGATTAACTCCTTTTAGTGAAACACTGGTCCGGCAGCATGCCTTTCCTTTTTCTTCCTGAGGACCCAGAGGGTAACAGCGGCCAGTGTCCCTTCCACATCGCACTCCAGTGAGCACTGCTGGAAGGTCAGCCTCTGCACTTCCCGACCGGCTCACTCTCCACGAGACCACTGCCTCATTTAGCTCCTGCAGGAGGCAGTGTGGGGGGGTGGGACTGGGGGATGAGAAAGCGACAGAAACTGAGTTTTTCGTTTGGTCATCAGACCTCTTTAGCAATAACAACCTCAAGTTAAGCCAAAAAAAATTAAGAAATTACCGTGTCCTCTATTATGTGACAAGGCTCAGTGCTCCATTGACACCTGAGAGATTTTTAGGTTAAAGAGACACATGCACTTACGTGGATAATTTCTGTTTCTTAGAGCAGCGGAATGCACAGCTGTGCATTCACGCCCTTATGGCTCAGTTAAAGGAGTGGCTCATTTTCACCACTAAAAAGCGAGTCTCCTAGGTGCTACAAATTATAAATACCGTACTACCAGTTTGCTACATGGTTTATTAACAATAACAACAAAATAAAAACCCCTCTCTCTTCCTGGGCACCAGGAAGGCCTGAACATGAAAGAGGACTCTCTTTTCCTCCCAGAAATTTCATTCTAATTAGGTTTGGGCAGAGCTGATAACTCATTAAGATTTGTTTAGATAGAAAATAGCACCCAGCTCTGTGCCGCAGGCATAGAGCAGTGGGTACTCAATCAACGTGTGATGAATGAGTGACAGATGTGCACTTTTGCAGACCTGGAATGAAGACTTACTATTTTAAGTAAAGATAGATTGCTCAGTCGTACTAGTGTTCATTAGCAGCCTTCTTCTTGGGCAGGGATAGAAAAAGGAAAATGTGCAGAGAGGAGTTTTAAGGATGACAAGAGAAGGGAGCGTGGAGAACGCAGGGCGTAAGGGCAGGAGTTCTAAGAACCAAAAAAAAAAAAAAAAAGGAACACTGGGAGTAGCTTAAAAATTAATGTATTTAGAAAAATATAAAAGATGAGGAACACAGAGGAAGCTGGCAGGGGAGCCGACTAGAAGTCCATTATCCCCTGTATGGTTCTCTAGACTCATTTCCAGTCTAATTGTTTACTCTTTGTTCCTGCTTGAAATGCAAGCTGATCTCACTTCCAAGTAAGTGCATTTCCATTGCTGCCATCAGACTAGTTTTTATATGATCAATAATAATAACAACAAGAATAATATCATACCTACCGTTTATATTTAGCATTTGCTTTGTGCCTCCCTCACTCTGTGGCTGTTTTATGTGCACAGCTCTGATTTTTTTTACTACTCCGTAATGGAGAGGTGATTACTCCCGTTTCACAAATGGGGATTTGGGGGCTAAGAAAGATTAGGCTGTTTGCCTGGGGTCACACAGTTGCCAAGTGGTGGTGGGAGAATTTAAAGCCAGGTTGATCAGATTTTAATTTTTTTTTTCTTTTCTTGTGTTCTCTGCCTGAGATAGCTGAGAAGGGATGGTAGGAGAGAGATGTCTTGGGTTTCAACGTTGATTTATTCCTTCATTTCTCATTTGACAAATCTTTGTTACAGGTCTGTGGTGTGCTAGGTCCTGAGGGTGGAGGGATGACTAGAAAGCAGTCCCTGTGTCAAGGAGCTGTCACTCTAGCAGAGGAGTGTCAAGGAGACAGGCCGTCCCAGTTCTCGGGGAAGTGACCATTACCGGGGGTGAGCTGGGGCCGACTGTGGAACGCTCAGTTCAGCCTTACAGAGTCGGGAAGTGTTTCTAGGGAATCAGCTCGGAGAAAGTAACACAGGGCGGGTCACAGCGTTCTGGGGAGAAGTAACGGTGCATCCACACCTCGGCGGGGCCAGGGAGATCAGGTATCTACAGGACCGAAGGGTAGGGAGCGCCATGTCCGGAGGTGAGAACAGAGAGGTAACCAGAGGTCCAGTTGTGAAGAGCCTTGAAGGTCACAAGAAGGAGTTTGCATTTTTTCCTCAGAGCAATGGGGAACCGTTGCATAATTTTAGATCAAGGAACAGAAGTCTCTGGTTCGCACTTTAGAAAGATGACTCTGGCTGTACAGGAAATATATTAGAATGGATCGAGGCCAGCGATGGGGAGATCTGTTTCATTAACAGGAAGGAAGGAATGATAACCTGATTGAATGGTTAGAATGGAACGAATCTGAGAAGCACTGATGAGATGTAAGGAAGGGAACTTGGTGATTAATAATAATATGGGCAAGTGGACCGAATAAGTAGGCTAAACTAACGTACACTGTTAGATAACTCGGCACCCAAATCTCTGTAGTGTAACGGACGCTTATTTCTCTCTCGCACAAAGTCCATTGCAGGTTTAGGCAACTCTTCCAGGTATGTTCAGCATGCCCAGTGATCCAGTCGCTCCAACTCTGTGTTAGCTCCATCTCCACGTGGGAACTCCTCGGCGACCACCACGGCGGTGGGAGAGGAAGGCTTGCAGTTGTGCTAGAATTTTCACTGCCTTCGCCCAGAAGTGACCCACTTTACTCTGCTTCTGTCTCATTGGTTGCACTAGTCAGAGGGGCCTGTCCAAGGACGAGAATGCGCTAGCGTTGTCTACCGCAAGGGCTAGGAAACTCTGCACTTTAAGAATGCGTATGCGTGCAGGTAGAGAGAAGGGAGTTTGAGTGGTGGCAATGGAGTAGCTTTTCAAGTTTGGCGCTGATTCATGAGATGGGTGAAGGCACACAGGACTTGGTGGCTTTTACAAACTGGGCTGAGTATCCCAAAGACAATACCAATGTTCATTAGACGGTCTCTTTGCACGTTGCTGGGTCCATTAGACTTCTGGCGCTTGCCCTTTCCACCTCACCACGACCTACCCGCCTCCCACCCACCCTCTGCCAACCCGACACAGGCCTCCCTTTAAAATTGTTTATGGGGAAGTTTCTCGAAACTCTGGGATGTGAGTCACCAGCAATCCTCAGTGCTTGTGTGGACTGACTCAGATTAGGGGTTCATCTTAGCACGGCCGGAATGCACCCTGGGGCCCACAGTGCCCGGGAGCTTATGAAGTGTGTACACCCACTCGAAGGTGGCAGCGTGCTGAAGAGGAACAAAGTGACTCGGTCACCTTTTGTTCCGATTTATTCCACACCATGAACACAATTGATTACTTGCAAAAACACCTTCTCCACCTAAAACCCCCGTTTTTTCTATTTTTAACACGGGACTCGGGGCTTTAATAGAGAATGAGAATTTCTTTATTCCCTCTGCACAATGAGTTTCAGGGTCTGAATCAACTGCCAAACACATCGTGGACGTTTCTGTCTTACGCCTTCTACACCAATCAAGTCAAAGTCGGACAGACTTTCTGACATCCAGAGCCCACGATCTGGCATTGTTGTCAAGGCCGTGGAGAGAAGCTTGTGACGTACAATGGGATGTGAACAAAATGTGTTTGTCAATTACCAAAAATAATCACAACAAGGACTGCGCTTCTTGCCTTTCCTTTAAGCAGAGAAGGAGGCGGTATGGGCATGTTTATTCAGAGAGGATTCAGAGCCCGCTTTCCTCCAGGGTGGGCTCCAACTAGGCTTGCAGTAAATGCTGATAGAATAAGTTACGGGTAGGGAGACAAAACTCAAAGGGTTTCTCCTTGGCCAGAAGCGGCTCTGCTTTCCCCACAGGCTGGTTAGTGTACTAGTGGTTACACAGGCTCACGCTCTACCCGCCTGCAAACGTGGAGTTGCTTTGTCTGCCCTCCCAAGATGCACTCTGCTGTCAGAAACACCGTACAGACCCTCCCCGCCTGGCCGCTGGGTCTGGGACTTCGGGCAACTCGCATCCTCTCTGAGTCTCAGGTGGCCGAGGAGAAAAGAGGAGCGGGTGGCGATCGCAGTCTGGTCTGTGTCACGGGGGCCAAAAGCAGTAGCGTGTGCCCAGAGCTGGGGAAACTGGAACTCACCAGGTGTCGAGCTCTGAAGAGAAACTAATTATTTAAAAAAAGTTCTCCCTCTCTGGCTGAGCTCTCACCTCGCTCACCTTTGAGTCTTTCTTCCCGTCTCTGTTCTCTCTGTGTCCCACTCACTTCCTCGCTCTCAGACCTCCACCCTCTGTGCTCATCAAGTCCAAAAATAAAATACAAATGGGGGAGAATCCCACATGACTGCCGCAAGTTTCAGCAAAATGCTCTTTTCTCTTTCTCCCTTCCTGTCCTCGAGTATGCTGTTCACAGTGCCTCTCCTGCAGCGTGGACGCTGGATAAATATTCCGATGAATAGCAACCCGGAGAGTTATCTGTGCCCACCCCAGTGATGATATTTACTAGTTGCCTCCACCACTGATCTTCAGGGTCCTTTCTCCTGGGGCAAAGGCAGGCTCATTAGTTTGGTCTGTCAATCTGCCTTCTTTGCAGTCCCTCCCCGTGGAGACTGATGGAGAGGCTGGTTAGGATGCTGAAATCATTAGCTTTCAAATCTGGCTCCTTCAAACCAAACAGAGTGTATGTGATGCTCGTAGGACAATATTTTCCAATAACTTAGGATTCACATTATTCCTCTTTTTATTTTCCATGAGACTCAGCTTGGGTAGAGCACTGTCTGTCCTGGGGGGACGAACTTTTCATTTGGTCTCCTTGGCTGGCTGTGCAGCTGGAAGCCCATAACAATCAAATGACTTGATTAAGGTCATTTCCTGGGCTGAGGCAGCTTAATCTGTCTAGATCCTGAGCAGCTTTCAAAATGACTTTCCTTCAGTCCCACAAGTAATGGTCTTTTCTCACATCCCGTTCAATCAATCATTAAATGTAAGGAAGTAGGCAAAACTGAAATCTATGGGAAAGCATAAAACTTAACAGTGAGATTAGTCCGCACAGGCATGCTCCTCTCGGTTGTTGATATAATTATATTTAAAGGAGACCACAGCAAAAATTGTTAAATAGAAAAAATAGTTATGCCCGTGCCTTAAATATGGATTACATTTTTTGACTTCTTTGATGTTCCCCAACAAATGTTTGTTTTTTTCCATAGTATTACTTTTAGCATGCCGTGCACTAGAAGAGGCTGTTCCTCTATCAATAGATTTGATAATAAATGGTGTTTATTGAGCACTTACCATGTGCCAGTCACTAGGCACTGAAGATAACATTAGTAAGGAGAAGCAAATGTAGTCTCCATTTCATGGAACTTAGTCATTAATGAGATAATCATGCTAATGAAAGTATAAAAGCAAACCAAGACCTAAACTCTGAAGGACAGGCGTATGGCCCTATGAATGCATTTCGCCACAGAATTGGCCAGATTCTGAGGATGGAGCAGTCATAGAGGTGATCCCAGAGATCTGAAAGGGTGAGTAGGAATCACCCAGATGAGAGGCGGAGCTGTAAAGCTGAGTGTTCCACTAAAAGTTAACAGCGGGTGCCAAGGCCCAGTGGTGGAAAGCATCTGGCATCTCTGAGGAGCTGGAAGGGGGGCAGTGCGTTCGCAGCTCAGAGGACAAGGCTGCAGTGGTTCGGGCTGAGGAGGGAGAGGTGGGTACATGTGGACCACCCGAGGAGGTCTGTGTAGACCATCCGTGCCGGTCATGTTCAAGTGGCTAAAGCACTTTCAGTAAGGATTGGGACACAACCAGATTTTTATTTTTAAAAGAGATGTTCAACTTTGTAGTTAAGGAGGGATGAAGTATATTCTCAGCATTAGGAAATATGTTTAATTTGAGAAATTTGGAGTGTACAGTTCTTTGGCTCACTATTATATCACTCAGCACATTATATTACTGTGTATCTTTGTGGGCATTGTGCATCTCACAAATATGTCTCACTCAAGATATGAGCGTCCGTGAGAGAAGATTTTTCTTCTCGCATCTTTTTTACACGTCAGTGCTTGACGGAGTGCCCGGAACACAGCGGACGATTACTACCACTGTGCTGTACACCTAAAACTCATATGATATTGAATATCAATTGTACTTGAAAAATAAAAAGTGTTTTCTAGGAAAATGAAGGAGAGAGATGAAAGGATTAGCATTGGTGTTATGAACACATACAGAGTTGTTCTGACCCAGCTCGTGTTGTCTGAGATACCTTCCAGCTCTCAAACGCCTTTGAGAAATGTGCGCACTTCCTTGTTAATCCTCTGTGCAGGAGGAACCTTGGGATAGATAGATTAGAGGCACAGAATGATGAACATCCGTGGCTGGGAGCCCGGAATTACAATAGCCTCCATCTGATCTATGACGTCCTCAGCTGTAAAGCCAGGACCTTGGGGTGGCTGGTGTTCGGCAGCAAAAATGCCACTGGGTCAGACTTTACAAATAGGCAGAATTTCCCAATTAGGGAATGCAACATCTGGTGACAGTTGGATAGAGGATCGGGGTCACTGGGAAAGACCTGTGGTGTTATCTGGAAAGGATCCATATAAGCCGAATAAGGGACAAGGTGGATACGTAAGGTTGGACCCTCTTCGTTTATGGTCAGTTTTTTGTGAAGTGACTGGAACCCATCAGAATTGAATTTTGTCCTTAAAGGGGAGTCTGAGTTCTTTTGTGTGGATTTATTTTTGTTCTCCCTCCAAAATAAAACGAAGTGGTTAACAAAATGGAAGCATCAGAGCACTGTAACAGAGCTCTATTACGTAGGAAGGCAAGGTTGCATGGGGGTATCTGAAGTTTCCTGGAGCACATGTTGAGTTGACATTGACTTTGAGTGGGGAGCCATTGCCTTAGAGGCTTGACCGGTGATTGCTAACTAATCTTAGAAAATATTCTGTGCTTAAATGTCACTTCTAAATGTGAGAAGTAAAAAAGTTAAATTGTAACAGGAACTAATCTTTACTGGTGGGGTGGATGTCCGGGAGCCTTTTGGTGGTCTCAGATTCAGAACTCCTGGGTGGTCTCCGTTTCCACCCATTTATATGACAGGATCGTCACATTCATGCAGAATATTAGGTCTGAAAGAGCCGTGAGCAGGCACCGTGTTTGGGGTCTACACACCGTGGCTCTTAGCATTGGCTTTTAGCATCTTTTAGAGGTGACATCAATATTTTTAAAAAGTGGAGCAAATACTTAGATTGGGGGTCACATTTAGACTATTCACATTTCACTCCTAATCACGTTTCAGTGTGATTTTGAACATAACTAGAGATTTTCTGCAGCTGAATGTATGTTCATGGATATCATACGGCCCGTTCCATGTGGCTGCTAAGGTTTTCTGTATTGCCGAATTGTGTTCCAAATGTGAGACTGGTCTTGTCCATGTATCACTGTGAATAGAAACAGCTGTGTGCCACTCGAGAGTGTCTCGTGTGGGAGATCAACTACATTAGAGTCCACTTAACTCAAGTTTAGTTGGCAGGAAACAGTGACTTAACTGACCAAATCCACACAATTTAGATGCTTTCTGCATAGGTAATGAATGGTTTTCTTTGTAAAAGTTTCATTTTATTGTCACCCATACTTGAGTTTTACCCAAAATGATCCTTTGTATCTTTTTTTTTCTCCTCCTGCGCCTTCCTCTCTTTGGATATGGATGGACCCTGTAAATGTGGCTGCTTCTCTCCTGTCCATACAGGTAAGAAAGGGCAACTTTGCTGCTTATATTCTGTGCTTTAGTCATATTTAGTGGGAAAAGTTATTTATCTGTTCCACCGCTGTACTTTAATATGCTGAGAATATGTTCCCGAACTCGGAAACAAACGCCTCCTAGCTTGCTTCTATGATGAAATCTTTAAATTATTGATGACATACACTATATGCTGTTATTGAGATCGTGTGTAGGTATTTGTGTGTAAAGATGCTTTAGTGAGAGGGATGAATTCCTGAGCATTGGACTGTATATTGGCTCATCATTCCCCATTGACTTCCATTGTGACTTCTGATTGAGTGTCCATTGGCAATGCTGCCTTATATTTTCAAAGCTGAGCTTCTTGTTTTCTCTAGCTTCATCTCCATCAAGTAGTTTGCTATTTATAAAGGTAAGGAAAATGGTAAGTAAGAATATGGACCATGAAAGCTTTGTTGATCAAATCATCTTTTATAGTGTGAATAATCGCTATCATCGATCTGCACGGTAAGTTTTTTTCAAAAAAAATAGAACACATATAATTACGCGGGGGGGGGGATGGGACAACTGTAATAGCATCATCAATAAAATATATTTTAAAAAATAATATTATCGGTTACTTCTAATGTTTCCACATCAATGTGACTTTTAGTACATGTGGATAGGTTTAATCTTTCATGACAAAATTTTGGAATCCTTATAAAGCATTTTATTTTTATTTCTTGGAGAAAATGGATACAAAGATTTTCAAGAACATATGCATAGTGGTACTCCGTGTCTAAGACAGTATGTGTGGTCTTGGGAGTTGTGTGTGCCTTATGTATTGACAAGGCATATTAGCAAAGTATGTAACACGCAGAAATATTCATGAAAAATAATAAATGATCTAACCATGGATGTCTTAACCAAACCATTGCTTTAGGTTCTCTAAGGTGCATCTTTATATCATTGAAGTAAAAGGAAATAGCATTTCTAGCCTCTATTTAGCTTTCGTCCCCAAAGAACTGCCTTTGAAGTTATGATTTAATGTTATATCTCAGCTTTTATCCGGGCTTTTTATAGCAAAATGACTACTTACAGAACAAACTACCGTTAGTAAATAGCTCTTCATGTTACTAGATGGCTCTTAATTCACCAAGATACACAATAAGCTTGTGAGATTTTTGTGCCAGGAATTTTTTTCCTGCCTATGCAAACATATATTTTCTCAAATTAGTAAAAAATCAATATAACGTGTTTCTAGTTTTGATTACCAACTATGAGACTCAGAATTTAATTTTGCTTTTAGTTATAGTAGCTAGCTGATTGTATTTCCTGGTGAAAATTTTTTTTCAATATTTTTCTTTGTTTTCTAAAAGAAACCTGTCATTTTATCAGACAAGATCGGGCGTGTCCAGGGTGGTATGGCCGCAGATGAAACCCGTCATTCCAATGGTGCTGCTTCTGTGTGCTGTAGTATCGTGGCTCTTTTGTTAAGCAGCATTGTGAATGGTAAATAATATTAATGTGAACCATGATGAGAGCTAACATTCTTTAAGAGTTTTCCAAGTGCCAGGTGCTGGTAGCTTGTCTAAATCACACAGGCATACACACACACACACACACACACTCCTATTCTTCCTATGTGTTTGCAGTGTTGTAGATTTTGGGGGAAAGTGTACATTTATACCATCACATTGTAGGTGATAGGATTATTAACATGTCCTCCTCCATGTAACTCAGCCAATCTTCTTTCTCTCTTCTCACTTCTGCTCTTTCCTTCTTATGTGCAAGAATAAATTGCACTCTATTTTCTTATGTAGAGCAAATTAGCTCCATTTAGCCCTTCCACTCATATTCAACTCTGCACCTTCCTTTGTGTGTTCAAAAAGACACACAGAGATGCATTAAGTAGCCTCATATAGGGACACGTATGGGGGTGGGAAAAAGTAGATGAACAGTAGTGTGTATGCAAAACAGTTTATTCTTATAATATTATTTATTTATTATTGTATTATTTACTTGTATTACCACTGTAAACCTCCTTTTGCTCACCCCTATATATTAAATTTCTGAGGATTAGGTCTCTCAGTTATATAAGGCAATAATTAAAATTAATGGTACCACCTTATGGAGTTAGATCCTTAAAACATCTGAATGCAGCAGCAGCTGAGCTTAATTCAATAGGAAAACATATGTAATTAGTTCAGACTCAGAATCTTAACTCTAGAACTGTTCCATGTTGACAGTATACAGCGGAATAAGGGCATCTGGCTTGTGTTTGCATGGTAGGCTCCTGAAGAAGAGACTAGAACATGGCCACACTGATCCAAACCTTAGAGAGCAGACTGAACTCTGAACTGTTGCCGGGAGTTCCACCATAAACAAATATTTTCAATGTATTTTAAGGGTCATAAATAAAAATAAGCATGCAGGGCAGAATTTTAAGAGTATTAAAATGGCTCAAATCTAAACAGTATCACAATGCTGAAAGATTTATGAGCTAACTATTTTGCATTGACCGGACTAAGACTGCATTTAAAATATTAATACAGGTATTACAGTGCTGAAAATGCTGAGGACATTTAAATGACATCGTGACAGACTGTCTTTTCAAGGACCAAACAATTGCATTTCATGGTTATGATGTCACTTCAGAGACATATTTTACTGGCTCATCTGTACCCTCTGGTCTATAAATAGATCTCGCCAGAATATCTACAGAGTGGTAATCCATTAAATGTAGGTCTTCTTACAACATTTGCAGGGTCATGGGCAAACTTGTAGATAACCTCATGCTGTTTCTATTATTGTATTAGCGCAGTCATGCCCTGCTGCTTGAGATCTTGGAGCATATTGCACTATTTGTTGTCCTAGCAATCAATATTGAAAGACATCTGGACAGCCTGCAGGAGCCATCTATGCTGAACCACATAAGGACCCTTAGTGCTCCTGTGTATTTAGGACATGAGTGTGTGGCTTGTGACAGCTTGTGGGCCACTCTGAGTCCTTATCATAATGACTTTCTCGATAATTAGGCTGAGGGAATATAATATAATATGATATAATATAATGTGATATGATATGATATAATATAATTAATATAATATAATATAGCGTTTAAGTTCTTAACATAATTTACCTTCTTGGACCAGTTCTGAAGAAGACCTATGTCAGTCCAAATATTATTCTTGAGAGCTAGTTAAGTTCAAAAGAGATTCCATTTATTTGAGGGAATTATCCTATTATTTTTTTTTTTTGCTAACTAAACCCATTTTGAAAAGCTAAAAGAATAGTTGTGACTGTTGCTGAAAGTTGCTCCCCAAGCCGTGTATGCCTGCTGTCTGGTATTTCTTCCCATGGTTAATGCTTCAGCGTTCTGTGGCAGGTTGGAAGGACTCGAGGACACATTGCAGAGTACTGCTAATAAAAGAGCTGGGAGAATGGAGCGATACTTGACTTTCAAAGGGAGAAAGGGGACTGTCCTGTTGCAGGGTTATTAGTCCCTTTACAATTATAGTATTAATGTGCATGGAATACTCAGCACAGTCCCGGTATATGGTTGTAAGACTTAGAGCAAAGCGTGACAGTGAAAGGGGGGCGTTCCCAGTTGCCTGCCCCTCGGTGAGACACTTTTCATTAATGGGTCGTCTGCCAGCACCTGCCTACATTTCTGGCTCACACACGGAAAGGCACGCGTGCCCCACTGGGGCAGTTCTGGTGTTAAGTTACGCCCTTGCTGCGAGCAGTATTTCCTGCTAGCCAACCCATGAACACGTGACCTCTTTCAGGCTCGGTCATTTGCCAAGTAAACCCTTAGTGGGATCGGTCACCGTGTCCGAGCTCATTTTGGTGTCCTTTCCAGATCTCTCAGCTCTTGCCACTCCTGCTGGTAAGCGTGTCTCAGGGATCTCCTGGATAACTTTGTTTTGAACCACTTGCTTTTTATCTCCTACCCAGAGAATTAATTCATAGTACATGAATCATAGTTAATGTTTATTAATAAAGCCATCCAAGGTTCTACCCCAACTGTTCTCCTTACCCAGGCAATCAATATAAGCAAATAATGCATCTTACATTTTCTTTGGGCCATCCCTCATTCTAACTTCTAGCCAGTAATTGGATAAAACGCTCAATATTCACCCAAGTTACATTCTTACTTTTTCCTTCCCTGTCTCTGCCTTCTTTGGAAGTACTCGGAACCTAGTTAGCTGTACCGGGCACATAAAAGTTAATTGAGTTGAACTGAATTGAAAATCTCTTATGCATGTTCTGTCCAGAGCTGAAAATCTCACCCCTCCCTGACAACCGCAACTGGACCTTCTTGCGTAGCTCTTCTGCTTCCCATGTTGTTAGCGTGTGACCCTTAGAGGCTGGATAGCTGGTTGTCAGTAAATTGGTCATATTTAGCAAATATGTACCTGTGTCAGCCTGGCTGCCTAATATTGTGAAGGAGTGGCCTTGGGAATGAAAGCTACTGTTTGCTGGGTCATTTACGGTAATCTTCACAGCGGCTCAGAAGGCACCATACCTCCCAGGCATGACCGAGATATCATTAAACTCTTCCTTTCTAAGTCTATACCCAACAGAAAAATTAAAAGCTTGTGTAAGAATGAGGTGGGCTGACCTCAACCCAAAGTCTCCTATTGGGGCTCCAATTCTGGCTGCCCTCGTGAGGGGATGACCCTGGTGGTCCCCCCATTTATCCTTCTCAAAGATTCCTTTATGTCCTAGAGGGTGAAACCTCCTGGTTTCTCTTTCCCTTTATCTGTGGATCATGGTAGGCCAGCTAGTTTTCGTTATTGTTGCTCTACCGAGCACTGCCACTGCATCTTAACGCGTCTTTCACGGATGTGGCCTTGGCGTTGGCTGGTCCACGTTCTCCAGGGACTTGGTTTGTTCTGGCTGCTTTTGCTGCTACATCTGCACATTCCCTGGGCAGCAGGACTCTTTCTACAGTGACTGGACAGCATCGCAGTTCTTCCTGCCAACTTTGGAGAGCTCAGCCTCTTACTTTATTCTAAAACTTGTTCTGTTAAGGAACAGTTGTTGAGAGCCTGGGCCTAGGGCTGTTATGGGATTGTACTCTGTCCTAGTTGCATCTTCCTCCCTGTCCCTGACCTAGTCCTGTGTTAGGGTGCGTAGCCCTCAATGTCTCTTTAGTACGCTGAGCACTTAGCCTTTTGGGACATTCTGCATCTGTCTTCTTCCTTCAGAATTTTAGTCCTAGTGCCTACAGATAGATGATCAGTCCCAAGATATCCTCACCATTCCTAACAGGGAAATTTAATTTTCCGTTGAATAATGGCCTTTCCTGAGACCCTAATACATACGTGTAGGTATATAATGAGTTTGAACTCCTCCATGACTTTAAGACACAAATTAAAATCGATTTGAGTCTTTTTATATATTGAAAGGAAGTACAGTAGTTTCCCTTTTGGGGATCATTTTTTCTTAAAATTTCCATGAAACCTAAGGGCTTATCCAGTCCAAATGGGGGCTGAAAGTTCAGTTCAATTTCCATTATAAGGGTGGAGAGACTGAATACTCTTCAGTTTGCTAGTGCAATTGCTTGTAGCTGCCAAGTTTGGTGGCTGTTGACAAAATCATGCTCCCTGCTATGACAGATGGTGTTAATTCCCTATCTCCTCACTGGCCAATGGCACTCCACCAATGTTGACTTTTGAGTGAGGACAACTTTAATTTCTCAGAGCTGTGCTCAGAGGAAGATGCCCTTCACTGGACTTCCCAAGGTCAGGGCTTCCCATGATCTACTGTCTTCTTAATGCCCTGGAAATCTACACCTGGAGATTGGGCAGCCTTTCTCTTTCTGTTCTTAAAATAGTAAAGGTCTATTTCTACCAGTTTCCCAGGCAGTTCACCATTCTGAGGGAGATTACCTTCATGACACTGGGTATTCCTGCACTCATATTTCTCAATGTTTCCCTCAATAATTCCAAAGTAATTCTCTGGCACCTCTCTCTTTATACAAAAAAACAAAAACAAAAACCAAAAAACTTAGTAGAGCACTTTGTTTCATATAAGGGCAGGACAAAAGTAGGTTTACAGTTGTGAATACATGAAGCATAGATTATTATTATTCATTAATGTCGGTATTACTTTCCACATGAACAACTGCAAAACTACTTTTTCCCCACCCTGTATACCAAGTAATGGTAATCATTTAGTTTTTAAGAATGTTTTACTGGGTTTAAAGTTATTCATAATTGCATTTATTATTCACAATCAAGATCGGTGTTGTCATCTCTCTCCCTGGCAGTATGTGGCACAGGCAGTGTGGGGTGACTTTCCTTCAGAGTCATATTGGCACTCATCGGTTTCAACAAAAATTAATGTTACCCTCTTAATCTTTATAATGATGGAAAAAGTTAATATTCCAACTTATGAACTGAATTAAGTTTCCTCAATACCAAAATATTAAATGTGTTTTGGTTTTGCTTTGCCAAACAGCTCTAAAAAAAGAATAAAATTTCTCTCTGTCTCTTTTTAAATCGCTGTGCATTTTTAACTTCAAATGGTGTGCTGGAAATTGGACTGGTAGAATGATAAAAAGAGAGAGCTAACAGCAGAAAGTTATGAGAAATATGATTTATTAATGTAAGAATAGCAACATGTCACATTTTTAGACAAATATAAGGAGTAAGTACTATTATATCTTTTTTAAATGTCTGTGTGACTTAAGATCTCATGGCCATTGTATAAAAACCATTAGTTCAGACCCAGGATTCAAACATACTGTCCTTAATTTCTGTTCAAACCTTTCCACTATGCCAATGATTTTCATTATTTGTGATGTATCAGAATAACCTGGAGCCTATTGCAATTAGAAATGCCTGGAACTGCTATGTATTTACTACATCACAATCTCTAAAGATAGGCAGGGTGTGGGAATTAGCATTTTTATCAAGCGCCACTGGCAATTTTGCAGCATCAAGCTTCAGAATCACCAAAAATGCATACACACATTCACAGGGAGGGGTGGGAAAAGTAGATGGTGTGTGTTGGGCACATACCCTAGCATATACACCGGTGGAACCCCACTTTTGTGGGGTATTCACATAGAGGTAATGGGATGACCTCTGTATTGCTTCTGGTCCCAATAATAATCTCTGCTTCAGCGTGACTAGTATTGCTGGGAGTCCTTTCTTCGAGACCTCTGTTAACACTTGAGTTATATAGCATTGTAAGGAATAATTGGGAATATTTTTGCCCTAAGGACAAATCGAGTTTGCTGCATGCAGTGGTGTGTCCGGTTACTTTACTCCAGTTTTCCCATTTCTCATGTCCTTATTCCCGCTTCTTCCCTGCCTCCCTGCAAGGCTACCCGACTGCTTTTCTTCTGATTCTGTGTTGACACCTTTTTCACTCCTCCTGACTGATATTACACTGTGTCTTTCCACAATCACTTGAAGGGAGATTTTAATGTTTTTTCCACATCTCATTTATAATACCCAGTTCTTGTTAAATCAATTCAAGAATTTATTGGTGCAGAATTTGTTGAGGAAATGAGAAAGCCCCTCTTTTTCAATGCTGATATAGAAGATGCTTATCATAAGAATTTTTGTTTTGAGGACGATTGCCACTTGTAAGAAAATTTCCTTCTATTTTATTTTATTTATTATATTTATTTTGGTTAGTTAGTAGTTCCTCTACTGCCAACATTTTCTAATAGCTTTCCTTAAGAGAAAACACTATTACTTTACTATTTCCTCCTTAGAATTTTAACAGTGCCTTAAGCACCGAGAGCTTGTGGTTTTCTACCTTAGGTGGAAAGAGGTGACAAGGAAAATAGCCACAGAATAAGTGGGGAGATTGTTTTTGTTTTGTTGATGGCTTTCCTTAGTGACTTCTTTAGTCCTGTTCAATCTGAGATTATTAAGAGTTTAATGAAAGGAACATATCGCCACTTTACTTAAAGAGCCATTTTTAGTGAAGACTCTAATATCATTCCGGCCAGAGGAAGGGGGAGGGTAACTGATATGACTTCATAGGACCACGAAATGGTAGTTGTGCAAATGTGTGGCTAAGACTTGAATTTTCGTATTCTTGAATACATCCTCTTGTATACCTCTAATAATGGATTTGTGAAAATATACATTCACAACAAAGCACATGTCCTTTCTTTTTAAGTCATTAAGGTTTAGGCTTATTCTCAAATGCTTGCTACCCTCATGACCACGGCAGTGGTTTCTCTCACCCCTTCAGCACGCGGCCTGGACCCACAGCAGGAGTGAGCACCCTGCTCCAAGACGAGATGTCCTTGGCTGAGCCTCCTCGGTTAACTGGGACACCCAGGGGCAATGGGCAGAGGCAGAGCGACTCCCAGGTGGGAGGTGATCCAGGACTGCTTTGCTGTTGGGATAGAATTAGAGGAAGAGGATAAGGAGAAAGGGCAATGAGCCAATGAAAGCACTTACCACAGTAAAGGACAGGGTTATGATCCAATCAGATTATACCTAAAATTCTTTCTATCCCATTTCTAAATGCTCTACCCCTGATTTCAATGGCCACATTTTATCCCTGTTGTTCATTTCATATTTGACTTTGGACAGATCTCATTTTTCCAGGGAATGGAGTGAAGACTGTGGAGAGAGAATGTCTGATGTTCCTAGAAATTACTCTGTAAAGCTCTGGGACCCTGTTTCCAAAGATGGGAACCATCAACGCCTTCCCCTTTGCTTTACTCATCCAGGGGGGGAGTCTATATTTCCTCTCCTTAAATGGGCTGGCCTTTTCACTGGCTTTGACCAATGAAATGCGGCCAATATTCGGGTCTTCTTCCTCTTGGAAGCTAGCTGCCATGTCAGAGATCTGACTGCTGGAGGCTGCTTCTGACAAAGGAGCCTCGTGGAGAGGCCGTGCAGAAAGAGATATGCCTGCTCCCACACCCCTCTCCCATCTTACCAACCATCCAGGTGAGGTGCCCGACAAAGTGAAAATCCAGCTGGGGCTCAGCTGGGTTGTGCATTTTCTGCTCCATGGCATGTCATTTGGTGTTGAATGTCTCTATAGATTTGCCTATTTTGGCTGTTCCATATACCATATTTTGCCATGTATAGTGCGCACTTTTTGCCCAAATTTTTGAGGGAAAAATAAAGATGTGCATTATACGTGGGTAGTACTAATTCAGTATCTATATAAATGCTTTTAATTCTTTTATTTATGTTTCTGTGTTGAAAGTGAACTCTAGAACGCAATAACAATATCTATATGTAAAATAAATACCCTGAAATATGATAAATTGTTTTGTTTCTAAACATAAATAAAAAATTGAATTAAAATTGTAACGGAAGATTTTTTTCTTGAACGTTTGGGCCAAAAACATGGGTGTGCATTATACTTGCCAAAACATGGTAAAGAAAATCATACAACATGTGGTCCTTAGCTACTGGCTTCTCTCATTTAGCATCCATGTTATAGGTTTTCAAGGTTCATCTGTGGGGTAATATATAGTAGTACTTCATTCCTTTTTATTGCCAAATAATATTTCTTTGTATGGAGATGCCATAGTTTGTTTATCCATCCATCAGCTGGTGGACATTTGGATTGTGTCCACCTTTTGGCTGTTGTGAAGAATGCTGCTATGAACATTCATGCACAGGGTTTTGTATGATTGTATGTTTTCAGTTTTCTTGGGTATGTTCCTGTGAGCAGAACGACTTCTGTTTAGAAGTATCCCTCTGTCTGCTGGTGGAGAGTAGACTGAGGGGTCAAAGGTAGAGGCTACTGCAGTCACCCAGATGAGAGAGGGCGGTGACCACTGGATACCTTGTTTTGGCCAACCACAAGTTGTTGGACATGGGCCCTTGGTGACAGCCACTGCTCAGGATGAATGTCTTCACAAACACATCAACAAGTTGCCCGTCATCCTGGAATGACATGAAAAGCCCCCATATTTAATAGGTTAGCATTCAGGGGTGTATGTTGTCTAGCAGGGGTACTCCAGTCCGCAGCCTGTGACCCGCAGGCAGCCGAGAATGGCTACGAAGGCGGTGCGACGCAAAATCATAAATTTACTTAAAACCTTTTTTTTTTGCTCATCAGTTTTCATTAGTGTTTGTGTATTTAATGTGTGGTCCAGAGATGCCAAAAGGTTGGATACCCCTGGTAGAGAGTTTCTATTCATAGATCTAATGATATTATACCAAATCAATATGAAATCTATTAAAATACAACAGTCTAATAGTATTAGAGCCATAAGACATAACTATAGTTGGCGTGCAAAGGAGAAATTGGTGGCCATATTTAAATGCTTTCACCAATCGTAGGCTCCACCAGCTGTGAAATGCATCATAGCTTAGGACATGTCAAGGCGGTGTCCATTTTTCTGCGGCAGAGTGAAAGTGTGAGTGTGGGGCGATTGTCAGAGAAGATAGAGACAGAAAAAGCAGAGCCCACTTATCCTCTGACTACAAAATGCCTTCCAGGGGACAATGAGAAATGGAAGGAGAGAGAGAGAGAGGTCAAGTTCGGATGCTGTGGTTGATTAGGTCATTAGTGCCTTGAGCCTGTGTTGCTGCTGTTTGGAATCTAGTGGTCTGTTTGTGAAACAGAGGAATGTCTGTACTTTGAGTACAATAGGCTTAACATTGGTTTCTGAATAAGAGAAAATGGTGTAAAATGCATCAAGTGCTTACTACTGTATAATGCCTTTTTATGTCAACTTTCATTGCATCTTATGAGTGGGTGTTGTGGTTAAGAGCGTGGATTCTGGAGCCAAATTCTCTCTGGATTCAAATTTCACATACTGCCTCTTATCAGCTGCTGTGCTTATCACATTATGTAACTGTGCTGCGCTCTGTGTTTTGTTTTTTTTTTACCTGTAAGGGTGCTAACATTAATGACCTTCTGCATTGGGCAATTGTGAGGGTTAACATATTCCAAGCATTTCGAGCAAAGCCTGGCCCATAGTGAGTGCTCCATGAACCAATATGAACTCAGCTCTGCGGGAAAGTTCGGGTTCTTCCCTTCCACCTGACATGCTTTCTTTTCCCAACACATACAAGAAGGACACATCATACAGTACATGGTTCATGGTTACTTCTAATGTGCTAAGAAATCCTGATGAATGTAGGAACCTAAAGTCCTATAAAACATCAAGTGATTTTGGTCAAATGTATTCAAAGGATTAGGACTTCATCCAGTTTGGGAACTTGGCCTTTGACACATACATACCATAAAACTTTTGTAATCTGGCATAACATTGTGATGTTGGGTGAAGCAAACTTTCAAGGAAAATGAGACATAAGTCATGTTGCTCCTTATACTCTTACTTAAATGTGTTCTACATTTTTCTTCTCTCTTTAGACCTACAAACAAATATTTGGACCATAAATCCTGACTGTTTGTTAAGGCTCTGTATGACAGATATCTAACTTTTCCCTCTCAAGAAAAGCTGGAATAATAAATAACAATGTTCTGTCAACCCTCAGGTATGCTAACCTCGCTGCGTAGACTGCAACATTGAGTTAGCTTGTGACTCCTGACCAGATTGGAGATTTATTTCAGGTGATATCTGAAATGCTGATTTCTGGTGTGTTGTAGCTTAACAATTCTGGGCACCCAGCAGGCACTCAGTAAATACTAGGTGATTGATTGATTGATTTTGTTTCCACAGCTTTCTGGTGAGTTAAGGGCCAGGATATCCTGCCTTGTCCACATGCGTGCACATTCTTATCACGTTCTTTTCCTTTGCTTAGCAGTTTTGCACCCTCTGTGTGGGAACAGATACAAAATTTCAACCTATAGAGAGAAGTGGTTCAAAATACTGCGTTCCTCCTGACATTTTCTCACCAATGAACATTTTTTTTACAATTATTTATTTATTATAAAGGTAACTTTTTTTAATTTAAGATTTTATTTATTTATTTTAGACAGAGGATAAGGGAGGGATAAAGGGAGGGAGAGAAACATCAATGTGTGGTTGCCTCTTGTACTCCCCGCTCTACTGGGAACCTGGCCTGCAACCCAGGGATATGCCCTGACTGGGAATCAAACTGGCAACCCTTTGGTTTGCAGGCCCGAGCTCAATCTACTGTACCACACCAGCCAGGGCTACAATTATTATTTAAAGAACCTGTTTAGTAGCAAGCAGGGACAAAGCAGATATACATCTTGCCCTCTCAATTTGAAGTCCCAGCTTGCTATTCTTTTAGGGTCTGCAACCGTGACCTTGCTAGAAAGTCACTGGCAGAAGACATACAACATTCCCCAGTGAGGATTCCACAGCAGTTTCTGCAGGTAGCTTTTTATACCTGAGGTCTTCCAGTACCATGTCTGGAAACAGGGACAGGCCCTGGCCCTCATGGTGCAAGTGGTAGGCCTCATGGTCCCTACACCTTGCTTATTGGAGGATGGGAATCCTGCTCAAGTCTTTTCGCCAAACCGTCTGTGTTGAACATCAGTGAGACCCCAGTGCTAGCATCTTTAGTGTGGATGCACGAAGCATGAATCTGCCCAAGGCAAAGCCATCTGACATTTGTTGTGCTAACTATCAAAGCCTCTGGTGTTGACGGAGGCTTGGATCACAGAGCCCCCTCTGCAGAAGGGTGGGACTAGTGAGAGCCGCCCTCCCCTGGAGCGGGGATTCCTAATTCGGTCGGTCAACTACAACTGGAGCGTAACCGAATTAAATCACTACAGCACGTGGGTAACTCTACCTACCGTCTGTGTTGTTCACAAAAGAGCTTTTTATCTTAAATGGGCTTTTAGTGAGCTGCATTTTGTGTATGGTTGGTATGACGATTGGAAACCCTCCTTGTAGGCCTAGCTTGGTTTCTAAATGCTAAGATTGAGTAAAATGAAAAGAAAGAGAACATTTGGAAAGCTTCGTTTTTATTGTGTTACATGTGCAGCGACTTCTCTGCCCCTTTAGGGTGGTCATGAAGGAGTGAATCAACCCCTGTTTGAAATTTCCCATTGGTTAGCCTCTGCTCCAAGGGACCTATCAGAGGGCGGGGCCTGTGCGGGTGTTGAGCCTTGAAGATAACGTATAAACAATGAGAGGACCGCACAGCAGAGGATCTAATTAACAAAGAAAGGCTACGAGAGTGCGCGTCGCACAGAAAAAGGAAGGGAGATCACTGTGACCTGACATACCCCAAAAAGAACTCCTGGCAATACGTGAGCCTACCAGGAAGGGCAGGATTTGTCACTGTGAGCCCAGCGGGCAGACATCCGGGCCTGGTAGGATAGGGACCGGTGCTGGGGGAGCATCTGTGTGAGCGCGGTGTGCTCTAGAACAGCAAAGAAACCAGCTCGAGCGGGGTAGTAGAGCCAGGGTGGTTGGAATAATAATAATACATTCATCGAGTGCTTATTATTGCACCATGCCTCGTGCTAAATACTTTATATCTATGAATACATTTAATGATTCCAAAACCTTATGAAGTAGCTGCTACTCTTATTCCTGCTCTTCAGAAGATGAACAAAGACATGGCACACTTAAGCAACTTGCCCCACGGTCACATAGCTCAGGGGTCCCCAACCCGGGGGCCACGACTGGTACTGGTCTGTGGCCTGTTAGGAACAGGGCCACACAACAGGAGGTGAGCAGCGGGCTAGTGAAAGAAGCTCCATCTGTATTTGCAGCCTCTCCCCATCACTCTTATCACTGGCTGAGCTCTGCCTGCTGTCCGATCAGCAGCGGCATTAGATTCTCACAGGACCGAGAACCCTACTATGAACTGCGCATGCGAGGGATCTAGGTTGCGTGCTCCTTTTGAGAATGCAATGCCTGATGGTCTGCGGTGGAGCTGAGGCAGTGATGTGAGCACTGGGGAGAGGCTGAAAATACAGGTTATCATGAGCAGAGAGCTTTGACTGCACAGAGGCAGTCAATCAACTAATAAATCAACTGCTTGCAGACTAATATCAAAATCCTATCAGTGAGTGGCAAGTGGCAATTAAGCTGCATCTGGTGGCAGGCTACAAAAGTCACCCCCTCCCAAACCCCTGAGTCTATGGAAAAATTGTTTTCCATGAAACCGATCCCTGATGCCAAAAAGGTTGGGAACTGCTGACATAGCTGATAAGTGCCGAGGTGGGATTTGAACCCAGGCAGCATGACTTTAAACACTGCTACCCTCGCACTGGTAACTGCTATAGTATTTCGCCTCTCTGTTGGCTGGTGACTGTGGTTGCTGATGAATTGTGGGGAGTCTTGAAAACTGCAGGTATCTGAAGCAGATTCTGAATAGGTGTTAGCAATTGCTTAGCAATGAATGTTGCCCCAGAGTTCAGCAAGCCTCAGATGTAGACAGGAAAAGGAGACATCGAGTGACAGAGAGAGACAGAGTTAGAAATAGGGAGGCCCAGAAAGAAAATGTTGAGAGAGAGAGAAATGAGGAGGAACGTGGCTATGTACAGAATGACGGGACGACAGACACCTCATGCTGACTCTGTTACCTTAGCTCTCCGCTGCGTCAGCCTAGTCCCCAAGAACCCGACCTAATTAAATATGACCTTTTCCCTCAGTAAACGAGACTCGCTTTATTCTGTTTGCTTTTAATGTCTTTCCTGTGAGCATGTTGTGATGTCGGACCACACCATCAAAGAAGGCCCGTAGTCATGGAATAGCTTACAAAAATGTATGAAATGCATACAAATCTCTTGTATAATTCTTATGCCACAGTAATGATGAAATAGCGCTAGAATTTCGAAGTGAAACTGCAAAATGTAAAATTCAAAGTAATAAATGACAAAGTCCAGTTTCTCCGCCGGCTAATTTTGGAACATATTGGCCCAAATGAGCAAACTCTGCCCGAAGTACTGTACTATACAATACACTCACGCACCAACATTTGAGGCCAGCCTCCCTACGAGGTGTACGTAATGCCCACCTGATGGCAGAGTTTTCCAAACTTTCTAAATGATCTTCCAGAGCAACTGAAAATATCTTTCGTGTGAAACAGATTTATCCCTATGTAACCGCCTCTTCACATCCTGTGTGATCACATTGGAGAATTCCCCAAAGATGGGCAGGCTGCAGTTGAAATTCATCAAAACATGTGAGAAAACATGAAGAGGCAGGCTTCCATGGAAATGAAAAAGCGCTGATAAGAACAGCAAGTAGGTCCCCGAAGGGGGCCCCTTGGTAGGGCTACCGACCCCCCACTCCTCCCGGGAGTGAGTCCTTTTAGGTGGAGCTCCGTGTTTGGCATTCAGCTCTAAGAATTCCCTAAGTGTAACTCACTTGGGAGTGTTTCACGGGATAGAACTGTGTGTTGTCCAGTTTGCCGCGAGGCTGTCCTGCTGGTACACGCCTTTTGGCCGTGCAATCCCCTCCAGCCCTCTCTGTCACACAGAGAGCAAAGCACTCTGCCAACATTTGGATTTAAATGGATCGGGGGGAAATTCGTTTGCAGGAAGATAGTTACTTGCCTTCATCTCTTCTGAAAATACATTGTGGATCAAGACAACTTCCCATGATTGGATCTCTAGTTATTTAAGGAAGGAATTTGGGGGTCTGTTTTAAAACATCCTTCAGTAGCACAGAGAAAAAATAGGGAGAAGAACATCTCACTTGTTTACACTAAAAAAATACGTCATGTCAAGAAATATAACTAAGGAAGTGGCAGGGAAAATGGTTTATGCACGCTCTTCCTGCAAAGGCCTTCTCTGAGATATTTACTGGACGAGTGCTTTTAATTGGCCGTGTTTTTAAACTTCGAAACTGTGGGTTTAGGCTCTTTCTGATGTGAATGGCTCAGAGTTCCCTGTTGCTGCTGTGCCTATAGGGTGTGGCACACAGAATTGCAGTTTCTTTCCTCACCTGCTCTGCCCTTGTGTGACCTTGAGGACGGTTCTAATTCTTTTTAGGTCTCAGTTTACCCACCTCTAGTATGGAGCTAACTAATGCCGGGTTTTTTAAAATAAGATTTGAATAACGGATGTCTGAAAAAGCTGTTAGATTTAGGATTTGAAACTGCTGCATGGTTGGCAGTGATAATAATAGTAATAGTTTGATTTAACAGGGAACTTTTCTCCCACAAGCTCTAAGCACTTTTACATTATTCTTCTATGTGTCCTCAAAATACCCTTAAAGGGTAAGAACGTGAAAGTAGCAGCTTCCTCATTTTGCAGATGAAAAAAAGAAGCAGAGAGATGTTGGAATGAATATTAATTTTACCAAAAAAAAAACCCCAACAAAAACAGTATTTCTGATTCCAAGAGCTGTTCCTGATTTAAAAATGGCAAATGTATTTCCGCTGCACACTCTACATGAATGAGGAAACTTCCCATGAAGGCTGCCTCCCCAAGCTGGTGACCATTAATTCATCTCTTAAATACGATAAGAAACCTTTCTTTGCAGTTATCACTTATTTTCCTAGTGAATGCTGCCCGTCCATGTAGACAGAGATCATTATTTCAGTGCTCAATACAATCAGCAAATGGAGAGGCCTGTTATTTCTGTCCCCTGTGAAACTGATTACATTGTCATCGTCCTGGGTAAGCACTTGTAAGATACGCACAAATATTATTACGCTGCCACTCAGGTTATCCATATGCTGGCATGATGGTTTTCAGATGACTTCCAGCTGTAACTGTGTGTAACTGAAAACCAATCACTCCTCTCCCGAGAACATCACCATTTCTGCTGCCGACATGGAAATTGACAGGAGGAGTTGGATACAGCTGTACCTGATCGTCCAGGGATAAATTATTTTGTATAATTGTTAGAGCCTTGCTAAGACCTAATGAATGAACATGTTGTTTTCCACACCTGCGGGTATGGCTAGTCCTAGCAAATGTTGTGTGCGTGGATTCAAAGAGGTGGGAGACTGTCAGCCTGCTGACGATGAGAAAATTAATTTAAACTGCTGATAAGGAAGGAAAACACACACAATGAATTAAATTTAATAGACTGAAAAAATATGTTTCTCCTCACTGTTTCCATGTGGGACTGTGTCAGACTTCATTTAACTCAAATAACTGTGGACATTAAGAACCACCACACTGCAGCCTCTGCTGAAGAATTCTGCCCGGCAATTCGGTGCATCAGTCATGGACACTATTTGGGGTAGCCTTACCTTTTAATGTAAAATGTAATGAGGTGTGCCCTGAGCAGAATCGAGAGAGGCTGGTTGTCAATGACAAATTTGACATCGTTTCTGCCCACCCTGCCTTGTGGTTTCGCCTTTCCGGCAAGGAACAGGGCGTGAGGCCAGACCCTGGTTGGGCCCTGCCCTTCTGAGACGTTAACAAGATAGATCTGATCTCTGGAAGAGGCGGTAGAGTTTTACAGCGAGGGTCGCACTCAGAATAACGGGTTTTCTTTCAATTTCCGGTAATTACTATGTGGTCCTGGGGAATCTTCACAGACAGAATTTGATTCTCTTCCCCTCTCTCTCTACTTACTTTCTAGCCTGACAGCTAATAAGAAGGGTCTAGTCATTGTCACCACTTCCTGTTTTTCTCTCATTTTATTAGTAATAGCTTTATTATTTCTGGAAGGTGTTACAAGCATCTAAAAATTTTAAACAATTAAACAAGACCAAGAAAATGAACATAAACATTCAGATATAATCATTACTGTTATTCTAGATGCTGCCCCAAGGAGATAGGGAGAGAGATTGATAAAAATAAAATCAAAATAACTTTAGAATGTATTCTACCATATATACTAATATTAACTTTTCAGTTGAATTTTATGCAAAGTTAAAAGAAGCTGAATAATGTAAAAGAATTGAAATTCAGACAAGTCCTTCACAAGGAATATAGGAACTTGAGAGAATCCAGTTAAGGATGAGTTAATTAAAAAGTTTATTTTTTAAATCTATTTTTGTTAAAGTTGGAATTATACTGCTTATTATACCTACTTGTTTGAAATTTAGACTTTATTCATTTCCTGCTATGAAAGAAGAGGAAATTACCACCCTTTTACCCTTTTATACCCACCACCCACTATTTTTATTAGTTTCATAATTAAATTTTACATTATAAGGTTTATAACATTTACCTTTTGCTGGGTGATATTTATCCCCATGGTTTCCTCATTGTAATGGATATTTAAATTAATAGAATGCTCAATTCAAGCTTTTCTCCTGCCAGTTTTCCATTTTTTTTGTTTTACTTTGATTCATTCTACCTCTGCCATTTTGGACCTCGGTTTTATAGGATGGGATAATTCTGTTTCTTAGTGTAACACAATCTCTCTTTTTAAAAAATTATTGTTGTTTTATTATTGTTATTTTTATTTATTCTTTTTACTCCCTAATTTCATTCTCCTCACACTGCCCATGAATTACAATCATTCTAGTGTGTTTGATGAACATCTCATGTGTTGGTACACGAGTTTGCTTCCTTGTAAAACATGTAGTCTTGTATTTTGCATAGGTGACATTGACCTAAATGATTTTGTTGCTTCTTCACCCTACATGATATTTTTAGGTTTTATCTATGTTTCTGTGGGAATAATCTAGCTAAACGCAATTTTTTAATCCTCACCCTAGGATATGTTTATTGATCTTAAAGAGAGCGGAAGGGAGACACAGAGAGAGAAACGTTGATGTGAGAGAGACCTAGGGATCAGTCGCCTTCATGCCTGCCATGCATGTCCCCACCAGCGAGTGAACCCACAACCTAGGCATATGCTCCGACCGGGGATCGAACCCGCAACCTTTTGGTGTTTGGTGTACAGGACAGCGCTCCAACCAAGTCACCGGGGCAGGGCTCTAGTTAGGTGCTTTTATCTCTGCATAGTATTATATGTAATTTATGGTCCAAATTGAGACATTTTTGAGGCTAAAAAGGGCCCTATTAATAATTGTACCAGGAGATCCAACATACATTGGGATTAATCAGACCACCCAGTGCATGGTTGCCTTATCTTTTCTGTATCTTTGCCACATTTTATATTTTCAGGGCTATATTCATGGAAATTTAGGTTGTGTCCTACTAACCACGCAGAGATGGATATGCTTGTATAAGATCTCTCGTGCATCTGTGTGAGAATTCCTGAGGGATTTATGCCCAGTGTTGCTGAGTCAGAGATGGACATGTGATTGATTTGTCTTACTAGCCAGCTGGTGCTGCCGAATGACTTCAGCTGTGTGAACCCGATCGGCCGGGCACGGGGACTCAGATTCCCATATCCCTCCACCCGCTGACGCTCCAGTTTTTGTCAGTCTGAGGGCTTGAAGTAATGCTCATCATTATTTGAATATGAATTTCTCTAAGTACTAATGAATCTGAACTTGCTAGCATTTGAGGTTCTTCTTCCACTGAGTTGCCTGTACAGGGATTTATTGCCTTTCTTTGTTGGATTTTGATTTGGGGGGATTGTAGATGTAATTTCCTTATTGGTGTTAGACTGAGGGCATCTTTCAGAATATTTTGTTGTTGTTGTTAATGTTGCATGTGGTGTCCTTGGTTGAACAGAAATTCTTATTTTTATTTCATAAGATCCATGAATGTTACTTTATGTCAGGGTCTGTTCCTCCTTCTGGGTTCCTAGGTATGGCAGTCCTCTGCATCATTTCGTTTAACTTTACTGTTTTAATTTTTACATTTTGCTTTGAAACCACTTTTTGTATACACTGAATAGATAGGAATGCAGTTGTGGTTTTCAACATATAATGAGTTTATTTTCCTAACGTTATTCACTCTGCAGACTACTATTTATCAATTGATTTAAGGTATCAACTTTATCATATAAAAATATATATGATTCTTCATTTCTTTTTCTTGTCCCAGTACCATATTATATTTACTACTGACTTTGTTCTTAACAAGAGCCTTAGTGCAACTCCTCTGTCTCTGGTTTTTATTCTGCAGTTTTGAACTGACTATTATTGAAGCTTTTACTGAAATTTAAAAACAAGTTTTAGATTGAGTTTATTAAAATCCACCAAAAATTCAGTTGGAATTCTGATTTTAGTTGCACTGAATTTTAGATTGCTTAGGGGAAGAGTATTTTTTTCTTAATATTCTGTGTTCTCTACCAAGAGTATGCAGTGCATCTGTATACTTAGTTCTTTTAGTTCTTTAATAGGTTTCAAATTTTTCTGTTTACGGGACCTATGGATTCTTTTCAAACTTCCAGATACTTTATAATTTTATTATTATTGTTAATGGTATCTTAAATTTTAGTTATATTTTCTAGTCGTTTATGTTGTAAAACTATGCTACTGTTTTTATGAGTTGGTCTTGTACCTGTCAACCTCACAGAACCTTTTTAATTCTGGTAGTTTGTTGGTTCTGTTGGTTATTCTGTGTCGGTAATTCCATCATCTATAAATAATAAGGCTCATTTTTTTTACTTTCTCTCGTCTTTCTGATCTTTAGCCTCTCGTTTTTGTGTGTTTGTTTGTTTGTTTCCTATAGTACGGGCAGACCTCCCACGTCAAAGGCAGTGATGGTACTGCTCGGTGGTTTTAAGAAAAGCTGTGTGGTAATCATCTTCCCTTTGTTCTTATAACCTTGAGGATATCTTTCTTTCACTCCAATTGGATGATCCTAAAATTATTGTAAAGCCTTTAGTTTCCCTTGAAATTCTGTGGGCTACTGCATTGTCACGTAGTAGCGTGCATTGCTTTGGATAAATCTGAGATCAAACCGTATTTTCCCGCTTTTAAATGCCTCTCCCCCCGACCCTGCTTTTATTGGATACCTATATAATATCTTTTCTTAACCTTGAAGTTCAGTGACTTCCCACAGTACATTTCAGCCTTGATCTCTCTGTGCATTTTTTTTCTGGGACAAGATCTAAAGATTCACATCTATTTTAGGAACATTTTTTTCTATTATATCATTGAACTCTTTCCTCTATTTTTCCTTCTGTTCTCTTCTTTCTGAATACCAACACTACTCCTTTGGAGTTTTCTTTGTTTTCATGTCTATGCTCATTGCCATAACCATAGAAATATATTTGCTAATTTCTATTTTTATATGATTCACCATGATCCTTATTTTTAAAATGTGTATTAATTCCAATTTTTGTAATTTTTAAGGTTTCTTTCTCTTTCATTTCTTCTCTGAGCTCTTCCAGCTTCTTTTTTATTTCCTTATATTGTTTTAAACATCCTTTGAACTCCTGTATCTCTTTCTTAAGCTCTTTTCTTTAGAGCCAACATATTGTCAATAGTATCTCAGAGGTAACAGAGAACTATCTGAACTTTGCCACTGTGTCCTCCTTGGATGCTGCCTGTGTTAAGGTATATTCTCCAGGTGCCTTTGCTATCTTTCCTTACTGCTCCTCCCAGATTGTACGCATCATAACGCTACTGGATCCTTTTATATGGTATCTTATGCAGTAATGGGGACAGCTATTTGCTGGAGGAAAACACATGTAGACAATGAAACAATCTAAAGTCTCCTTTCACTTGGTCTCACTAGGGATAATATTCTCTGATGGGGAAGAGGTTGCTCTGGCCCCGAGCAAACTCTTTCGGTCATGATATCTTAGTGTCACCATGCGGCTCTTGCACGTCCATCCACTTCATTTTCTTTACTGCATATGGCCTGGTCTCCCTGAAGAAAAGACGGATGATAAACAACAGGACTACGTTTCTGGCAGGAGTTCTCCTTCAGCAAACTCCCTGTGATTTTCCATGGTACCTCGCTGCGATTTGTAGAATCATCACCCACTTTTCTGTGTACGGTCACGGCTTTAAATCTCATTACTCCAATCCAAGGAGCTGCAAATATCTCTTTCAAGACTATCTATGTAAATTGGAGAACATCTGTGTCCTGTTTGAGGTCTGTAGAGGTATTTGTCTGCTCTCAGATGATCCTTCTTCTTGATCTGGGCTTCAAACTAGATAGATGTGTTCTTAAAGTAATTGTATACTTCACACAAACTACATTTTAGTATAAGGATATATTTATGTGCAACTAACAAGGATTATCCATTATCATTTTTGTTGAAATTTTGCTCATTACAAGTTAGCACAATGGTCCTCAAACATTTTGTCTGTGGTCCATGCTCTCTGGTCCTACTTTCCAGTGGAAAAATAACAGTACAGTGATAAAGTATGAACAAGTATGGAGTGTTAGGTTTGCATCTTTAGGAGTGAGGAATTGGATGTTTTATATCACATTGCATGACTATCTTCAAGTCTAGTTATTAAAAATTATAGGTTAAAATAATGTTGGTGCAATATGCTTCACTACATATTACAAGGCTATCCAAGAAATGCTAATAACCTAAATTATTCATTTTTTCAATAAATAAATTAATAGCATGATCTAGGTACTATTCTAGGCAGCAGATATATACAAGGAAGAAGAAAAAGGAGAAAGAAGAGGAATAGGAGGAACAGGGGAACTTCCCTGCCTTGTAAAACTTTCACTCTAATGGGGGTAGATAGATAATAAATAAACACTTAAAAATATTCTATCAAGTACTATGTTAACAAAGCAAAGTAAGCAGATATTTTAAAGAGTGTGAAGAAGGAAATGTCTCTCAGGAGGACATCTTTGAACAGAGAACTGAAATGAGTAAGAAGGAATGAGAGATGGGGCCATGTGACTCTCTGAGGGAATGATTCCCAAGCAGAGGGTGAGTGAGTGCAGAGGTCCCGGGAGGAACATTCTTGAAGTGTGCGGGGGAGTCAGGATTGGTGGTTCTCGAGAGTCAACTGAGGGGATGATGGAAGGCAATATGGTTGGAAGGGTGGTCAGGGGTCTGCTCATGAGCCTTGTGGGATGTGGTGAGATTTGGGTTTCATTATCAGTGGGTGGAAAGCCAGTGGGGGATCTGAGTAGGATAGTGATATAATATAATTTGTTTTTTGCCAAGGATCTCTTTGGTTGCTTTGTGGAGGATAGATTTGGGGAGGGCAGGGGGGAATGGAGGGGGTGGGTAGACAAACAGGAAACAATCATTATAATCTTGAGATCAGAGGACACTGCCTGAGCTAGGCTGATGGGTGTGGATTAGCGGAGAATTGACTGAATTCGAGCTTTATGCTGAAGGTACAGCCAGCAGGATCTGGTGATAAAGTCAATGTGAGAAATTAAAAAATTGAAAGGATTTTCAGGGTTTTTCTTGGCCTGGTCATCGGAGTATCCGGTGATGTAATTTATCACAGGTAACTCCTACAGACTGAATTGTGTGCCCATCCTGACCTCCAATTCGTGTGTTGCTACTTTAACCCTCAGTGTGACTATATTTGGAGATAGGGCCTTTGGATGGTAATCAAGATTAAATGAGGTTGTAAGGGTGGGGTCCTAATCTGGTAGGATTGGAGACCTTATAAGAAGAGGGAGAGAGACCTCTCTTCACACATGCGGAAAGAAGAGGTCAAGTGGACACACATTTACTGGTCAGTGCCTCAAGCCTTAGAATGAAATCAACCCTGCGGGCACCTTGACTTTGGACTTCCAGCCTCCAGAGTTGTGAGAAATAAATGTCTGTCATTTAAGCCCCTCCATCTGTGATATTTTGTTATGGCAGCCCGAGCAGACTAGCACAGTAACCCTGAGTGAAGTACCTTTTTTATTTACCTAGTTGTTTTCAGGAGGCTTTATTAATCAAAAAGTTTCATTTTTGACAAGTTAAATTTAAGATTCTCTTGGCCATGCAAGTGATGTTGTCTGGTAGCAAGCAATTCCGGGAGAAAGTGCTAACGATGACAAAGGTAAACTAACAGTAATTTATAATAAAAAACCTAGAATAGCAATTGAAATTCAGCTACCTCAAGGCAACATGCATTATACACTATAAACAAAGCGTTTTTTTTCTGAAATTGGTATGAATTCAATCTATCTTCATGTGCACCTTTGCCTCGGAGGAAGTAGCTTTGCAGTCGGTGTGGCAGCTGGCCTCCTTCTCTCTGTAACTTCTTTTCTGGAGTTTACATTAACCTGAGAAATAATAAAATGTTGGCTTATGAATACCAAATATTAGTAAATTTGAATAAATCACTAACATGCAGCTCTAATAGAAATAAGATCAGTGAAGTTTCTTGCAAGTCATTTATAAGAATTGAAGAAAGCAGTTGTGTTTATTGAATCAGCATACTGCCCTTAGTCCAAATCGTAGGCATTGGACCAGCATTTGGTCCATCGAGCTTGTGAGGTCCTTGCTCACAGTAGGTCTGAGCGGATGGTCTTGCTTAGCGTTTAGTAGAGTTGCTTCAGCTTTATTCATTCTACACGTGATGTTTTATGACTTTGCAAGTGCTCGAATGCCTTTTCCCTGTACCTGCATTTGCAAAGTCTTAAGCATCTTCCTACTTTCACCTTAAGTGCTACCTCTTTTAAGAGACTGCCCAGATGCCCTAAAGCACATAGACAATATTTATGCTATAAACTTATCTGTGTACAGAGGTCCATTTAGTAGTCATTGCATTGTTATTATAACATACTGTATTGTTGGACTAGATGATGATGAGGAAGATAGCAACAGCTTTACCATTTATCTCATACTTACGTGGCTGACGCCACCCTCCTTTCTTAACCTCTTTTTGTCTCTGTATTCCTCCATCTGTTGAGCACTTAACAGATGCTCAATAAATATCTATTAAATAGCAAAATCTTTTTCATCCCTGCTATATTTTTATGAAATGTAAGTGTTCTTAAATTTGCATTACTTTTTGAGTAAAGATTTAACTTATATTTTCAGGGTTTTTTCCTACGCATAGGGAAAAATTGAAAGAACTTTTATTGGTTCAGAGTACCATGTGCATTAGAATCTCAGCACACACACTGAAAAGTATTTATATTTCTTTAGTCTTGGTAGATTAACAGCCTAGATAGTTTTCAAAATTATTAAGTGTGAACTTTAGCTGTTGCTACCATAATGCAGTGTAACAAACGACTCCAAAATCTGGTGGCATGCAACGATAAGCATTTTTTTCCTCATAGGTGGATCTGTGAGACGTCTGGGTTTCTGTGACCAGGTCTGGGTTTAGCAGCCCTGGCTTTAAAGTTACGGCGAGATGCAGATCAGCGCCATGTAGTTGTCAGTCTTCTGGGACAAATGGGTCACCAGGGATGTGCTCTCTTTATGGCAGTGATTGGAAACTACCAGAAGGGCAAGGTCATGCTCAGAATAGCATAGCATCACTTACCCCTGTATTCCATTGTCCCAACCAGACCTTATGGCCAACTCAAGAGTGGGGCAGAGAAATATTAATATATGACTCCTTTGGAGGTCAGGGTAGCAGATGGAGACCAAAAAAAAACCAGGAATAATAATCAAATATACCACATCAAGATTTAAAATTTTCCTTGACATAGATGCTTGGACAATTGTAGTGGCCCATGCACCTTTACTGAAGCCTCTCTTTTCTCTGATCATTTTGGGTTTTCTTGAAATACCTCCCTTTCCATGATGAAGATGCCATCTTCCAAACAGGTTTTTATTAAAAGAAAAGCAATGAGAACTGGAGCATTCTGAATTTCTTTCTGACTAACTGAGATCATTCAGATATTAATTAAATATGTTTTACATGAGGTAGTGGGCAACTCTGCAAATGCACCCTTATTCTCTTCTTTATGAGAAGCAGTTGGAATAGTCCTACTTAATTTAGTTGCTTGAAGCATGATACTAAGAGAAGCAATACTATTTATTGAATATATGTGGTATATTAGTGTGTTATGTGGCAACTGTGAATCTATAAAAATATCACGCAAGAATATTATCATACATCCATCAGTACCACCTCTTCTTCCTCCCCCTCAGGGGGTAAAAATAAATTCTGCAAACATTATTTTATATTACTTGCTTGGTATAAGTAGAACAAGTAGTTAGATACTTAACACTGTAGAAATTAGAATATCTGAATGAAGGCAGCAATAATTAAATTATTCATCTGTATTGTGTTCCTGTTAAAAGCCACTGTCATGTGAAGAGGAAATGTCTAATAGTGTTTTGAACTTGTTTATTTGGCTACATTTTATAGTGCCTACCCTTCTGTCAAAGTCACCTTATAATTTTCAGGTTGCTTTATGAAGCAGCATTCATGCTAAAATCATTTCATTTATTTCTCAAAAGGACAGGTATCTATGTTCTGGAACATTTTCCCTATCCTTTCTATGTATGAGCCTGTAGAAAGCATTTATTTTCACATTTTGGCTGAAAATGACTTTAGAATAGATAGTTTATGATCCAAATATATGCTTCTGTTTTATTCATCTTTTTGTTGGTGAGTTCTTTAAAGTGATAAAAAAAATATACAACAACAAAAAAAACTTGTTTAAAGGCGATTTACTTAGCACAAGGCGATGGAGTTCATTCTCCCTGACTGGCAGAAGATGCATTCCTACTGGGCAGAGAAAAACTTGGAGAATCTTCTGGGTCTAAAACGTGGTTAATGTTGCATTCGAATCTCTTGGTTAATGACTGGCGGTCTCCGTCTCATAAACTGCGACATTTTCCTAGTTGGTTGGCAGGAAATCGGTAGTGTCTGCTAGTCTGTCTTCTAGATAAGGGCTATGGTTTTACTCAGGGGCCTATACTCTCTCCCTAACGTATAGGACCCAGGTTGGCAATTTGAGATATGTCTTGTCTCTATGCTTTCAATGACTATGTCTAAACTGAACTCTTACCTGGACAGCCCTCCCTCTGAGGGACAGAAGAGCAAATTAATAAATATTTCTGGGCATGGTCTGACCAGTCATTGAAGTCTGATGATGTAGTTGGTAGCGTGCTGGGCATCAAGGGTTATATAAAATGAGTAACAAATATTTCTATTTTTTTTGAGTAACAAATTGTTCTGCCCTTGAGAAGTTTAAACTTATTTGGGATGACATTTATTTGTCCATTTACAGCTTAAGAGACAGTAGGGTATAATAGATAGAAACATAAGCTTTGGAGTCAGGCGATATGAGTTTATGTCCCACCTAGCTAAGATATTAGCGTGAAACTTTAAGCAAACTACTTAATCTTGCTGTGCCTCAACTTCCTTACATATAAAGTAGGCAAAATAATAGCACTTACTCCATAAAGTTGTTCTGAAAATAAAGTTCCTGGTTCTGCTGGTAGTTATCTATATAATGCTAAGTTATAAGTATATACACTTAGATCTTAATTAGGAAAATTCAGATGTTATATTTTGACCCCTCAATATGAAAATGAAGGATCCTCTGATTTCCCCCAGCTTTTCTTCTCTCTACTTTTCTTAACTGATTGTTTTATTGTTATATTTAGTAATTCTGTTGGCTAACTTTAATAATATATTTGAACCTCCATTCCTCATCGCACCAGCTTCAGGCACTACTTCATGATTCCTCACTAAGAAAGCTGAAGACAATGACATCTTTAGACTTTTCTCCACCTCTTCCTCTTATTCCATGTTCTGTTAGCTTTACCATTATGCTCTTATAATCAAGGTTTATAAAATTTAACCCCTCTCCTGAAACTGTAATTTAAACATTTTATTTATCTATAAGTTAATTCTAAAATTAGAAAAGGGTATGAACACCTAGATTGCTATGATTATGCACCTACGGTGCATTGACGAATCAAACAGTGAATGGTTCTTGGAAATATGGGACCCGATATCTCTAGTCTGTACTACCTAGGAGAAAATATTTTAAAAGGCTTTAAGATTCAATGCATTCTTGATTTGAAAATAATGCTAAGCGTTCAAACAGCATGCCACATTTTATTATATTTTTCTATGACATTTTTACTAACTTTAAATTATTTATTATTTTGTGGGTATGCTTTTTCCTATGTACTCTTTTTCTTATTATTAACATTAAGAAAACACTGTCCATCTATCTGTCTGCTTTTCTGCATTTACTTTATACATCAGGACATTCTCTCAAAGCCTGACCACCTGCTGCACTAATGCGGATGTTTTTATTTTTATTTTTGGTTTGCTTTACTGTGTGCTTATCTTTACTCAGCAGTACTTTCTGAATATCTGCTATGTGCCAAGTACTGTCTCAGGTACTTTTGATACACTTCTGTATAAAACAGACAAAAATTCCTATTTTTGTGAAGCTTTCCTTGAAGCCAGGAAAACAGAAAATAAACAGTAAAAACAGGTAAATTATATGGGCATGTTAGCAGGTGATGAGTGCTGTAGGGAAAAAAACCCCAACGATGGAGATGAGGAGGGTAAAGGGGGGTAACAGCGGGGCTAGCAGGGGCACGGTTGCAATTCATTTTTTAATTAATGGGCTTTATACGTTAGAGCAGTAGTAGGTTTATTAAAAAGTGCCTAAAGTTCCCATGTACCACCTTTCCCACCACCAGTCCCCTTATTGTTATTTTGAATCAGTGTGGCACATTTGTTACAATTGGTCAATGAATATTTATATGAATTCTGTCCAAAAGGTATCCAGCCATGTGATATGAAAAATATAGACATTTATTGAATGTCTCTATTCAATATACAAGATATTGAATGTATTGAATGTCTCTTCAATATCTTATATTTTGATATCTATACAATATCTTGTTTATTGAATAGAGACATTCAATAAATACAAGAAACAAAAAACATGTAAAGATACAAGAAACATTATACACAGGACAATGACACCTCAGTCCTTCTCAAAGTAGACACCTTGGGACCTCACACAGTTCTCCCAGTCACCACCAGCTGCCCTGTCATATTTTCCCGAATCTTATCATTGGTCTGAAATCTCTTCCCTTTCAAAGGTGATTTAAGTTTGGGGAAAAGGCAGAAGTTGCAGGGCACCAAATCTGGGCTGTAGGGGGGCTGAGTCATACTGGGTGATTGATGTTTCCCCAAAAAACTGCACAAGATGCGATGCGTGAGTGGGCATGTTGTCATGATGAAGCTGCCAATCACCAGTTGCCCATAGCTGCGGCCTTCTGGCCCATCTGAATAGTTTCTGCAGAGGAATGTTCAAGCTTCACAAAAAAAAATGATGCAGATACATTGCTGTACTCATTCAGTCATTTGGAGTGCGATGGCCACATAGTACACATGGTCACTCAATGACATCTACCACCCCCACCAACTAGTACAGTGAAACTGTCATTGTTCACACATGCACATTCCAGTCCACTCTCCTTGGCTGCCAAGTTACATCGATGCCGTGCACACTGCTGTCACTATATTAACTACGGCTTTTTCCGGAGAGACCTCGTACATTATCAACTAAAGCCCATAGTTTATGATAAGGTTCATGCTTCCTGTTGAACATTTTGTTGATTTTGATAAAGATGTAATGAGCTGTATCTATCATTACAGCATCCCACAGAGCAGTTTCACTGCTTAAAAAAAATCCCGTGTTCCACCTGTTCCTCCCTCTCTTCTTTGTCCCCAACCCCTGGTGACTATTCAACTTTTTCACTGTCTGCAGTTTTGCCTTATTTAGAATGTGATATTGTTGGACTCATAAAGCATGTCGTTTTTTTAGACTAGCTTCTTTCAGTTAGAGATTTAAGGTTCGTCCACATTTTATCATGGCTTGATAGGTCATTTCTTTTTATTGAGGATTGCAATTTTTAATAAGGTGAACAAAGCAGGCCTCCTTGTTGGAGCACATGTTGTCATAACTTCCTACAAAAGGGTGCCTGGAAGGAAGCTTTCCCGACTCTTTGAATGCCTGAGCCTGTTCGTATTTTATCCTCACGTTATTCTTAAGCTGTGATTTAGGCAGGCACAGCACTCCAGGGTAATGGAATGTCCCCTCAGTGCTTTGCACTGTCCCATTGCCTTTTAGCATCTAGCGTTGATGGTGAAAAGTCTACTGCTCATTACTTTGTAGATCGTCTTCATGTTTTATTTTCCTCTGGACACGCCTAGAATTTTTTGCTCATCTTGATTGTTCTGAAGGAGGTGCTGAGGTGCCGAATTTTTTTATTGTCATTCTGGCCTTAATATTTTTCTTCTGCTTTTTGTGTGACTCTATTCTCTCCTCCATTTTGTTTGTTCTCTCTTTTTGGAACTCCTATTGGTTCAGTGTTGACTTTCCTAGGTTGAATATCTCCTTCTCTTAAATATTTTTCACTTTTTTATTATATTTTTTCCATTGCCATTTAGCCCCCTTATACCCTCCCCCCAATCACCGTACTGCTGTCCATGTCCGCAAGTTCTTTTACTCTTTCACTTCTACCCCCTGAACTCGATCTCCTTTGCTTCTGTCTCCATTCTAGAAAACTTCCTACAAATAATTTCTAATTCTTTATTTGAATTGTTATTTTGACAATTGCATACTTATAATTCCAAGATAATTATTTTTTTAACTTTTTCCCTATGATTCTTATAGTATTCTGTTCTTATTCTGCGGTGACAATATCTTCTTAAATATCTACAAGGATAATAATTCATTTTTTGAAAGTTGTCCTTCATTGCCTGAATTATGTTTCTTTCAGCCAATTAAATTTAGAGTGTTTTGGTGTGAAATAGGCCAGCAAGTTGACCCTCCACCCCTCCCTCCATCCACACTAATTTTCCACAGGCAAATTATTTAATTTCTGTAAAAAAGTCTTTGTTTTGGTTTGTCTCGGGGTGAATTCTGAGCTGCTCATTGTTGGAGCCTGCCAGAATTGAGATGGCTGATTAGGGACTGGAGTATTTTTAAAATTATGCAGCTTAGTTTCTATTTCGCTCCCCATTCCTCCTGTTTACCAGTGGACTCTGTACTTTGGGGTTGCTCTGGGGCTTCGCCAAGACAGTTGGCTCTTACCTCTAGAGCCAACACCAGCTACTGAAAAGGCTCCGACAAAAAGGTTTGAACCTATTCCTGATGTTTCAGTAGTACACACACACACACACACACACACACACACACACACACACACTGAAGTCAAGTCAGGGCCCTTAACCATCTGTTTTGCTACCAATTATTTTAGATGTAATCTGTGACTTTGAAAGAACTTTAAATAAAATTATTACTCTGCCTAGTTAGCATGTTTTTGTCTCATTATTAATTTTGTAATGCACCTATTAGTAATAAGTGTGATGGGAACCAGTAAATGACAACAAGTCTAAACATATTAATTCACTTGTTCTACAACTGTGTATTATGTAAACTATAAACCAGGAATTTTGTTAGGCTCTGGTGACAAAATAATGAAAGATGTTGTTTCTGAGCTCAATGATTTTGTACTTCAGTTAGCAAGATGTACAAGTACAGCCACAATTATCGTAGCGTGTGTTCACTAAGCCAGAGGTTTCCCAGGACACTCTACAAACACAGGAGCACATCACTGCATAAACTGGGGGAATAGGAAAGGTTTTAGGTAAGCTGCTGAGTTGAATTGGATGGATTTTTGGAGTTAGCCAGGAAATGGGAGGACAGAACACAATCTGTGCAAAGGGAGTGGCTCAGCGAAAGGTACAGAGGTCCCTGATTTAGAGAACTGCAGCTTGTTGATCGTGGTGCAAGTGTGGGATGCAGAGGGGAAGAAGATGAAGGTGGATGAAGAGCAGGAAGGTCACAGGAGCTCAGCCATCGTGAGCCTGTGTGGTGTGCCGACAAGTTCGGAATTTCTCCTGAGGATGAGGTGCCCGAGTGAAGGATTAAACACAGGCGAGTGCCATGATCAGAATCGCATTTTCAAAAGGTCGCCTGCGTGCTGTGAGGAGACTGAGAATTATTCCCCATCAGTGTGATGCTGTGGAGCATTGCCCTGAGGTCTGCTGAGATTCAGCAGACATACGTAAGGGCTGGCCTGCCTGCTCACCTCCTCCTTCTAATCCTCCCCAAATGGGGAAGGTTCTCAGCCAGTTGGTAACTCACCCTCTCTCTCTAGTACCGTTTCTAGAGGTTGTGATGGGGAGGGTTAGAAATGGGGAACTATGGCAACAATTTCTGTCTTCTTCTTTGCTGCCATTTTGCAGGACTCATGGTATTACATTGAAGTCTTCCTTTATTTAGTTGCAGGTGGTAATGTTGAATTTTACTACTGCTTATACATTTTTCTTTATTCCATTATAATTGAAAGAAGGCAATTCCTCCATCTTTCCTTAGATTGTACTCTCCATTACAGTGGCCACTAGTCCCAAGTGACTGTTGAACACTTGAAATAGGACTAATATGAATGGAAATGTTCCGTAAATGTAAAATGCACACCAATTTCAAAGATTTCATAGAACATAAGAAAATATAATAGTATAACTTTTATACTGATTGCATGTTGAGATCATAATACTTTAGATATATTGGGTTAAATAAAATTGATTATTACATTATTTTCACACATTTCTTTTTACTCTTTTTAATGCAGTGACTAGGAAACCTAAAATTACATCTGTGGCTCACATTATATTTTTATTGAATGGCACTGACTCAGAAGACTCTCCTTTATTCACTGAAAAATAACATAGTAACAGCATTTAAGGGATTCTATTTAAAAAGTAAATTAATTTATTCATAAAGCAGGTTTTTATTGAGTATACAAAATGTCAAACACTTTTCCAGGCATTGGAGCTGTAGTGGTGAATAAAACAAAATCCTGGCTCCAACGGAGCTTACCCGTTCTTGGGGGAGGCAGCCAATGAACAAGCAAGTGGAGTTCCACATGATGGAATTCTGGTTAGTGATGAGTGACAAGACGGACTAGAACAGGGTCAGGGTGGAGAAAGTGTCCTGAGTCTCTGTTGGGAGAGATGGAGACAGGAGATCCAGAAAAGCACCTTGGAGAAGATGTCGCTTAAACAGAAGCTAAGTGACAAGGATCAGCCATCCTGAGTCGACATCGAAGGTCAGAGCATCGCCAGCAGGAGAACCTGCAGATGTGGATGGCACCCTGACGTAGGAACAAGCTCTGTGTGCTAAGAAGTGGCATGGAAGTCTTGGTGGCGGGGGCAGCAAGTGACAGGAGAGACCTTGAAAAAGTAGGTAGGGTTGTTCACAAAGTGTGCTTCACAGACCCCTGGGGGTCCCAAGGCCTTTCAGGGACATCGGCAAGGTCAAGTCCATTTTACTGTGTTAATATTTGCTCTCCTGATGGAAAAGCAATGCCATAGCCCAAGTACCTGTCAAGGCAGGAGCACTACACTGTATTCTTCATTGCCATTCAGGACCTGTCCCCAGCGTGCCAGTTCACTTAAGCATGGCCTTGCTAAAGCAGGGTAATTGCTAATTGCGTTCAATCTTGAGCTGTGACTGCACATCTTTTTTTTAACGTTCTTTGTAATGAAATGAGAGGCACTGTATATGTTCAGTAATTCTGAGCAGACTCCAATACGGTGGTTGTCCCAAAGAAAAGCACTGGTACAAAATGATAGCGAGCTGAACTGGCAGTGTTTTAATGGAACGTTTTTATTTTTACTTGAAATAATGTCTTCCACATTATGGTTCTTCAGACCGAGGTATTTGGCAGACATTTTTTTCCAAAAATGAACCTATCACTTCGAAGGTGCATCTATCATTTCAAGGGAAACAAATGACATTTTGTTGCTGATGATAAAATTCGAGCTTTCAAGAGAATATCAGAATTTCTGGAAAACCTGAATTGGCCTCCATGACAGGTGCCCAATACTTAAAAGACTTTACAGATGAGATTGGGGGTTACATTAACAAGTGTGATTTTTTTTGTATATTATGTAATGAAACATGTCAACATTTGGAGGTTCTGGATAATTCCATGAATTGGTGGCTTCTAATGACCAATGCATAAAACAAAAATCATGCCTGATTAGAAGATTCATTTAAAATGCAGGACAGACCAATGTATTTTACCATAATACCTCACAAAACGTTCATGGATAAAGCTTCAGATTCCTCATCGTAGCTAACTGCAGGGACACTACTGCTCATCAGGTTTGCATGTAAACTAAAGAAAAATGTCCACAATTATCAGAAAGTGACCTTAAAATATTTCTCTCTTTCCAGCTATATATTTGTGAAGAGCCAGATAGCCTCATAGCCTTCAAACAAAAGAACATATCGACACAGATCAAATGCTATCCATCTGTGCTTCTCTAGCCCTTCCCCCTTTCCACCCAGTCCCCCAGCCGCCTCCCCTCTGGCCACCATGAGTCTGTTCTCTGTGTCTGTGAGTCTGTAAACTGTAATTGAAGAAAAAAATAATTAAAAAAAAATAAAAAAACAGGTAAAATGCAGAGTGATGCGATAATCTAGCTGTCTTCTATTTAGCCAGATATTAAAGATGACTTGCAAAATAGAAAACATTGTCATTCTTCCCACTGATTTTTTTGGAAGGTAATTCAGATTTTTAAAAAATATGTGTTATTTAGGTTAACTTGTAAGTAGATTTATAATTGCTACTTATATAAATTAGTAAATTAACATCTTAATATTTCCCAGTTTTAATTTAAACTACAGTAGGCATCAGTATATTTAACCCAATACAAAAAGCTCTTTGTGGTCCTCAATAATTTTTAGGGATTTATTTGTTGCTAATGATTGGCTTCTGAGGCCAGTTTGAGAACTGCTGATCCAGAGTTAGGATTTGGGTTGTATTCTAAGTGGTCAGTAAAAGTTAGACATGGGATGTGACAAGATCTCATTTATATACAAAATATACACTGACCTAGCTGGAGTGTGGCGTCATTTAATGCAGATGAAATGTGTTCCTTCTCTGTGCCAGGTGTGAATACAAGGTGGACAAACCCTTCTTTGACAGATACCCCAAAATGGAAGCCTTAGACCTTCATCTTAACTTTTCCTCTCCACTGATGTTCTTTATCTAATCAGTCTCCCAAGCCACTCTTTTATTTCTGATAGGTCTTTCACATCCATTCCCTCCATTCTATTTCCAACAACAGCTTGGTCTTTATCATCATCTGTACTATGACAACAGGATCACCATGGTCTGTCCTGGCTGTGATCTTTCCTTACTGATAATTTACCTCCATACATTCTGGATTCCCAATCCCCACCCATCTCCCACTAGGCCGGCTTCAAACACAGTGGTGATACTAATCCCTAGTTTTAAAACCATAACCAACCAGGGCTTCTCAAATTGTAATGTGTAATCCAGAATTACCTGGAGTCTTGCTAAAATGCAGAGTCCGATTTAGCAGATGTGATGATTCTGCATTTCTGGCAAGTTTCCCATGAGTCCTATGCTCCTGGTTCACTGATCATTCCTCACGGCTTATCAATGTCTCCTCTTCAGAGCAGCATTCAATCCTGATCAGAAACTACATCCAATCTGTTTCTAGCCCCATCTCTCTGCCCTCATCATTGTTCTAGTCATTCTTCTGATAGAAACTGAGTTTTTATTTGTAATGCAGTAAAAGTTTGCAAACCCTTTTCCCCTACCTCCTTCATACAGCCAGGCTCTGAGAGACTGAAATTCTCCTGGCTTAGTGGCAAATTGGTATTTGGAAAAATGGGACTTCCCTCGGATTAAACCATGTTTTATAGGTGTCCCTTGCCTTTCAGAAGTATTGGGGAAGAGCTGATTATTTCTCGAGTAGCCACTTGTAGGGTCATTAGAAGCTCACATTTGAGAAGAGCAGTGCTCTGGGCGCACCTCAGCATTGTCGTGTGGGTGTCAGTTACATGCAGGTCAGTTCCCACTAATTACATTAAGCCTTGGACTGTTTCTTAGGGGTATTGCTCCCCCAGAGCAGGTCAGCGGTTCACTGGGCGGATGGTGGACTGGGATCCATTAGTGCCATTGCAGCTAAGGACCTTCCTTCCAGCTCTGACAGGGTCGCTGGCCAGGCCATGACCATCTTTACAGTAAACAGTATGGAAATGCCAGCTTTCCTGAGAGGTCAGTGATCTTGGCAACAAAATGCTTTTGAGGAAGGAAAGTATTGGGTTGGCCAGAAAGTCCGTTTAGTTTTTCTGTAAAATAAAAGATACATTTTTCACTTTCACCAATAACTGTATTGATCTGGATATTTATAGTATGTCAGCTATCTCCTGCGTTTGGCTTCCAGTGGGTAGAGGCCAGGGGTGCTGCTCAGCATCTTCCAATGCATGAGACAGCCCCACAGCAAAGAATTATTTGGCGAAAATGTCAATAGGACCGCGAAACTTTGCAAACCACTTTTGACACGTTTGATCAGTTACCTCACCTTCTCCATACACTGCACAAATCTTTTTTGTGTGTTTCAGTTGCGTTTTTACCTTTCTTGACATAATAAAGCATAATATGCTGGAAATGTTGCATATTTTATTCTATCTTCAATATTAAAAGGCATGCACAAAAATACATCAATTTTAAGAAGTTTTTAAGAAATGCATGCTGATGTGACAGCTGTCACAATACAATCTAACAAAGTAGTTTCAATGTTAAAGACAATTAAGCACTACTAGAGCCAGTGTGTGGGAAAAACAAACTTTTTGGCCAACCCAGTAGCACAATGGCCTGATGTCTCTGAAGCTGAACAGAAAACTACGCTGACAAATCCAACGGACTTCCGGAACCCAGGGGACTGCTGTAGGGATCCCGCCAGCCCCCTCCCAGCTCCCACCCCTGACACACTTAGGAAACTCCCTTTCCTCCTGTGTGAAATGAAGGTTTTATATGCCCTACCTTCCTACCTGGGCTAAATGAGATAAGAACCATCACGGCCATTCTGTATCTCCTAAAACTACTTGTTTACTATTAAAGCCACTGGGAATGATATTGATGTAAGAATGTTCAAACCTGCAGAGAATTTTTATAAAAATTTATTTGAACCAAAGAGAAGATACCCCTGGAAGCAAGATATCAACAGACTGAGATAAACACTTCCAAGGATAACAGTTTGCAGTTACTTTTATGCATTTGAGATTAAGGAGGGAACATAAGAAAGATTACACGAAGGTGGGAGAAAGCAAGGCGGGGATCCGATTATAGGGTAGTTAAGATCATGTGCTCCCTTGCAGGCTTTAAGAAGAGGGGTCTGAAAAGATGGTCAGGTATTAGAAGGAGGGATTTGAAGGGGGGCATTTCAAAGGTGTGTTAACCTAGATGCACAGAAAAAATGAGCAGGGCTTGCTTAAGGCAAAGCTAAGAGTTTTAGTAAAAAAGTTGTATGCCTGGGGTTTGACTACCCACAATTCCCTGCCCAGTTCGGGGATTTACTATCAGATCACCCGGTGAGGCTCCATTCCATAGAACCCTTTCTTTTTCAACCACGGTGGAAGAGTAGCCGCTATGTGCCAGTTCTCATTGTTTGGGTAATGTATGTAGTAAATAATTCGCGCTGTCTCTCTCCTGAGTCCTTTCCCCTTTGAGGAATAAACACAACTGTCAGATATCAGTTTTATTACAGGTAAAGCTGGGTGGGAGAATACAGTGGTATTCTTCCAAATGTGGTCCCTTCTTCTTTCATGGATAAAACATACCTCCCTCCAAAAGCTCATGAGCCATCGAAGTCACCACGGCTCATTCCAGATATCCTAGCCCCACACTGTCCTCAGCACAGTGATTCCCTCACCTATCACTGTAGTCACGTTCCAGAGACCCTCGTGATAGGTGAAAATCCACTAAGGAGCGGCATTATATTTATTTTATTATGTATATATATTTTAAGGCTTTATAAACCCTTCCCACTCTCTTATTAACCTCTCCCATGCTCTTATAAACACTTCATATGCTCTTAAACACTTTCTACACTCTCAAACCTACATAATTTTAACAACATATAAAATTCTATATGGGTACAGCATACCACAAAATCCCGCGATACAGTGAAAACTCCGTGATACAGAACTAGATTAAAAAAAAAAACAACCCCGCGATACAGTGAAGCCGCAATAAGTGAACCTCGATACAGCGAGGGGCCACTGGAGTGGTAGGGCCCACTCCAGCTGGATCCAAAGAACAGCCACGTGACCGCTTTTACTCATCCTTTCTCTGCGGACCGGCCAGAATGACTTACGAAAAGACGGATAGCTGGTACTCTAGTACTCCTGAGAGGGGAATTCCTATTTGATGGGTCTCAAGGGATAACTAATGAGGGGAAAAAATGGCTTCCTTTACACATACATTTGTCCACTTAATTCCTGCAGCTGCACATTGATACAGCTATAGCTACCATTGGTGCAATGAGAAGTACGGGCTTAGAGAGCTTAAAAAACGCGCTCCAGTTCTCTCGGCGAGTGTGAATATGCAAGGGTGTTGCACGCTCTGAAGTCCTGAGTAAACATGACGGTAGGGGGTTTGGGGGTTCCTGATAGCAAAGATATTTCAAGACTATGGAGGTGGTCGGCAAGGAGTCTGTTCAAAAGGAGAGTGTTGATAGAGGCCCGGATGTGCTAAGAAGGGCTCACGGAAGAGTGAGAAAATGCTTGGCCTGAACATCAGAATGTAAGTAAGGACTTGGAGTGCGGAGGTCTGAGTGTGTGAGCAGGGCCGCCAGGGAAAAGCTGTGTTAGAAGAACTAAGAGGACCTTTCCTAGGATTAAAGGACCCACCGGTGACAGGACGAAGAGTGAGCATCCACAGTCACACCCTCTCCCCCTCTTGCTCGGAGACTAGACTAGACGGGTCTCTCCAGTGACTCCCCAAAGCGGAAGCCTTTTTCGGAAGGTGGGCTGCATACAGCGCTTCCAGGCGGAAGGCTAAAAGCTCTAATGTGGGATGCAGACGCAACGTGATTTTCTGCTTCATTCTCCCTTAAAGATAAACTGGGGAGCTAAAGTGTCACTGTCTGTAGCTTCATTCTCTGTTGTAATTGGATGATGTTGTTTGCATTTGAAATGGGAGCCAGGTGAAGTGAAACTAAAAACTTCTTAAATGGTGCTTTCATTCTTCGGGGGAGTCGGGGCTCGGAGACTGATGCGTTATTTGGACCTACCTAGGAAAATCCCCAGACGTTGTCGATCCTTCCACGTTTATTTACTTAAAAAACAAGGTTCCCATTCCTCAGAGTTTCAAAAATGATCCTGCGTGTTATTGACAAATAATAATTTAATGGACAGCCTGATTGGATGGGCACAATGAATTAGCCGTCGGCCTGACAGCCATAGGAGCATTATGTCCTGTATCTGTTTACTCAGCACTAGGTGAAATGCAGAAGTCTATAGAAAATCAGATTTCCATGCTGCTTTGTCAAAGCAAATTTAATCACAGCCAGAACATGTGGCATCCATCATTTCCACTTCAGAAGGCATCGACGGGGACAGTGCAGCAACAAGGAGCCCGGCTGCCATGGCTGTCCTCCACTCGCAGGAAAATTAAATTTAACTACACATCCCTGATAAATGAGGCCACCGGAGCCATCAAACACGACGACTGAGTGCTCAGTGTTCAAGTAATCCCCAAAGGCCCCCAGACTGGAGGGACGCAGGGACTCATTTGGTCTGGCCTTGAGGTCTTTGGGCGCGTTCACACCTCCGTGTGGACAGATACGTATGGGCTTTAGCACGCCGCCCCGGGAGTCCCGAGATTATTTTTCTAGAAATCTTGACTGGGTCTTTGCTTTTCCAGAAGGTGCCGTTAGAGCTCTCCCCATCACATACCTAATCCATCTTTTCCTTGTATACCTTTTCCCTTCCTCATTGTTCTTTACCCCCGGGAGGCCTTGGTCATCCAGGCCCTCAAATGACACCTCCTTTGCTCTTAAAATGCTCCTTGTCTAGCATCTGAGCTATTCTCTCCCGGGCTCCCACTGATGGGCAATAAGACTATAGATGTAGTTTTGTGAAATGCCGAGACTGTGCACCGTTTGAAGGCAGGGACCATATTGTATTATTTTTTATCCCCAGAACTTAGGATATGATACATCAAGTCAACTTGATTAATGAGTAAATGAATTTTCATGATACTAAGTTGAATGCTTTGATCACAGGATGAAGAGCCATATATTTTTAATGTAATCTGGATGTATACACGGGCTGTATTATTAAATATCTCAAGAACAGTTGTGTATACCTACCTCTTTGAAGTTCAGTTTTGTTTAACTGACTAGCTAAGTAAACTGACCTTTATATGCCTCCATTTTCTCATGTTTGAAGGGATGCATTGGATCATAGCTATCCCCTGTGGTTGTTATGAGATTTAAATGCAATAATTTATTCACGTTGGATAGCATAAGGCTTGCCACATAAACAGTGAATCAATATATGATAGTTACCATCATAGTTACAATCATCATCACATCGTGGTTATCATCATTTACATGCTTTTTAGCTCAGCACCAGTCTTGGCATTGTGGAGGAGACAAGAGAAATATAAAATGTAAGAAAGCAGGAATTTCTGAGGGCCTGGGATGTCAAGACACACATCCAGGAACAACATACCAGGGAAATGCAGAGCCGAAGATAAACGCACGGAATTTCATGTGTGGGCCTGCTTAAGTTTGTATGGAGAAATCTGACTTAGCGGGAAAGTATCTAGGTCTTAGCAGGCAAGCCATTGTGGCAGAGTCGGGGATGATATGGGCCTTGGAGGTGTACCCAGGAGTGGGCCTTGGGGAATATTAAGGAGACTCGCCTAACTTGAGTAGAAGGTTTGAAAGGGGTGGGGGGGCAGTACTAGATTAAGTTATCTAGGTATGGGTGGAACTAAATTTTGGAGAATCTTGAAAGCCATACAGGGTTTAAACGTGTGGCTTGCTATGCACACACAGAGACCCGTTGTAGGTTCTTTACCAGGAAGTTACATATAGAAGTGAGTTTCCTGAGTCATTCATGTGGATTGGGTGTGAGAGGCTGGGATGTGAAACGTGAGTGAAGGAGGGTTCTGCAGCAATCAGGTGAGAGAAAAGGGAAGGCGAGTGAGAGACAAGTGAGCATCTCCCTGCATCGCTTGGAGGAAGAGTCAGTGGGTTTCCGGGACTCTTCAGTTTCTGTAGCTGGACAGTGAGTAGCATGTTACGGGGGAGGAGCCAACTCCCTTCCATAATACCAACGAGAGAGAAGGGCAGGGTGAGTTCACCTTGCTCCAAACTGATTGACTTGCTGGAATAATTGTAAGTGTTGGTAATTGGGAATAACTCCACAGCCTGAGAGCACGCTGCATGTGGAGGTATATTTATAACTCTTCTTCACCTCATCAAATGCCAATTTAAAAACTTATAGTCAATAATCAAGCGCATTTTAATTCCCCTGAAAAAAATTACGATGTAACTTAAGCATAGCCCTGCATGGAAAATTTCAACATGAAGCATTCGAAAGGAGTTTGTGCCAAATAAATATGCTACCTTCTTAGCAGATTTATATAAAAATTATTCAAAGTTGTTATGAAATTGTTGAAGCATTTTCCTGGTATCTCTTGAAAACACTTAGAAGCATTGGCAGAAATCATTGTCTTTGGTCTAATCACATGTTTCTAAAGGCAGTTTACAAACATGTTATTTTGCTATTTACTAATTATATTTCTGTGATACACCAATCACTTAATAGCCTCTGGCTGCATTTACAAATAGTATTGGGGAAGCTCCCACTGTTACGCTTACAATTTATTATACACAACATAAAAACAAGATGCTCTCTTCCCATATGCATAACACATACAGGGAAAAACTCAGTGCAGACCCTGAATGATTAAATATGAAGGGTATTCATAACTGAAGGTGTCCCTCTCTTTCTAGACAGCTGGAGATTGTGGCTCTTCTCCATTTGTGCTTGGGGAGGGGAGAGGCAAAGTGACACTTGGAATGCCAACTTCTGTTGGCCAAGCAAGGTGAGGGATGGGGTGGTGCTTGCCATCTTCTTTTCAGGACAGTCTGAACCCCAGGCAGAACATGGTCCTAGGGGATCCCAAAGAGTCTGTGATGAGCAATACTTTCTCCAGTGATGGTTACGCTGGAAACAGACCGTCCCATTGGAGGCTACCTAAGTTGGGTGTTTCAGAAGGATCCCAATAGCTGCCTTTGGGGCAAGAGGATCTTCTATTTATCTGTACTTGGTGCTCCTCCGTTTTAGCCTCTTCTTGTTTAACACAATTATTCCTTAAACATTTAATGACTCCGAATGAATTTAAACATTAAATGACCCTATTTAAATTATTTATCCAAAGAAATCCAAAACACTAATTCGAAAGAATACATGGACCCATATGTTCACTGCTGCATTATCTGCAATAGCCAAGATGCGGAAGCAGCTCAAGTGCCTGTCAGTAGATGAGTGGCTAAAAAAAGCCGTGGTACATTTACACGATGGCATACTACTCAGCCGTTAAAAAGAAGGAAATCTTATCCTTTGCGACAGCATAAATGGACCTGGAAAGCATTATGCTAAGTGAAATAAGCCAGTCAGGGAAAGGCAAGTACTACCATGTGATTTCATTCATATGTGGAATCTCATGAACAAAATGAGCAAAGGAGCGAAATAATGACAGACTCACAGATAGAGAGCAGGCTGACAGCTGTCTCGGGGGTGGGGACTGGAGGGCAGAAATGGGGTATTGAACAAAAAAGAAAAAAAGAGAAAAAAGCTCATGGACATGGGCAACAGTGTGGTGATTGCTGGGAGGCAAGTATGGGGAAAGGGCACAGGGTACGGGGGGAATGGTGGTGGATGGGGACTTGACTCGGGCGGTGAACTCACAAAACATCATACAGAGGACGTGTTGTAGAACTGTGTGCCTGAACGCTGTGTAATTTTGTTAACCAGTGTCGCCTCTATAAAGTCAATAAAAAGGAAAAAGTATATATGAATAAATAAATAACCATTAAAAAACATTGAGCAGGCCCTTGGCTCTGTGTATAGCGGGAGAAGCCATTGAGAAGCTCATACCCTGGTAGGTAGCCTAAAGCACTTCTCTCTTGCCTGGAAGACCTGAGGAAGCCTTTCTAGCATGGACCACAGTTGAAAACCAATCCCCATACTCAGTTACACCTATTAATACGTCCATGTTCAGCCCATTTTTGGCATTCACTTTTCTGGGCTGCTCCCTTATTCAAACCATTCATTCTAGTACATGGATTTATTTTATTTCCCCGTAGATCATACAATTACAAGCTCCCCTCAGAACCAGAGGTATGTTCGTATACCCTTGAATCCTTGACTTACCTCGTGACGGGTAGGGTGCTAGTCACAGAGTTAAATGTTAATGATAATGCAACAGAAAAACCCTCCTTAACCTGGATCAGTCATTTGTATCCCAAAGCCAGGACGGGAATAAATAAGCCTATGCAAGGACTGATAAATTTTTGATGGTAGGTTGGATGTTAGAAATCTGTTTTATACATGAGAGTGGGAGAGAGTCTGCTTCTGATTACAAAGGCTTGTGGTGAGATACAGGTTCAGCCTGGTGGAGTGTATGGGTGGGTAGTGGTGCTTTCAAAGGGGAAAGAGGGGCACCAGAAAAAGTGGGGGGAGTGAGATAAAGAGAGTATCCTTCAACCTCACAGTCCTGCCAGAGGCCCAACCTACCTTGAGGTCATGCTCCACATGTAATAGGTACAGATGAAGCAGATGCTAATGCAAGTGTGATGCTCACGCTGCATAGAGTTCAAAATAGGATGAACCAGACACTAATCATAGCTCGAGGTGCCTTGTCTTTTGTGTTATCAAAACAACATTTTAAAGGAACTTTACTACAGGTTCCAGATAAGTAATGCGATTTATAAAGAAGGAGATGCTGTTTTATTATTCTACCAGAACACATGAGTAATTTATAAAGTAATTCTAATCACACTTTGAAGAAAAAAAAGACGTGGTCATATTTCTCTCCTGCCTTATGTATTAATTACAGAGATCTTTTGCATTATAGATGTATTAACAATTTGAGAGAAAAATAGTTTTTGTTTCAAACTATGATGAGATATTGTAATGAAATATTTGAGTATGTGGAAATTGATATTACTAATATTTACTTTAAAGTATATAGAAAATTTAAGACTTAAATTTAAGACTCAGATCAAAGGAGCTCCTGCATCTCCAACTGGTCTGCAGGTTCTACTTGGGTAGGCCCCTTTTTGTGTGTCTTTTGTACAATCTCAACGTTTTACCTGCTCCAATACCCTGTGAGTTGTGTATCATCACAGGCATAAGAGTGGCCCCAAGATGTCTCAGTGGAGTGTTTTGCAAGACAGAATGCTGCCCAAGCCATCTAAAAACAAAAACAAAAACAAAAACGAGTGATTGGTATAGAGTTATAAAGTAGATGATTTATATTTTCCGTGTATTGGTTAGGGAGAAGGGGAAATTGTCAACAAAAAAGGTTTGTACCAATTTATGTTCCATCCTTGCATTAACTGTTTTACTAGTTTTCTCTATACATTTTAATCTGAGATCAAATTTGTACCTATCACAACTCTAGTGACTACAAAATCCAACTCAGTGGAGACATTTGCACAACTCAGTTTGAATGGGCATGTTAAAGTCTATTTCTCTTCATGTGGTCTTCATTGTTTTCTTTCTCTTTTAACATATTCCTAGAATTGATGGATAATTAGCTGAGTCATAGCAGGTGTTGAACTCCTAAGTTTAGAAAGCCACACTGGCTCCCGTTTGTATTTTGCTACATCCACTTGTTCTCCTGCTTTCCTGGATGATATTATTAGCTACTGGTCTGCTTTTGCGTTTCCCACTTTGCATTCACTCAAGCCCTCTCCCTGGGCCTCCACCCTGAAAGCGCTTGGTATTTTCCTGTAGCCCAGGGCCTAGCCCTTCTCCAGATGAGAACTGACTGGATTCCTTTCTGCTCAGGGTCTTTCTGGAGGATCACAAGAACAGAGGGGTGGGTACAGGTCAGTGACAAACTCGACAAGTGGGCAGTGGCTGCCAGCTCAAACCCAGTTTCTGTGAAGAATTCCTTATGGTGACATGACATTTAAAACCAATTTTTTGAGATGGCCAGACAGAGTTCTGAAGTTTCCAGCAGGTTTGTTCTTGCTGAGTGGTGAGTGCTGCTCTTAATACAAAGCGGCCTCCCCAGTACTTTCCATTGCATGTCTTGTATTTATTTCTTCTGAGCCACTTTTTACAACTAATTCTACCTTTCCTCAATGCCCACCCTAAGTTCTTTATAGCACTTGGGTATAAAATTTGCTGAAGATTTTCCAAATATTTATCATGTGCTATGATTATTCACACATTCCTTTTCCTACTTGTCCCTTCCCTTAAATGTTTGATTCATTTTTTTTCCTGCTAAATTATAAGTATGTGAAGGGCAAGAAACATTTAGGGATGACTTCTGAGCCCCTCTGTCTAACCCAATGTGTCCACTTCCTCCTCAGCCAAAGGCACCTTGTCAGCATTGTTTAAATTTGGTTAATGGATTCCTTGCTGAGGATAATCTCTTAAATTGACATTTTAAGCTATGCCATTAATTGCTAACTAACATGCTCTTGTAAGTTAATGCCATTCCCTTCACTTCACTCTGCAAACCATTTTTGTTCTAAAATAAATCTTATGAAGGAACCATTTCTCTTTGCTTAGCTTGGGACATCTAAATTAGCCCTAGGCATTCCTATTTATTTCTGCTTCTGAGGACCTTATGGGATTAGATTTGACATGGAGTTCTCCACAGGGAGCTGTCAGCTGGCAAGTACCAGGATGGATGATACACTGAAAGAGTGGAGAGTAAGAGTGACCTCAGGAACAGATTAATCCATATCTATGCTCGGACTGTGTGTCAGACACATTTCCTGAGAACGCTGGCACGTAAAACCAGAAAAATCTTAGAGCTGAAGAGGATCTTTGAGGCCATTTAGTCCAAATCTGACATACTGAGGACCGGAAATAAGAAAGGACTTCCTCTAGTCAAAGAGCCAATTAGTAGACAAATCGGTATGAGAACCCAGGTCTCCTCATTCCTGAGAATGTACACTGGCTTGAGTGTTTAAGAGTTTTCATTCTTCTTGCTGATTTTAGGGCTTAACACATCAGGGGACCTGAGAGTTAACTAGCAAAATTGAAATGACTGTAATAAATTAACAATGGATAGTGCCTGGGAGCTATGATTACAGGTGCTGTAAAAAATGCAAAATGTAATGAGAATGTTAACTTTAGGGAGAAGCCTATGAAAACGGGACGGTGTGATATCTGCCCAGGGCCAGACGGGAGGTACCTCCCCCAGTTGACCGATACTGTGGGAATGTATGACATCTATGGGAGTGTTTGTCCATTGTGCCGTGGCTTGTGTTTGTGATGCTCAAAATAGTCACCCAGGGGCCTACCATGTAAAGTGTCTTCATCTGCTAAATTATTTATGAAATGATTTTCTTCGTGAGATGACAACTCATGGTATCATTTGATTTAGAAGCCGTTTCACAATTTAGCAATTGCTTTTTGAAGGTCAGCTGAAAGTTAAGACTGTGGAGGTAAAATTTGACATAGTGGGTGTTTCCCTATCGTGTTTTGTTTTTACTTCCCCCCCCCGAGTATTATTAGATCAAAATATGTATTACCTCCTGTGGATTATAGATGCATATCTGAAAACTTTTTGATTCTAGGATGCCAGCCACAAAAATCCTGTGGAACAAATACTTAAGAAACTGTTTGAACAATTACACAAGAAAAAGATGGTTCCTGGCTCATTAAGAACAAGACCTGACAGAGTTACTTCCTCATGTTTGTGGATGGGATTGTTGGACGGTCAGATGAAGGGAAAAACCACACACCATAGATGCAGGATATCTTCATTTCATTAAGATAACCAGCATCTTTTCTACCAATATGAATATACTTGTGGAGAGCAGGGAAAAGTTGTACGCCATGGTAATAGCATCATTGATTGAACGCCTATAGGTAAAGTGTTAGGTTCGTGTTACCTTAATGGTAATCTATAGTCCCATTGGGTGTTTTTATTTGTGACTTTATAAATGCATAATTAAATGAAGTAACAGCCCCCCTCTATTTTAAGGCTCAACTTCTTCTGGCATACTTGGGAAAACCAAGGTTGGTCTCACATTCTTAATGCACTTAGGAGCATTCACTTCATTCCTGTCACTTTTCTGACAACTCCTGACCTCTGTCCACATATACACTATATCTGCCTGCTCATGGACTCCAGCGGAGTGGCGAATGCGGAAGTGACTACATTCACCTCTACTCCTCTTTCTCTTTCCGGTCACATGACCGGAAAAGGACTAATGAGTTTCCATCTTTAATAGGGATTTTTCTCTCAGGGATATAGTGTGGGTCCTTGCTCTGCCACTTCAAGTTCTGCCCTGTGTCAGTGTGCCTTTTGCCATGTCCTTATAGCCACACATGGCCATTGGGAGCCTTTCTGTGCACTGTTCCAGATGTGAGAACACTTGAAGAAAATAGATCATGGTGGCCCCTTTGTAACGGGGAATTCTGACCTGCCCTGCCATTCTTTCGACATTGGTTCTGTAAATGCAGCCTCCGACTTGTAGATAAATAGCATGTTTCTATAAGAATCCTAAGAACTAACTTCAAAAGGTACAGACTCCGACCCTCAGGTGTCCCATCCTCACGAGACTTGCTGGTCTACAATCATGGGGCCAGGATGACGTGAATCCAAGATGACTAAACCAGGCTGATGCACTGATGCGCTGTCTCTTGCCTTATCGGAATGGACCGTGCTCCTCTGCACGCAGAGAACTTTTCGACCCCCTCCCTTGATCTCTGTGTTCTGTTCCCCTCTCCCTCCTTATAAAAAACTCTGGCTCCATTGAGAGGGGGAGATGGGTTTTGAGATGTGAGTTCCAAACCTTTCAGGTTCCTGGCACCTGAAATAAATCATTTTCCCTTACATCAGCACCTGCCTCATGAGCATTGGCTTCTGAAGCGGCAGGCAGCCAGACCTGCGTGGGTTTACACCTGCTCAAATGGGGATTTGCATTTTGATGGCAGGAGAGGGCAATTAAAGAAAATCAAATAAACTGTCAGATAGTGACTAATGCTATGAAAACCCCCCCAACATTATAGCTTTCAAAGTCCTCACACATTCATGTCCCTCTCTTCACATAGCCATCATTTGGCTCCCTGTAGGGAGCGCCACTCCCACTCACAGACAGGAAACCTCTCTGTCTCCCCATTCTTTTCCCAGACAACCAGCTTCTTGCAGCAATGCATCTCAAAGCCTGATTGATTTCATCCAGTATAAGATCCTGGGAGACTTCAGCCACCCTGCTCTCCCAGATTTTGTTGGTGCAAGAACTTCTCACCAGTGTGTGGCACAAGAGCTCTCCACATCTTGGTAATCACCCACTGAGTCATCTCTGCATCCAAAGAGGTCCTCCGCCCTCAGGACGGTTCTCACATGGGCACACACCTGCGGGCAAGAGAAGTGTGATGTCCCCGACCAGGACATTCCCTCTCCTGTAGTCTTTGTAGACTGGAAATCGGTTTCAGGATCTATTCTTCCTTTGTCCAAGTGCCATTTCAGGCCAGTGTGGGTGAATTGTGCTTCAGTTACACACAGAAAATATACTTCTGAGTTTTGTGGAAGACACAAACTATGAAGGATGGCAAATGCATTCTAAGACATGTCTACACATGAGTTAGTTAAAAAAGTGTTGAACAGGGCAAGTCTGAGAACAGAAGACAGAACCAACATTTTTTCTTAATAGGATGGAATGATGTATTTCAACCACAGGTATGAAAGATGACAGGAATACATATGAAGTACTAAAAATGAAACCTTATCCACACTGGTTCAGAGTCGGAAAGATCCATTGTGACTTCATGGCAGTTGATGTGAGTAAAGACCACAGAGGGCTTCAGTAGACCTTGAACTTACCCTGTGTCCACAGTGCGGCATGGCAGCAGAAGGTCAAGAGCTTGGAAGAAGGGAAGATGTGTTCTCACGGACATCTGCACTGGTGAGCTCAAATCTGGAATGTTGTGTCTAATTTGGCGATGAACTCCCTGACAGGGGTAATTATAAATCAGAGAGCATTCAGAATAGTTTGAATCCCACTGAAAGGCATCTGAAACTAAACAATACTATGAGCTGTTTCTGCAACGGAGGATTTTAACACAGGAAGAGAATGCCTGTAATCGATATGATAAGCTTCTTTGAATATGTACATGGCCAGCATATGGAAAAATGAATAGACCGAAACTGTGTTGTACAAGAGAACTTATCGTGGACAGGCAGGACTTTCTTACTAGAACCATCTAACAGTAGGGCAAGCTACCTAATAAAGTGGTGAGCGCTTTGTCACTGGAAACGATTAAGTAAGGATTTGAACACATCCATAAAATGTCAATTACTGTTATCTTTATATCATTTTAGTTATTACAATCTTCAAAACAATTATTTGTTCCCATTTCTCCTTGACCCACAACCTAGACAATTCCAAAATGGGAATGTTTTCCAGCTTTGAGTCCTGCACCTGTTTACCCTGCTGTGCATGCAAGATGTGCAGCTTCCTCGGCGTCGCCTTCGCGGGCGGGCGTCTGACGGAACAGGACGAGTGGTCCCCTGCTGGCCTGGAAGGTTCGCGATCTACCCAGAGTGCCGTGGGCTCTCGAGAAAGGCCTACTCACGGTGCCATTTAAAAACGATCCTTGTTGGAAACCCACACGTGTATTGCTTTGACATGAAGCTTGTACTAGAAGACATATTTGGAAATTATAGCAATAAAGAAACTTCTCTCAAAACTGGTATTCTAGAATCAAACAGATCTCCGTTAATTAAAAGAAATGGAAAATGCACTGCTCGCCTGTGAATTTGGAATAGAAATGTCTGGGGTCATCTCTGCACGGCGCTAGGTCTCGCTGGTGTTATTTATGCAGCCTGTGCGAGCAGAGACCAAGTTGTGGTGGGCTCCGTGAAGGACTGAAATGTGTTTTTCTTGGGGATCTATCCTTACTCAGATTTCCCCTCCTTACTTGCTTTGTGAGTTTGATAACACGGCTTGTGTTTCTCCCATATGAGAAGGGATCAGTTATTTCAATTTACCTCATCAAACCATTGTGAGCAGACTTCTCCGCTGATCATAGTGAAGAGAAATTAAATGGCATTCTACAAATGATGCTGGCCTATTTAATACTGTCCAGTACTCCCTTTGCAGCCAAAACTACTGTTTTGAAAAGTGTAGGAAATATTTTAGGGCTTATCTCGCATTATATTCAAACCCACATTGGTAATCATGGGAAGGAGAAAAATGGTGTAAGTAAATACTTCTGATGGAGATCAGCCTACCGTTATCGTAAAATCAGTCAGTAGTTTGTGCTGATCTTTTCTTTCTCTCATAAACCTCACAACAGCCGATCAAACCATTATCAGCAGATGTGTGCTATGCGTATTTTAGATGATTCTGTGCAATGCTTATTCATTTCAAAATCAATGTATTACCTGTGTCCTTATTGCTGTTATAGAGTTCACTACGTTTCATCTCTTTGTAAGAAATTTAAAAAACAGAAGTTCCAGGTAGAAAATTCCCAATACCTACTTCAAGAACCACCTGACGCAGTCAGTAAATGTCAACAGCAGGCAGAGCAGTAGCGGCACACAGGGAACAGAAGAAGCTGCCTACAGAGACCTGCTGAGTGCTATGCTCTGTGAGTGGAGGGCAAGTCTGTCTGATTTATTCTGGTGTCTCCAGGGAGCAGCACAGTGCCTGGCACATAGTAGGTCCTCAGGAAATATCGGTTGAACGTGCTATCAACCATAAATTGCAGGGTGAACTGGAAGTGGAACAACCTTTCAGCATGGCCTCTGAGCTTACCCTTCGATTTAGTTCACAGGGGTGATTTAAATTCCATGTTTGGCCTGACCAAAGCTTAAAATACTTTTGGTGTAGTAGATCCCAATCTGGACTGTATATACTGTACTTTGCTGTGTATAATGCTTACCCTCGTCTTTGGCCCAAACTTTCAGAAAAAAAAAATCTTTCATTTTAACTTTTTAATTCAATTATTTATTTATTTATTTATATTGAGAAACAAAACCAGTGATCATATTTCAGGGTATAATTTTGCATATGGATATCATTATTGCTTTCTAGAGTTACACTTTTACTGCATAAGCATAAATAAAACTATTAAAAACAGTTATAGCGATATGGAATTAGTACTACCCATGTATGATGTGCATCCTTTTTTTTCCCTCAGAAATTTGGGCAAAAAAGTGAGCGTCATACACGGCAAAATAAGGTATACTTGAGATCTTTAAAAGAATCTCAGTGCTCCAGGCTGCCACCCAAGCCAATGAAAGCAGACCTCCTGAAGGGGTAAACCAGATATCACAATTTTTTTTGACCTCTCCAGAAATTTTAGCGTGCAGCCCATTTGAGAAGCGTGTGTGTGTATGTGTGTTAGAGACTTTAAACTCCATATTGTGAATTTCACCAGATGCCATTTTCTCTCTGGTGGCATGGGCAAGGACTGGGGCCTGGTGGGGGAGAATTTGTACCAGATTACTAAAAATACATAAGTATTTATGGGGAAGGAGGTGGTTGCTATAAATTATTTTACCATTAATTATACCACATCCCGTTTTTATGTTCACTCTTTATAAATGAGATGAAATTGCTTTAGAATGTGCCTAACATCATTTTAAAATGCCGCATAAATTCACTTCTGTTTTTATGGGGTTGAGAAATTTAACGCAAAAATAATTTGCCTAGCTTGAAGAATTTGCATAAAACCATTGTAGGGGTGTATTAAGAATTACTCTTCCTCCCTTTAATGTAAAAGTGCATGACAGGATGGAGGAGAGATTTCACTCTCATGATGCCCCAGGTGAATCCCCCATTTGCATACTGAAGATTCCATTTAAAATCAGCTCCCCAGTCACAGTGGGCGTTTACCTTAGAACACATATTTCAGCCCCGGCCTGGGACCATGGAAGGAAGATTCCCAGAGGGCCGGCGATGCCTACAGTTGTTCTAGCTCTGTGGCCCTGGCGTCTTTCTTCACAAATAACAGGAGGAAAGAACGACCTGGGCCCCGCCCTGCGTGCCAGAGAGAAAACAGGACATGACAGGGAAAGGGTCCAGCTGTGATCTGAGCTTTCCTTGGTAAAGTCCCGCATTCCCAGTGTCCTGGCTAGTCTGGCTTTTTTATGGGAGCAAGTTAGGTGAAGGCAGGCGGCTACTAGAAGTGCCCTGGGAGCAGAGTGGGAGCAAGAAGACACCGGGGAGAGCTCCTCTTGGTGACTACACCATAGATATTTCCTGGAAGACATTAACCCCAGAGAGGACGTCCACTCGGTACGACAATCAGCTCCCAGCAAATCCATCAGCAGTTGTGGCATCTCTTTCCTCCTTTGGGGGTGTATCCAGCCTCTCCCTAAATCTAGTGTATCTTTACTGCTTAAAAGGCAATGGAAACACAGCTTTACCTTCCGTAAATGTCTTTATTAGAGTCAAATTAGAAGTATTATGTTAATATGGTATTTGTTACTTTCTCAGTATTGCTTTTGAAACTCAGACATGATCGAATAGTTTTCCTTAAAATTAACCTTGGTGTTTCCCTCGTTGGCAAAAAGGGAAAGGCCTACCCTACAGAGGAAGAGAGAGAAGGAGAGAGAATTCAACTTAGGCTTTTAAATCAATTCTGCTCTTTGTACAATGTCCATGTTTTGTCTGCCACCCTGTGTTTTTGCCTAATCTTTATTGGTCGCCTGAGTTGTTTGGGGTTTGGCCAGCGTATCTGGGGTATCGTGTTTACCTGCTGCAATGGGGAAAGTTCCAGATTTAGGTCTTAATGCTGTTTGGCCTGTAGTTTGCTTTTGGCTTTAAAAGACTTAGAGTGCTGTGGGTGTTTTAAGGCCTGAGAATCTTTTTTTTTATCCTAGAGATTTGCTAGAAAGATGAAGCTGTCACAGAGGCACCCAAGGACGTCCTGACAATTCCACTGTAGGGCTCTATTTAGGAGAAATGCAGAGAAGCGAACAAATTGCAAAATTGTAATGTTTAGAGAAGGACAAATCCAGTCTTTTTATTACATATTCTTCAATGATTTTGTTTTACATCACGTGTGGCTCCCCTCCCTGCCCCCACCCGGGCCAATCTAACTTTTAACTCAGAATATTTCCCAGTGCTTTTGATTCAGAATTGGCTTCACACTGCGGCGTCAGTGGGACTGGTCCTGGGGCCTCTAGACTCATCCTTCTCCACAAGGTCATACAACTGCGTCCAGACACATCTTCCTAAGACATTACGCTCATTACATCCCCTTTTCTCAAAGACCTCCAGGGACGTAGCACCTCTGTGTTCAATTCCATGGCTCCAGTTTAACTGTCCCCTCATCGCCCCCACGGGAACTCTACTCAGGGAAGCTGGCCCACCTACTGTTACCCCCAAATGTCTGAAACTTTCTCAGCTTCTCATATTTTCTCGTGATATGTCCCCTTTCTTACTGCTTTCTCTGTTAGGGTTTTTCAGAGGAACAGAACCGATAAGAAATTATTTCTCTATCTGTCAACCATCGAAAGAGATTTATTCCCAGGAATTGGCTCATGTAATTGTGGAGTCTGACAATCCAAACTGGGCAGAGCTGATAACCCAGTTCAGTTCCGGAGGCTGGGACGCTGCAGGTCCAGGCAGAGCTGAAGTTCTGTCTGTAGACCGTCCAGCAAAGCACTTCTCTTATTCAGGGGAGTCTGTCCTTTATTCTATTCAGACCTTCGGCTGATTGGATCAGGGCAATCTGCTTTGCTCAGTCTACTGACTTAAATATTAGCCTCATCCCAAAACACCCTTAGAGAACAGAGTTTGGCCAACTGTGCGGGCACTCCATGGCCCAGTCAGGTTGACACGTAAAGTGAACCGTCACACTTCCCCTCCAACATTGGAAGGCAGTTACCATTATTGCTGTAGCATCACAGTTTTTCAACTGGAACATGCCAGAGCTTTAGTCATTCCTTCCACTGAGTTTAAGAAACACTAGCATCCTGGTTGCCCTCGTATGAATTGCTCTGTGCCGTGTCTCCATCATTCCTCAGCCCCACTATTCTATCCACAGGAAGAGGGCTATTTTCTCTCCTTCATCTCTTGAGGATGAGCAGACGCCCCTTGTCTTTTTGCTTGTACTTTACTGAGGTACTCAGTAGAACTTATTGCTGGGTGTACACCTAAAATAAAGAACCTCTACAGCCTCCAAGAACCACTGCTTATCAGTTGGCTGGATGCATATATTAATTTATTTGTGTTTATTGTCCACAGTTGAGATAGTTTACCAGACTGGGGAAAATGGTGGCATGATGTGTAAAGTCTTTGAGGCTGGCCTTTTTGGAGTGTAGAAGATCAGAATATTAAATCCTCATTCTATCAAGCAACAGCTGTGGCTCTGGTTTGGTTCCAGATTTATGCAGAAATTGTTTAACTGTTTTTTTCTGGAAGCAATAAAAAATACTAATATTTGAAAAGAAAACTTGTAATTAAACTTTGTAAATTATATAGTGAAAGGTCCTCTGTCCTTTGAGTAAATAATTATAAAAAACCAACTTCAGCCCTGGTTGGTGTGGCTCAATGGATTGAGTGCTGGCCTGCTAACCGAAAGGTCACTGGTTCGATTCCCAGTCAGGGCACATGCCTGAGCTGTGGGCCAGGTGCCCAGCTGGGGGAGTGCAAGAGGCAAGTGATCAGTGTTATCTCTCACACATTAATGTTTCTCTTCCTCTCTTTCTCCCTCCCTTCCCCTCTTCCTAAAAGTAAATACAGAAAATCTTTCAAAAAATCAACTCTAGCCCAATAATTTTTCACTTAGATAACTTGCAGAAGCCTTGGTTATGCCTAGGTAACAGTTTATTAGAAAATCTAAGACAAATACTGATTATCTCCCAGAACTCTTCACATTTCCATGCCAGCTGTGCCAAAAGGTTTGTGGGTTCAGAGCATGTTCTCTCGTCTTCCCGCAACACCTTCTCATGGCCGGCGTGATGATGCTCTGGCCCAGTGGGGCCTCCTCAGAGAGTCCTTCTCTGGTTTCTGCAAGCAGACTTAGACATTCCTTCTCGGCGATAAAGCACAGGGTGTGTTACTTTATTATCTCATTTATCACAATGTGCATCGCTCCCTGTTCCCACGTTTATCTTTCTACATCACGAGCACCAACATCACCCATTACTACCTGCTTATTAATGCTCCTGATGAAAAAGATTTAGTGGGGAGCAACACAGCCTAGCCCCTATCCTCATTGGGTTTCTCCAGCCTCAGGTGAACCCTAGACTGGGCCAGACCAATATATGTAAATACCAATGTTGATTAAATCAATCAATAAAATTCGATTCCCCTATTAGACCCCTCAAGAACAGAGACAGCATCTTATGAATTTTTTTACATCCCCAGAACTTATAGTAAACAACACACACCAGACACACAATAATTGTGTTTGAGTGAATGAAGGAATGATTAATTTAAGTAATTTCATTGTTGACTTTGTATTTTATGAGCAAGTAGCTGCTCAGAAAGAAAACCTCATTTAAAAGCTTATGCTAATTTCTTTTTTAAGTGCTGTTTTGAAGCTGATAATTTTAGGGGTAATGAAAATTCAAAAGTCAGGTCATCTCCCAGAAGAATGAGTCGGAATCATATGACACTTTTACTAGCACAAGATGTTTAGACAATTCTAATCATAGTTTCAGTAATTATAAAATTATTAATATCAACTGTCACTTATATTTAGACTTTCAAGTTACAGTTTAACCTTTAACTCTGTGCAAATGGGTCATGTAAACAAGCTAAATTAACTATCCTTTGAGATAAAAAAAAGTAATATCTTACAAGGATTTACTCAGTGTATTAATTCTTTGAAGCTTCCTGGAAACTAAATGCAAATTCAAGACAATTAAATGTTAATAAGTTGCTAGTGATCAGAGAAACAAATACAAGGAAGACTAATATTTTTCTCATGCTTTAGAGATAGGCTTTCAAAGTGATAAAATAAAATGTTGCCTTTGAAAGTGACACCTTAAATTACAGGGCATGGATGCCCTCATGTATTTAGTGAACAAGCAAAAAAAATTTTTTTTGAGCACAGAATAGGAGCTAAGTTTGGTGAGCATCCGTGACGGGGTCTGTAGTAGGAATAAAAAATGCATTCACTCATTCAACAGATTTGCATGGAAAGATTGCCCCGCGCATTAGTCTGGACCCTGGGATTCTGGCCGTCAGCAAGGAAGGCAGAAATCTTGTCCTGCGCGTGCGCAGCATTACCGCTAGGGGGATCAGAAATGCGAATATGTAGGAAAACAAATACAAGACAATTACAAAATAGTAATGATGACTTGCAAGTGCTTAAGGAAACATTATGTCTCACAAATTCCTATTTTGACATATCTTCGGGAAGGGACTTACCAGAACCTTGGGTGGAGGATCGGCCTGGAAACGTTGTTTACTCACAGCGAGCCCTTCGCCCAGAGCCCAGGGACGCGGCCGGTCGCTCGCGCCCACACCTCCACCCCCTCGATCACGCTTTCTCACTTTGCCAAATAAAACTAATGTCAGAAATATCTAACTTCAGCTCTCTGCCAGCGCTGTATTGACCTTGTATGTTCAGCTCTGTAATTTTAAGACTTCATAAAAATAAAAAATACTTATATTTTATCTTCGGTTTGGCTTTAATTTCTCTTCTCTGTGAGAACTGTAAACCTGCCAACTTTAAAGTTAGTTGATCTATTTATTCTGAGCTATAGGAATACAGAAGAAGTCAGTTGTTAGTTTTTTTTTAAGTTAGAGCAATTTTAACTGATATCCTAGGGGAAAAGTTTATTGCATGCATTAAAAATGAAATTTGGTTTATTTCAGTGGCTCTGGAGCAATTCAAAGTGCATGTATTTATTGCTTAGATGCACGTTATGTACCTCTTACAGAAATATAGCCGCTGATGATGATATTTTTAAACTCTTTCCTCTTAAAAATGTCCCACTTTTCTGATGTATGTTCCTTAGTATTTCTCTGACCACAGCCTTACAAGGTCTCCTGAGGGCAGACCCAGCCAGAGAGAGTGGCAGCAGCTGATCCCAGCTGCTTGGAGGGGGCATGGTGTTTTGCTGTGTGTTTCTAGGTTCCCTATAGCTGGCCTCCTGCCAACTTGTCACCTCTGTGATCACAGCCAGGTCAACCGGAGCAGGAAGGGTCTGAGAGCTAGGGCCCAAGGCCCTGATCCAGACCTCCTCACCTGGGTTCTAGCTACACTGTGGATATACAATCAGCTACTTGCTTTTGGAGCTAATTTAGAGGGGCTGCCCAAATAGATATCCAGGCCAGCGAGAGCCAGCACAAGGGAGACTTCGCAGTAAGGACCACTAGGGCATCAGGACAAGGCATGGCTGGAGCTTGACAGTGGCTCTACAGGAGGCAGGCACTTGGTATCAAGAGCTACTTCAACAGGTAGAGAACCCTGGGCTGAGGTTCAGGTGTAGAAGTTTATGCTGAAGGAGGTGTGAGGACAGTGCTGGGAAACACAAACTAGAACCCCAAACTCAGGGGATAGGGGGCAGGTGAGACATAGCAATACTATCAAACAAAGGAATCCAGCTACCAGAGCTACAGTATTGGGTGGAAGAAGAAATAGCCCAGTTATCAAGGCCAGCATAAAGATTCAGGACAGACGTTGTAGCAAAAGCCCTTGGAGTCTAGCAGGGGGTGGAGTAGGTTCAGGAGTGAGCTAGGGGCTGGCAGAGGAGGACCCTGTTCGTGGGTCCTCCCCCAAGTGTGGACATCAGGTCACCGAAAATACTGCACTTTACTGAATTCAAAGTGAATTTGAAGGGTTCATGTGACAACTACATGCACAGCTTGTATCTCCTGTCATTTCTCCACTGGGGTCTCTCTCGTCCTTGGGTTATGGTACCTCTTCCCCTTTCTGGGAATTCAAATGCCTATTGTTTGAAATTTAACATGTCCTTACTGAGCACTTACTATGTACCAGGCCATGTTCTGGGTGCCCTGAGAGTCACCGTGGTCAGGCAGGCACAGTCTGCATCTCAAGATGGGGACACGCTGGTGGTGAGGTACGACCAGAGTGCAGATGGGACAGGTCTCGGCTGTGTGTCAGAGATGCGATATGAGCTGTCCAGAGTGCCTCAGCAGGTTGGCAGAAAAAGGGTTTTGCAGGAGGCACCAAAGGCTCCTCTGAGGATTTCTTGTTTGAGCTGCCCCTCGGAGGAGGGCAAAGTTTCAGCAGGCGTAGACGAAGCGGGCAAGGCTGAGGAAAGAGCAGGTGAGCAGAGAGGAAAGCGTGCGCTCGGCTTGTTGGTATTTGGGAGAGCAAGGCGATGAAGCACTAGAAAGGAAGGTAGCCCTTGCACAGGTAGGCTACACTTGGCAGAGTCTTAAGTGTCCGATTAATTTCACTACATTCCGTTGAAGCTTTATGTGGTCGTTCCAGGGTCTTACCAGATTATTTTGTGCATAAGATGCATGTGATGAAGAGGTGCCCAGTTTTACGCGGAGTGAATTAAACGGAGACTTGGAGAAGAAGGCCATGTGAGAAATCACGTGTGGTTGTGTCGCTGCACGGGTGCCTGTGACGGTAACGCTTTGGTGAAGGGACGAAAAGAATCCAAAACGGCTACAGGTTGGGATCTGGTTGACTCAGACTATCGGCACAGTAAAGAGCACTGGGGATGCGAGAAGGCGGAGTCGGTGCGGGGGTGTGTGCGCAGGCGTGAGTCCGTGCACTTGACTGGGCTCGGTAACGAACGGCAGAGACGGAAATACAAAGAGGTTGATTAGGCAGTTAGCTGGGAATAGATGTGAGCATGTGCAGGAAATTGGAATGTGGTGCGGCCACAGCTCAGGGGGTGTATTAGGGATTAACACAGGAGAGAGGTCAGGACCTTGGAGTTCATACTCATTTAAGGGACAAAAGAGAAATGAGGAACAATAGAAAGCGACTGAGAAGGGACCATTCTAAGTAGACAAAGACCAGGAAAGTGTGTTACCAAGCCAGAGATCAGATTTTCATGGAGAAAGTATTATACCTCACTCTCCATTAAAAAAAATACATATGCATGTGACTTAAACATGTTTGGGTAAATTAACTATAATGGAATATATATAAACAATAAAGTCAATAAACAAGATGAATAAGAATATAATAGCCAAACAAGTACATACATCCATTAATATTCATTTTCAGAATGTAAATAGCTAAAAAAAAGTCACTGACAAGTTCCCTATCTGCTGTAATAAAACCAGTGCTCACTGCACAAATATATTTTTATTTGGCTTCTCTGGGGAAGAGTCTGGGTCCAGTCTTCTTATATGTGGGCTTGAGGTCAAGGAGGGAGTCCCCAGCAAAGCCCATTCTCATCAGCTTCTAGGAGCCTCCGTTTCTTTAGCTGCCCACGCCCTCCCCCCAGCACACAACACAGCATCGTAGCACCTCCCCCTCTTAGCTACTTCCTGCCACGAGCTAGGAGAAGGTGCTGTGGGATTTCAAGGAGCATGGTTGTTGAAAAGTGAAATGTATTCTGTAGAATGAGGTGAGATGTTGTGCGGATATTTGTAAATAAATAGTATCACACTCGTTCTCCTGTTCTTTTGAACATCAATGGGAACAGAGCCAGTGGTCAAATAGTTCCTGATAAAGGAATAATAATGGACTGAGAACTTTTCGGAAACTATATGCTTTAAGGTTCAAATCAAATATGATTTTTTTAAAGAAAACTGAGATAAGATGGAAATGTATAATGAGAGGAAAATCTCAGCCTTACTGCAGAGTTCACTAGACCTCACGGAAACTCTACGGTTGCATTGTATTCTGCGTAATCAGAGCTCGTCTGCCCGTGACCTTGGCGTTAGCAAACATGGCTTCCACTGTGTGTGAATTACTGGGAGACATATGTGAACACCACTTCTATATTGAGAGTCTCATGTTAGGGTCTGTCTAAAGCTCTGTGAATGATTTGTTATTAGAAAATTTGTGATCGGTAATTTGTATGCAAGTCGAAAATACACCAAGAGCAATTAAGTCATTTTAAACAGATGGTTCTTAAATTTTTTTTTAAAAAAGTCCCGAGTGGACGACAGTGCAGTGAACCAGAGCAAAGATGCAGTACATTCTTGTCTGAAAATCTTCACAGACAGACGTCAGTGACAGTAAATGCCAGACTGAGACAACCACGTCTAGGTATTGTAGCGAGAAAATGGCTTCAAATAATTCACTTGCTCAGAGTTTCAGCCACCTTACGGTGGCACACAGATCATTGCATCCTGAGTTCCTGTGCACACGGACTGAGGGACAAGGGGAAATTTCAGTAAGGTCTGAAGGCCGGGGGGCTCAGTGCTTCGGCCCCTTGAACGTACACCCTTCTTAGTACGATGACAATGAGTATTTGATCATCCAGCTACTGACCACGTGCCCTTCCTGGGCTACTCCTAAATGTAGAGAGAGGTACAGCGAGGCTTTATCTGGTCTTGGGGTAGGAGGGGCCTGGTTGTTCATGAAGTACTAAGACTGCATAGGTTTTCATGCCTCCATATTTATAATGTTTTAAAGACAACAATGATGGACTTGGAGGAAAGAGATTTTGGTTTTAATGCTCGTTTTTGGACTAACTAGGTGTGTAACTAGGTCATTTGAGTTATGGTCTCCATTTCTTTTTTAGCTGTAACATAACACTCTTATCCTTTCTAGCATAAGCAATATTTTATTTAGATTTTATCTCTGTTCTTGGTATCCATCCCTATGAATGGATATCGACATTTCCCCACTCACTGTCAGATTTACCCCAAACTCATCATCTCTAAATTTGTCAATTGGAATTACCCTTGGCTGTTAAAAATAATACCTACTTGGGTATACATTTGGGGTAATTGAGAAAATTATTTGTTTTGAAGATACGGACTTATTTTAATCCTGGTTATTGAGGCTTGGTTGGGCAATACAGGTAAGGTGGCTTTATTCTGATTCTGATACCCATGCTTTTGTGTATTCCGAACCATTCACTTCTATGAGAAAAAACGAGCAATAGTAACTGTGTCCCAGGCGCTGGTGAGTCATTAGTCATAAAAATGACAGAAAAGCAGTTTTCCAATGCTAAAAGTGACATTAATGATATATAATAATGGTCAGGATATTTTGGCTGCATTCGTTTCTGTCGGCGGCCGCGGCTACAGCAAAGTGCCATTGTTGGGGATGCTGAAAAGAGATGGTCCTCTATCTGATGTCACATCCAATTTTTTGAACTACTTAATTCAGGTGATTTATAGGTCATCTTTAAAGTTGAGATAGATTCGCCAGCAGCGAGTGTCTAGAAACAGGCAGTCCAGCTGTTCATGAGTAATGTTAGCTCCTGACGTCCCGCTTCGACAAATGTTTATAGACTTCCAGGTATTTTCATAGGTGTGATCCCACGGCACCTTTGCATCTTCCCCGGGAGGTGGATACTGCTATGCCAGTTTTTATACATGGAGATATACTCAAGGAAGTCAAATGTCAAGAAGGTTAAAGGGCATGCAGCTAACAATGGTTCAACCCAGTCTGAACCAGCTCCGGCCGCAGAGCCAGGACTGAAGGGCTTTGTATGCAGCTACTGAAGGATAAGCTGAAATTGAAATGGCAGTGCTTCTGAGGAAGGAGGGCAAAGAATAGCCTAAGAAAAACCCTGAGTGATGCCACACCAAGACGGATACCTGGCAACGCCCGCAGCCAGCTCTCCCGGACAGACCTCCCTGAACTTTCAGCAAAAGGACTAGCCCCACAAGCCCAATGTTTGAGCTGGTGTTCTGGGAAAAGTCGGCGTCTGTCGGCCACAACCACGCACCTGCATGATCTCTCCACGGTCTTGGCGAGGGCACAAAGAGCAGTGTCTGCATTATAGTCTCTTGGTCCCACACTTTTAGTGACCTGCTGCACCGGGCCGGGTATGTGTAAACCTGAGTACACCCAGGTGGTCTTTGTCTTTAAGACAACTATCCCCTGGTTGAGTATTTCAGTGCCCACTCTCCCTCTCCACGGCCTTTGACTGCCAGCTCAGACCAGGAGCAGAACAGTGCAGGAATAAGGCCACAGACTCTTGAGTCCAATGATAGCTAGGGGTTGATTCTCAGTTCTGTCACCTACTGGCTGTGTGATCGTGTGTTACATATTTAACCCGTCTGTCTCTCAATTCACTCTTCTGTAAAATGGGACACTAATAGTACTAGCTCCCTTATAGGGTTATCAGGAGGATTTCATAAGTATATAAATGCTCTATCCGCTTTGGGCCTTTCCACCATCATCCCTAAATTGATAAACACATATGTTGTAGGTACCATTTTTCTTTCAGTTCTTCTCTTTTGACTTCCCTCATTCTTGACCTTTCTGCTCCTGCCCTACCTCTGTCGCCTCCCAATGCTCTTTCGTTTCGTATTTTATAAATGAGCATGCCATCAAGTCCATGTTCCACTCATTTTACCTCCAACAATCCCACCTTTGAAAAGAAAATAAAAGCCTACACTCGCAGCCGTAATCATCATGTCCGCTCCGAAAGCGCACAAACGGAGATGCCTATTAAACAGGGCGGTTTGGAGAACTCGCCACTGGCCAAGTTCTCGAGAGTTTCTCGGATGTGCCATTTCACTGATTTCTCTCAAAGGCAAGTCGGTTACTATTTCGATATTAAGAAGAGAAAGTTAAGTTTCAAAGAGATTTAGTAACTTGCCTTAAGTCTCACAGCAGGTAGATAATGGTTATCACTGCCTGCTGAGCACAAGGGGTTCATTTTTCACAAACCACTTCCAGACTCATTTACAAAGCTCGTAATAATGTGCCCGCGGATCTGGGCACTGTGGCCAGCGCCAGGCAAGGAGAAACTTTTAGCTTAAAACAGAGAATGGAGTGTGAGAAGCCCAGGGCCAGTTTGCAGCTGTGGCCAGGAATCACCGTGTAACCATTTCGGCTCGGTCACCTCAGGCAAGTCAGGTCATCTTTCTGGGCCTCAGTTTCCTCATCTTAACAATGGGGATCAGAATAGCATTGATGTGAGGATTTTTAAAATGGAAACAGATATAGGGGTTATGTATAAATTTTATGTCACTAGAGAAATGTATGTCTTACTGATGTTATTATTCATATTTCCAACTTTCAGATTTTTCCGATGTTTTTCCAATTTTGAGAGTCCTACCTGTAATGTTAGATGTGGATTGGGGCATATTAATCGACTACTGGTCCAGATTTGTTCTGAATGTGTGATGTAGTTTTGGCCAAGCGAAGATTTACTATGGTGGGCTTGTGCTTCTTACGAGTTGTGTTCTAACGTTAGAAAGCAGCTCTATTCGTGTCAGACTGAATTAGGGGGCCATTTTGACCAATTTGTAAGTGAGAATATATATAGTCAATTAAAGTATATTAGTCAATAAAGCTGTGTATCACTTCATTCCTCTGTTTCCTAGCCTAGTTTATTGCACTGATACCTAACTGGCTTTTGAAAATTTCCATCCTAATGAAAACTAGGCCACAGGAAGACTTGTGTAGATTGTATCTTTGGTTCATTTAATGGGCCAGGAAAAGAGGGTGTAGCTGTTTCTTTAATCAGCAGACCTCAGTCTGTTTCACTGAGAATAACCCAGGTGCTGATCACTTTAATGACAACACTATTTTAAAAAAGCATTTTAAACACATTATGCTCTGGCTTATTCTATTTTTTTTCCTAATGGAGCTGTCCTTGAAGGACCATTATGCCATTTCTTTCAGATGTTTAATAAAGCACGAGATTATAATGATCATGCTGGAGAATAGGTTTTATGCAGCTGGGAATTGCAATATAGCAATCCTCTATTAAATCATCAAGATGCTAAAATGTATCTTCAGTGGAGTGGTGATGGAAGTTTTATTAAATTGGTCTAATCAGTATGCCCTATGATCATTCATACAATTTTATTTTTAATTATTATCATCCTAATCAAAAAGCAGTGTATTCAAGATTCCTTTGTGCACATTGCTGAGTTGAGATCTCTGAGAGTTTCAGCCCAGGCCCTCCACAGGCTTATAGTTAGAAACGAGCCTGAAACTGCTGTAACCGAGCACTGAAGGACAGATACGTTATTCTCGTAGAAGCGTTGGTGTGGGGGTTGGACTGTGGGCTCCTGAGAGCACTTGCTTGGCTTCAAAGACGTGTACTGCGCTTTTTTTGTGGCCATATGTTGGACGTGTTCCTTGATCTCCTCTGAGAATATTACCTTGTGAGAATTAAAGGAGATTCTTTGTAGTAAGTTAACCCTTAGCAGCAAGCCCTTAGCTCAATAAATGGTGGCTCTTTAAAAATAAGATGCTGTCCTGGCTGGTGTGGCTCAGTGGATTGAGTGCCAACCTGAAAACCAAAGGGTCACTGGTTCGATTCCCAGTCAGGGTACATGCTTGGGTTGCAGGCCAGGTCCCCAGTGAGGGGCATGTGAGAGGCAATCACACATTGATGTTTCTCTTCCTCTCTTTCTCCTTCCTTTCCCCTCTCTCTGATAAAAATTAGTAAAATCTTCAAAGAAAATAAAAATAAGATGCTGAACATCAGGTATCTTTGTTAAATCAGTAATTTTAGTCTCATTTCCCACACCATTTCTTTTTTTTTAATTATTCAAATACAGTTCTCTCCATTTTCTGGCAACCACTTTCCCCAGCCCCACCCACCCCCATCTCCCACCCTCAACCATTAGGTTTTGTCCACAGGTCCTTTATACATGTTCCTTGACGACCCTTTCCGAAATGATCTTTATTATTTCATTCTGGACAATTCAAATTTTTAAAATGTAGAGCAAAACTTTTAAATGACCAAGAAAGTTGAACCTCTCTTTCAGGATCATAATGGAAAAAAAAATCTACTTAGCCATTTATCTTCGGTAGGTTAATCAGCTGTGTCCATCATGTGCATGCAGTAGACAGGAGGAAGGCGTGCCTGGGGTCAGCATCTTTATCCCGGAGATGAGGAGCTAGGAGCCTTCTGGGTAGCGGGTGGCGGTTGGGGTGGAGAACTTCAGGGATCTCTGAGCTCTGGAAGCTGCAAGAGGCACCTTGTCAATGGTTCATAGGGTAGCAGACAGAAAGCAGCAAACGCTGAGATCAGGGATGCAGACAGAAACTCACAGGTCAGGTGTCCGAGGCCTGGGTATGAAAGAGGAAGCAGGGTCTGCCCTGGAAACAGGGCTGGGCTGAGCAATGGAACCAACGAGAAGAAACAGAAAAAGAGCCTCAGCAAGGGAAGCTAGTTAGCAATCCAAGCAACAAAATATTTTCTCTTGATCCCGTTTTAACTTTTTAATAAATCAAATTCCTAGTCATCTTACATAGAGATTTTGATGAGAAGGATCCCATGACATAGGTGTGGTGGTGGCTTGGGCAAGGCTCGAGTTGTTTCTGCCACATTGTCTGAGACCCCATTCCTGATGAAACGGCGAACTTATCGCACTTATGTATGTTATAAGGAGTGAAAAAAAAAACTTGAAAAGGTTTTTTTCAAGAAAAGATTGCAAAGAAATCAACCCCCAGAGCAACAGCATTTGTTTAGCTTGAAAGTTATTTTGATTCCTGCTTCTTTAGAAGGAACACCCATTGGCCTAAAACATTTTGTTTAGAAAGCGATGCCACCTTCAGATATTTACTGTTGTACTTGAAGAGCACTTACAGCCATAGGACATTTATGGAGAAGAATCGGAAGTTTGTCAGCAAGGAAGGGGAGGGCCGGCCGCAATTCACAGGCCTTACTGGCGGAAGCTCCAGTGAGGGCATGGGGGGCGGGGCGGCCTGCGGTCCTCCCGCAGAAGCCGGTCCCTCGCTGGAGCTGCTCAAAGGTTTTGAAAGTGAGTCCTGCTCTTTAGTGTAGTGGCCCAGCGGGATCCCAACACTGAGTAAAAGGATCGGGATCCCTCGTGTGGAAAGAAAGGAGGGATTTCAAGCAACTTAATTGTGCACCTATTGACTGCAACACGTCGTGCTGCCCGTGTTCAAGGATTGTATCTCTTGAACTTGAAGTCCTTGCGGAGTATATATAATCACAGTTTTAATAAAAAGATTAAGTGCCTTGCTATGGCCGTGTCTGGGGGATGCATTCCTGAAGCCAACATTCAGCACCTTCCTTTAGGACACAGGCTCCTTCTGGGTCCATGGGCTTTTCCAAGAGAACTGCCCTCCGGCAGCACCTCCCCACCCAGGCCCCGCCCACTGCTGGGGCCCCAAGCCTGAGTCAGTGCCCCATCAGCGTGACCGGGCTGTGTGCGAACACCGTCTTGACTTTTCTCTCGCATCTATTTGTTGCCCTGCAGATAATACAGAAAATACCATATTTTGCCATGTATAATACACACCCATTTTTCTGGCCCAAACTTTCAGGAAAAAAGTATTTCGTTGTAATTTTTTAATTCGACTTTTTATTCATTTATATTTAGACATGTTTTGTATTATAAAGGAATTTTAGCATTTATTTTTGAACATGTTATGGTACAAGAAATGTTATGTAACGAATCATTACAAAACACAAGAACAGATACAAGGCCTTTCAGGTACTACCCAGGTATAATGTGCATCCTTATTTTTCCTTCAAAAATTTGGGTAAAAAGTATGCATTAAACGAGGCAAAATATAGTAATATAATTGGCTGGAGCTTCTTCAGATATAAATGATGTTACCTATCTAGTTCATGACCTTGCTTGTTTTTCACTGCGAAAAATTGGAAAAGAGACTACTCGGTTTTTCCTTGCAGTTGAAAATGAACTAACAAGTTCAGCAAGGGGTGTAAACTGCATTTTGTAAGTTTCTATAGAGTGTGAGTAATTGGGCAATTTAGTACAGTACTTCTGGCGGATGCATTGTGTAGAACTTTTCTTCCACCTATTCAGGGACTCTGGGAATAATTCCGACTGCACGCAGTTTATGTTTTTAAGTGAAGATACTGCAGACTTGCTTCTCTTTTGTCTTATAAAATTACTAGAGACTATTTTTTCCCTTTGTGGTGAACTGCTATAATCTGTCTTGGAAAGTACTTTTAAATACCAAAGATGAAGTTCTATTTCCTTCACAGATCATTGGGTCCTTTGCCTTAGCACCTTGTGTAATGAATTTCTCATTGGTATACTGCTTAAGCATCATTTAGTCACAAAAGCAGAAGAAATTTCCTCTTTGACCTGGAGTGACTTTTGGAAACCATAGCAATCCACATGCACATGAAAAAAAAAAAAAGAAGAAGAAAGTACAAGGTCATGCAAATTAATGTGGGGGTGCTTTCCCAATGAAATGATCTGGGCAAATCTAAAAGAAAGAGCTTTTAATTAAATTTACAGAAATGACAGGCTCTCTCATTATACTGAATCTTCCCTCACCTCCATCTCTAGTTTTAAAACAAGCAAGCTATTCCTCGGGAACAGAAGTAAGTAGCCAATTGACCTCTGGGATAATGCTCAAACGTATCAAGAATAGAACAAACAAAAAACAAAAAAACCCAAATTATTTAAGGGACTCATAGTCACTAAGTATCCTACTAAATCCATGGGAAAATATCCATTTCCACGTGCATTTCCAGAATAAATCTTTCTCTCTACTTGACTCTTGGGTGAGAGAAGAAATTAGAAGTGACCTAGTGGGTGAGGTGTTGATGGTGACATTCCAGCTGCACGTTCAGTACCTAAACCAGCATGTGCGATGGGTGAAGAGGGCCGTAAGTGTGGAGAGTCAGGACCTCTCGTTGATGTAGTCGGTTGGCCACATGCATTTATATTCTCTCCCTTTCCTAACCCTTGTAAAGTGAGAATAAAGGAAATCAGGAAATGTGAAGCTTCCAGCCTTGTTCTTTGTTCTCAAGATGCTTTGTTTATTCAGGGTTAGTTATGTAGGATTAGTTTTTCTATTTCTTTGAAAAAAGCTATTGTAATTTTGATAGTGATTGTATTGAATCTGTAGATGGCCTTAGGTAGTATGGACATTTTAATAACACTAAGTTTTACAGTCCACGATCATGAGGTATCTTTTTATTTAGTTTTTGTCTTCTTCAATTTCTTTCATCAAAGTCTCATAATTGTCATTGTATAGCTCTTTCACCTTCTTGGATAAATTTATTGCTAAATATTTAATTCTTTTTGTTGCCATCATAATTAGAACAGTTTTCTTAATTTCTTTTTCAGATAGTTCATTGATAATGTATAGAAATATAGTTGATTTTTGTATATTGATTTTGTATCCTCAACTTTATTGAATTTGTTTATTAGGTCTAACCAGTTTTTTAGTGGATTCTGTAGGATTTTGTATGTGTAAGATTGATGGTGTCAATTTAACTTCTTCATTTCTGATTTGTATGCCTTTTATTTCTCAGTTACAATGGCAGTAATTAAAATGGTAGGTCCCTGATATAAAAAAACAGACATATAGACCAACGAAAGAGAATAGAAGGCCCAGAAATAAACTCAGTCATATATGGTCAATTGGTTTTTGTTAATGGTGCACAATAGAGAGAGAATAGATACACAATAGAAAGAAAGAAAGATACACAATGGAGAAAGAATCATCTCTTCACAACGGAGGTGGGAAAACTAGAAAGCCACATGCAAATGAAATTGAACCCTTATCTTAAACCATATATAAAAATTAACTCAAAATGGCTTATAGATTTAGATTAAGACCTGAAACTATAAAACTCCTAGAAGAAAACAGAGGGGAAAGGCTTCTTGACATTGGCAATGTTTGTTCGTTTGTTCTTTTGTTAGTTTTGGATCTGGCAACAAAAGCAAAAATAAATAGGTGGGACTTCATCAAACTAGAAAGCTTCTGCCTAGCACAGGAGACAATCAGCAGAGCAAAGGGCAATGCAGAGAACGAGAGAGAATATTTACAAACCGTGTATCTGATACATGGGGTTGTTTCCAAAATATCTAAGGAAATTTTACAGCTCAATAGCCAGGAAATAAGGAACCTGACTGAAAAATAGACAAAAGACCTGAACATTTTTCCCAAAAAGACATACAGATGACCAACAGGTGAATGAAAAGGTGCTCAACATCACTAATCATCAGTAGAACACAAATCCAAGCCACAATATCACAAAAGATATCACTGCATACTTGTTAGGGTGGCTATTATCAAAAAGACAAGTGATAGTAAGTGATGTGGACAAAAGGAACCTCTGTACACTGTTGGTAGGAATATAAATTGGACAGCCACTAGGGAAAACAGTATGGAGGTTCCTTAAAGTATTAAAAATCAAGCTATTATGTGATTCAGGAGTCCTACTTTTAGGCATAAGTCAAAGGAAATGAAATCAGTATCGCGAAGATGTGTCTGCACTCCCATGTAAAGCAATGTGAGGTGATGAATATGTGAATTAACTTAATTACAACGATCATTTCATAATGTATAAATACATTAAATCATCGCATTGTACCCCTCTAAAAATCATGTTACACAGCTTAAATATATACACAAATTTTATTTGTTAATTGTACCTCAATAAAACTGGAAAAAAGAAGATGAGAATAAAGCAATAAAAGAAGTATTAACCAACAAAAACCAATATACATGTGAAAAACTTATAAACTCAATAGAAAATTAAAAGTATCCTGATAGAAAAATGAGCAAACAGAAAAAATATACATTTTTCAGGAAGGCTTATCATGGTTAATGAACATACAAGAAAATATTTAAGTTTAATGTCATTGAGAATCTGGGAAGTACAAATAAAGACAAAAATGAAATGGCATTTCTCGTCCACCAGATTGGTAAAACTGAAAATGTCTTATCATATGGTGTGTTTGTACGAATGTAATGAAACAAAAACTCTCACATACAGCTGGCGGGATGTAGTACAACCGTTCTGGGAGGTAATTTGGCAGCATCTAAGAAGATTAAAAATGTTTATACCCTGTGACCCAGGAGGAGTTCCACTACCAGGTCAGCAGCCCAGAGACACTGTCACTCAAATGTCCCCAAAGGCATGTACGTGAGTGTTACTACCACCTCACCGGAAATGCAAGATCAGACCTTGTTAGATACATTGTGATGTATTCATACTACCTTGTTTTTTTAAAACAAATACTACAATTTGATTTTGTGAATGTTTATATTCAAGTGGCTGGCTGTTACAATTTGTTCATTGCACACTTCATTTTTAGAATATAATACAATATTTACCATCTCAAAAACAGGCCATATCTGAAACACAGTGGATTTGGCAATGGATTATGGAAACCATATGCCATATATTTTAATCTATAGCAGCTATGATTATGTTTTGGTGTTACTATGTTTATCTTGTTGAAAATTTTCTATATATCTCAAGTGATTATAGGTTGAAATTCACTGCAATTTGAAATGTATCAGTCTGCAGTGCTGAGCTTTAGTCACCTCAAGGAAAAGGTCAATGTAGCATATGATAACACATTTATTTAAAATATTATCTTCAAGTGTGAAATTTAGAAGTAGGGAATTTGGTCTATTCTAGAGGTAAGGGTGAGGTAACACTGTCCAGCCATACCTGGAGATTCAGCTGGGGCTGGGTTAGCCTCCTAGAAAGCCTACGTCTGCCCGGCTTCAAGGTTCTAAAGCCACTGTACTGCATTTTCTGTGTTAGTCATGACCCTGCTGTGAAAGACTGAATGGATTTTCCTTTGTACTTCTTTTCATTGTATCACTAACTGTTCCTAGCTTCCTATTGGACTTCTACCAGGCATTCAATAGCTACTTGCCAAGCTACCTTGATAACATGACAGAAAGGAGAAGATGTTCTGGTGAGCTATTGGCTGTTAACTTGGAGGAAAATGATGATGTCTTCCCAGGAGATTTGATGGAATGAGCCTGGTCTTCCTTCATATTCTCCAGTGTACCCTTGAACTAGAATAGCCGTCTTGCTGGGAGTCAGAATAGGAGACTGACAGCCAGAATGACAGAGCAGAGAGATGGAAAGAACCTGGGTCCTTGGCATCTTTTACCCAGTCCTGAGCCCAGCTACACTCTGGATATTCTATTCTATGAAATAATGCTTTTGCATAAAGTTACTTGAGACTAGAAGCATCACAATGAATATGATTCTTAAATAAACTGACTTTGCAGCTATCAAATATGCTAAAAGTCACACATGTTTTCATCAGACCACCAACAGTGTTTTCTGGGTGAGGAGTAAGAGCAGGGCAAACTAATCAAATAAACTCTAGAAATAGAAAGGGTTGAATATTCAAATCAAAAGGAAATAAAGGCAAATTATTCTAGCCTTTTTACTTAAACAGGGTATTTTAGGCCCAGAGAAATGCAAACCTTGCTCAGGGCCACTGAGCAAGTTTGTGGCATGACAAGATTACATCTTAGGGCTGGATCGACTACTTAATACCATCTCTGTGTAATGTTAGTGCCAGAAAAAGGGAGTGTTTAAAGAGAGGGGAGACTGATGTATTAACACAGACAATACCATTTCTGGGTGGTCATTAATGTCACCCATCTGAAACTTCACAGGATCCTTTTTCAACAAGATCATTAACTTGAAGGGATTATCTGAGACTGAAGCATTATTATTTTGTCCTTCATTTTATAAAACTATACAATGTCAATACTTCCAGTGTTTTTATTATAACTAATTAATCATTATAGATGCTTTAGGGAGCTGAAATAATTTTTATTGATTTTAGAGAGAGAAAGAGGCATGGGGAGGGCTTATTTATCCATTCATTGATTGATACTTATATGTGCCCTGACCAGGGATTGAACCTGCAACCTTGGCATATCAGGACAACATTCTAACCAACTGAGCTACCCAGCCAAGGCCTGAAGATAATATTTTTTTAAGCAATAAGTGTGTTTCTGGTTTGGTTTTCATCCTTTCTAATTAGTGCATGACCTCTGACACTTATTTGTTTCATTATTTTTTAATTATGGAATGTTTTAGCCTTAATGTTGACCTTAAGTTTTTACACAGTACAGTTTCTTTACCCATACCTCTTTGCCCAGTTAATGTTTAATGCCATTTGTATTCTTACACTTTTGAATAATAGCCACAGAAAGGTTTTCCAGTGATATAAATTATAGCTTCCATCAAAAGTGCTGGTGAAATTAATATCCCAAATTAATGCAAGGCTGAAATAAGCATATAACATTAAAAGGATGAACAAAGATTTATGCATTCAAGTTTGCAGCCTAAATGAAAGGTCAGGGATTTGGGTCAACACATTATTTAGAAGTTTTCAACATCCACAAATCTAATTACCCATTAGTTCCTGCCTACCCATCAGCTACTTCCACTTTGGTTCAGTCAATAAGCGTTTTTACACCTACTCTATGTCCAATGGTGAGCAAGACACTGGAAGCACATTTTATCTTATGGGTAAAAGTCTAAGGGGCAGGCGACCAAAGAATAGCTGGAATCTAATAAGGACTAGCACAGTGCCCCTGGCCACGAGGAATGTGCAATCTAGTAGGTGAGGCAGTTTATCAAAAAATTACTGCAGATTATGGTCAGTGCTATAGTGATAGTTTGACCAATGCACTATAAACTAAACCTAGTGTTTAGGAAAAAGAATTGTAGGGAGCAGAGACCAAAGACAGTTTGAATATGTATGCCAGCCACATATCAACAAGGATTCAGGGTATTAAACACAGGTACTGATTCGTGAAACATGGAAAACGATCCACTGAAGGGAAATCCAGAATCCCTGAAATCCATGAGTAGAAGTCCATATTGCACACAAGTGTAGTGTGGACCTTTCTCTTAGGGGCAGAGCATACACAAAGCCATGGGATTATATATCCCGGGAGCAAAAAATGGCATTCGTGCTGATCTGGCCTATCCCAGAGCACTGTGCTCCATCACGGAGAGCATGTGGAAGAGCAAAAGCGTGCTTAGCAGGGGTCAGAGGACTGGGCTCTAGTCCAGGCTGTAGAACATAATGCTGCTAGGCCTTGGGCAAGTCCCTTCACCTCTCACTGTCCTCAGCGCACGGAGCTCTGCTAAGGAGCCAATTAGAAAATAGGAATGGACTCCTGCCAGGCGTGGAATGAAACGAAGTATTATTACTACCATTATGACTTCTTACAGTAGTAACAGCACTATGACTATGAGGCTTTTTGATAATTTAACTAGAACTAGACTAAATTTTACCTCTCTCCTCTCTGCAGTTTTCCATGTGAAGTTTGGAATAAATAACATTCAACAGCAGATTTTTAATGTGCTAAAGTATTTTTGAAAGATTTCTGATGCCATTTGCATATAAATAATTTGTCTTCTAATTACAAATGAGTTATTCAGTTATTAAAATAAGCGCTACAGAAAAAAAAGTAAGTCCTATAGTACTTCTATTGGGTAGTATTTAAGTGGTTACTTCTACTCACTTTAAAATGATTAATTTGTATTTTTTCTAAAGTATTTAATTGCAGACATTGTTATTTACCAATCATTGCCCCCACCTTATATCCCATTAGTCCCAAATGGTCTGCATCAATAACCTTTTAGTGCGTAAGTTCAGCCAGGGCTGGACACAACTTTTGATTCTGAAGTCTGCCAGTTACTGGTGCTTCCTGGGTCTCTGTTTGCTCATGAGGAACCAGTGCATGAAAGACATGTGAGTGAGATGCTAAGGTAATGGCTGTCTATCATTCCACTTGCAAAAGGCAATAATAGACTCATTGTACAACTGCACTGAACAATTAAAAAATCTGTATCAAATTGTGTAGTATGGTATTGGCATTTGTATTTAGATTATCTTATTTAGTGAAAAATTGCTTTTGCATGTTTCAGTGAAACCTCCCTCTGAAGACACAACTCAAGGACGAGGTTCAGAGGAAAGAACCCAAGACCAGATGCATATACTGGGTTCTAGTTTCATTTCTATATAGCTATATAAGCTATATAACTCAAGCAAGTTCTCTTACCTCTTAGGACCTCACTTTGGGCATAGATAATGATAAGGTTGAAGGTGAGCATCTCTTAGCACCACTTTCTTAATCCCGTCCGCTGCTCAGTATCTCCCAGTCTAAACTTGGTGGGAATAGTGTTTTCATATTTCTGACCAGAGAGCCTTTTAAGTCTCTCTCAAACGTTCTTAGAACAGCGAGAATATTTGGCTTAGCCTTTTATCTCAGCAAGAAGCCCACAAACCAACAAACAAGATTTTATTGGGGCAAATAATTAGCTCAGCTAGGTCAAGAAATATTTTTTTCTAAACCAGGAAGCCCATGCTTTAGTCCTTTCTCTGTCACTGACAAATGGAGTGAATTCAGGCATCACTGCATGGGGTTCCTCTAGTGTGGGCTATTTCTAGAGTGACAGGTCTTAGACACGTTCCAACCCCTTTCAAGTGCTATGTGATACGATATGATTCTATGCAAATGTTCTGGTACCAGTTAGGTTTTGTGCTGGGTAATGAACAATGTAGTCTTCCTTGGAAAGTTAAGAGCTACGATCTTATATTTGTTGATCATTAATTTTCTCTGTCTAGTGCTGTTTCACATTTTCTTTGACTTTTATTCACTGAATGACACCTTATGATTTAATCTAACAGGAAACTAGTGTCCTTATATAAATTCTATTCTCCTCCAAAATTCTTCTTTACTGCCTCCAACCATTCAATCTGACTGTTTTTCTTATTTGATTATGAATAAGTATCTTCCAAGCCATATTATGTGTAAGTTTATAAAGAATGCAATCCAATATTTCATATAGCATATTAACACAGGAATCTTTCCTAAAAGATTTATCTACGATATTACTTATTTGCGTCTGTACTCACTGACTTTATAACAGAAGCAGCCAAGCCGAGCGTGTTGGCTGCCTTACTCACTACTTTGAAATGCGTGTGTGTGTGTGTGTGTGTGTGTGTGTGTGTGTGTGTGTAATGGTCGTACCTTACGGATGAGCTCTCGGCAGTAAGCCCATTTAAAATTTGTCATGCCTCATGGTCCCGACAACACAGCAAGAGGAGCTGATTTAGGAAAACACAGATTGTTTGCTAATCCCTACTGTGAGTGGGTATCTTACTAATTATTTTTGACTTTGAATGTTTTAAAAAATTTCTCTAGGTAATTATTGTCTGGAAAGAGTTTTTGATTGAGAAAATACTGGGTTTTGAACCTCTCTCTTTAAATATTATTTTTTTTCTTAAGGGATATGACTAAATAAGTGATTTAAAACTTACTGCTGTTTACAAAACAGTTTACATGGATTTTTATGTGTGCTCAAATAGTTGAAATTTTTTCTTAGAATTCAGGCTTCTCATCTATTCCCTTATGTTTATAATAGATACATACAGAGTCAGAGAATGCTTTATTTCCTCAGTTCAAGCCTTTACTACTTAAATAAATAATCAGCCTTCTTAAAGCAATGGAAAATTGGATCTCTCAGTTTTAATAATCTCATAAGAAGTAAGAGCAAAATGAGTGAAATTTTTGGTTTTTATTGGTCGTAAAATCAAATATATTTGTGGAATAAAATGAAATAGTATAGTTTAACAGAGAGGCTTTATTATATTACTTTAAACAGAAACTTTAAAAGAGCAGACTTAGTTGCAATTTCTTACATTCTGTTTTTTAATATCACTGATTTCGGAAAAATTATCAGTTTCAAACGCTACTTGTATACCATTCCAAAAAGGAATAAATTCAGGCCCACTTTTCCCTTCATACGCTGGTTACGTTGCAGCATAGTCATTTCATGCAACAACTGGTTTCTGAGTCCCTTCGGGAGGCCCGGCACTGCCGGGAGGAGCAGCGGGGAAGGGTCCCTTCCTGGGGGAGCTGACACAGTCAGTAGTCTGGTGAGTGTGACAAGCTCGGAGAAGCACCTGGAGGATACGTGCCTGTTAACTTCCAGAAAGGAAACCGAAGTAATGAACGGTGTTGTTGAGACTGATCGGAAACAATTCTTTGTGGCCTAACAGCCTTTTTTCTCTTCCTTTTCATTGTTGGCACTCTGACAGCTGTCCCCATTCTTCCCCTTTGCCTGGCTCCATCTAGCCCGCACCACATACCAGCCTCCCCCGACCAACTTCTCTCTGGCCATCACCACACTCTTGTCTGGGTCTGTGGGACAAGACGTATGTTTGTTGGCTAATCCCTTCACCTTCTTGCATCCAGCCCCCCACCCCTTCCCGTCTGACAGCTGTCAGTCCATTCCATGTGTCCATGCCTCCGTTTCCGCTTTGTTCGTCAGTTTATTTTGTCATTAGATTCCACATGTAAGGGAGATTATATAGGATTTGCCTTTCAATCAGAAACGATTTGAAATAGCAAATCAAAATTTTACACAGTCTGGATTGAAGAACAGAGAGTGTGGATTCCGGCTCTCCTGGCTGATGGAGGTGAAGGAGCAGGGGACACACCAGGTTGTGGGGGCTGTTGCCTGGCCTGAGAGGCTGGACCACAGTGGGGCACAGCAAAAGAGCCTTCAGAGGCTGGTAGCACTTGCAGAGCGGCGTTTGAGGTGACCCACTACCAGTCACCATGTCAGACGGTCACCAGCCGACGCACCTAAGCAGGTGAGTACAAAGTTTTTATTCACCTTGTGCTGTTGCAGCCGTGAGTAAATGCAGGTGTGGTGTGGCTGTATCTTCAAATCTTCCTAAGGCAGCCAGACACACAGATTTTAAAGAAAATGCTTTTAGTTTTAAATAGTGAATCAAACGCGCAATAAAACTATACCGTGGACGCCAAATGAAAGCTGTCTGCTGGCCTGCTATAGCCCAAGAATGACCTCTCTACAGTGTTTACAGTGATAACGGACATTGGAAGTGTAAACCTGAGAGAGACATGATGATGGCAGTGAGCAAGAGGGTCCTGGTAATCTTGCAAAAAATAAGCAGGAATCAGATCTAGACAAAAATGGACCTATGGAAACTGGAAAGAGGGGTCTAATTTAAGAGTTTGCAAAAGACTGACAGAACTTGGAAACTGTATTAGTTCACCTGTGAAAATAAAAGCCACGCAAGAAGCCTATTCTAAGATTTTGAATTTGGGGTTCCTGGTTGATGGGTTAGAAAACAGCTTAGGGGGCAACGAGAACCCACTTATTATGTATTTTCTCACTTTCAGTGAGACACTGAAGAGGGATCAGCTGGAGCTAGTGGAGGCTTTAAACTAATGAGCAGGAGATATAAATGTCAAAATTGATTAGGTATTTAATTGATCTCCCATATAAACAATATCGGCTTGAACACATACCTCTTCCACATACAGAAACATTCACGCAGAGCCTTTTATTTCTGAGTTTGAGAAATATAGCAAGTTGGCTCATTCCCCACATATATATTCTCCTGTGTTTACCTATGCAGATATTCATCCATTCATGCATGCTTTAGGGTTGCCAGCTTTTGCAAATAAAAATACAGGATGCCTAGTGAAATTTGAATTTCAGATAAACAACAAATAATTCTTTGTATAAGTATGTCTCAAGTATTGCAATAGACATAGTTATATAAACATTCTTCATGGTTTATCTAAAATCCAAATTTGGTGTGACATCCTACACTTTATTTGGCAGCTGTAGGCCCAGAAGCACCCCAGCCATCAGCCTATTTCTCTCGGGCCACTGCTATTGTCTTCTTCTTTGTTTAAAATTTTATTTTAATTGTTGTTCAAGTACAGTTTTCTTTCTTTTACTCCTTCTTATCTTCTTCCTCCTTTCCACTTTTGCCCTTTTACAAGCCATTGTCCATGGAGCAGTGACGGTGATTTCTTAAAATCTGATTATCGTCGTCTAGCTTAAAATTTTTAGGGAATTCCCTTTGTCTCAGGATAACATTCAGACTCCTCCCCATGACTTGCTAAGACCCCAAGCGATCTAGTCCACGCCTCCTGCCCAACCTTATCTTGATTGTACTGCTACCTGCCCAAATTGTCTTGAATGTATTATTGCTCTCCCCAGCTGCATGCAGCTTCTCTATCTCTTTGTTTCATCAAACCATCCAAACTAATTTGCATCTGCAGGCTTTTGCACTTGCTCTTCCATAAGCTCAGAATGCCCTTTCTCTGAAACTTTGCTCACCTGGCCCTCTCTCTCATCATTTGGGATTAGATCATTCTTTGTGGGGTTGTCCTGTGCATTGTAAGATGTTTAACAGAATGGTTGGCCTCTACCTACTAGACGCCCTCAATTGTAAGAATTAAAGATGTCTCATCAAACGTCCCCAGGGACAGATCAGCCCTGATCTAGAACCACTGAAGCGATCGGCCCCCTTTTACTCTATTTCTGTCACATATTCCACTTTCCTAACTTCACAGCACTTACCACTCTCTGCAGTGTTTCTGTTTGCATTTATTTGTTGCTTGTTTATCATCTCTCCTCTCACTGGAAGAGAAACAATGTGTGCAAGATTTGGTCTGCTTTATTGACTACTATATCCTTCCTGTCCAGACCTATGCCTGGCACATAAAGGTGCTCAATAATCATTTATTGAACACGCACCAAATCTATTCAGATGACCTTTATCAGAAAGCTAACATTCCCCGGGCACTATAGGCTTAAATGGAATAACAATGAACAAGACGTTACGCCTGGTGTCTTCTCTCTGATCTCTTATAGGGCAGCCTAGTTATGAACTCCCGCCCATATATAATGAGAATGACAGGCCCTCCAGGCTACAGGCATCTCCATGTGAGGTCACGGGAGGCTAACCATGTTATAGTACATAGGTCAGTCCGTACAACAAAGACTAGTCCTGCCCCAATGAGAACACTGGCCCACAGAGAAATCTGGCTTGAGCCATCCAGGACTCACCTGCAGAGCTAAGGAGACCATCATCAGGCACAATCTACACAGAGGAAAATTCGGGACAGGCATTTCACAAGTGAAAGGTAGGTTACTCAGCAGAAGGAACAAGGCGCAATGTCTGGGTGAAACACCGTTTTTATAACAGGGTAGAGGTATCAGTGGGAAGTTATTGAAGCCTTTCTTTCAGTGTGGTCGTTGGAGAATTTTATTGTAAAAATAGATATAATATTTGTTGTATTAAATCGCTTGTGTTAACCGTGGTGAAATATAGTTCTTGCTGATAATCATGGCATGATTGCTTTGCTGTTCTTTGTACTTAGATGAGGACTTTTCCTTTCTCTCATAGTGTTTATCTTTTCCACTACACTTTTTGAAAACATTAAAGTCTATTGTACCTACCGAGAAGTTCACAGCTCATGAGCACGTATCTCAGTACATGTTTACAATAGCAATCTACCTATGTAAATACCACCCAGATTAGGAAATAGCGCATGGCCTACTTCCTGCCTGGTCACTGTCCCCACTTCGCTCCCAAAAGAAAGACTACACTGACTTTTGTCATCACAGAGTGATTTTTGTCAACCTTTGATGTTTATATAAATGGAATTATATAGCACACGCTCTTGTGTTTGCTTTATTTTGCCCGACTTTATGTTTGTGCCATTCACTCATTTTTTTTAAAAGAGGGAGAGAAACATCAGTGTGTGGTTGCCTCTCACATGCCCCCTATGGGGACCTGGCCCGCAACCCAGGCATGTGGCCTGACTAGGAATCGAACCGGCGACCCTTTGGTTGGTTCTCAGGCCAGTGCTCAATCCATCCGCTGAGCCATGCCAGCCAGGGCCACTCACATTATTTTTGTAGCAGTAAGTAGTTCATAGATTTTCATGGCCTTCATCAGTGATTTTTGACCAGGGTGCCACAAGAATTTCTAAAACATGCACTACCTGAGTATTGAGTCAGGGGCACTAACCTCTTTCTCCTGAGATTGTCAAATAAAAAAATGACAACAGCCAACTCAACAATAGCCTTCTGGTGTTGAATCAAAATTATACTTAATTTTTTTGTCAGATTGACAAAAAATATAATATGTGGTTTTTTTGGTGTGCCACAGAATTTTAGTGATTAGTTTGTGTGTGCCAGGAGATAAAAAAGGTTGAGAATTGCTGACCTATATTATACCATTGTATTTATTGATTCTATCTGGGTTGTTTCCTGGTTTGAGCTTTTGCAAATAGTGCTTCTATGAATATTCATTTGCGTGTCGTCTGTGGATAAGCGTATGTATTTCCATTGGGTGTATACCTAGGAGTGGAATTGCTGGGCCATAGAATAGGTGGACAGTCAGCCGTAGGAGATCCTGTCAGTGTTTCAGTATTTTCGATGCAGTTTACTTCTGTGAGAGGTCCATTTGCTTTGCACAAGGATAGAATTTTTTTAAGAGGCAGTAACTTATAGAATTAGGATATGATGAGAAAAAAAAGTGTGGCCCTAAAGGAAACACCACCTACTCTGTAATGATTTTCTCTATCCTTGGCATACTTCAGTGTTCATAGCAAAGCAGGTCATTTTCTTTTTGAAATTTTACCCCTGTGCCTACTTGAATCTACTTCAGACCAGATAATGATGACAGGATCTACTGAGTCTAGAAAATTCAAATTGTCCCCAGAATATTAGGGATAGAGGAATAACTTATTCTGTAAATGCATAGCATTCCTTTAACCAAAACATAAAAATCATTGCCTTGTCACATGAAAAGTTTATGAGGTCACATGGTTGCGTACTCACTGTGCATATGGTAAGGGTTGTGCATTTCCAGTAAAATACAGGAGCAGTTCTGGCTGTAAAGAAGTAGTTTAAGAAATCCAGAGAACTATAAATGGCCATCTGCTCTCTTCTCCATTTCTATTTGCTGAATTAACCCAGTGCAGTATTTTAATGACGAATGGGTTGATATTCCATCTGCTCATTAATTTTTTACACTATACAATAATCCATCATTTTTACTGAGTGGAAACAATTTTCTACTTTGTAAAAATATTTTTAAAAAATAGAGGCAGTGGGTGTAATGCAACTTTCCGGTAATTTCAACTGTATTTTAGAGATGGAAAAAGTGAGGTCAGGGCACTGGGAAAGAATTTCGGTTCCTTGGGATGACACTACTGCGGAGGGGGTGATGCGGATGAAAGATAGGTATGTCTACTCTTATTGGAAGAGAACAAAAACAGAGGCTTTCTCTGTGTGACCAAAGGTTGCAGAGAGAGAAATGATATCGATGACATTATACCACTTAGGCAAACAGAGTATGAGGATTCGTTCCTTAAAAATAACGCAGAACATACGTCACTCGCAGAATGGGGCGTATGGCATCCCAGTCCTGGGCTCGACGCTATGGATCTACAAGTTGAGCGTGTCAGTGTGTGCACGCATGCACACACATTTGCATTAACGTTTCATTCCGGCGCATTTTAAAATTTGTGCCTGTTTTCTTGCTTCTCTCTTTTTATTTCTCTTAAGAGGGCCCGGTGCATTCCATGCTGCCAGGCCATTAAGGTTCATGTGTCCAGGAGCAGATGCCTGTTTAATGGCATCTTTAATGCCTGCTGTGCCACTTGCACCAGTAGAGTCCCTGGAAGAGGATTTGGCCAGAGGGTGCAAGCTGACATTTGGAGGATTGATGGATGAGGTGAGAGGTGGAGAAGAAAAGGGAAGGGGCTTTCAAAGACACTCCAGTATTGATGAGTTGTAACATTTTTAAAAAAGGATTTCTACATCATTCACCAAATATTTTCTCTCCTGGTGGTTTGCTAGCTCAGTCACTTTTAAATAATTTACCCCCAGATTTTGAAAAGCCTCCACTCCATTACTCACAGGTTCTGGAACCTGAGGGTATTCTTACCTATCAGCAGAGATAAATTAGTGCCTTCAAAGATAAGGGGTGGAAGGGAAGGGGAAATAACTGGTAACAATGTTCCTATGGATCACAGGAGCCTACCCTACATTAATATTATTTTGAAATAATAAGTAAATTCTGAAAAATATGACAATGCACTAATCATCACGTCTAAAGTAAATTAGCCATTTTAGAGGCACCTATTTTAATCCCATCACATTTCACTGCTATCTTCTTTCTTTTTGACTGGATAAATTAAAGCCACAGCTTTTTCTTTACTCCTTAGAGCTTGTCTATGGAATATTACTTACTCTATTTTTCTGAGGCTCTCAGGCCCCACGCACCTTGTTCCCATCTTCCCGCACACCCAATTTCCCCTACATTACTAACTGGGTAGTATAATTGGCACTATTCCATCTGAACGCATAAAGTAAATTATATGTTATGAATTTTTTCCCAGAGAAATGGCCATTAAAATTTAAAGACCAAGCCAAAAGGAAACTCAAAAACATTAAACAAGTCAATATTTTAAATGGCCCGCTATCGGAAGTCAAGGACTTCTGTTTGGTCAAATACGACTGTAAAAATGGCTGCTTGGATGGCACCCAATTCTAAAGAGAGGCTTTTTGTTCTGTGGGTTATCCCTAAGAGCATTTTTATTATTTACATCCTTGTAAAATTTAGTTTCAAAACAGGCTCCATAGACATCTTTGGGAACCTGTGTTTAGAGGGATGACACTACAACAGGTTTCCTTGAGCTACAGAGCGCAGATAACAGATGGGTGTTTGTAGACAGCCATGCATTACACACTGAGGCACGCGTGTAATACACACGTCATAGCAGAGAACCTCGCCCATTGGCAACACCGGGGCCAGACCTCAGCCATGCACAGTGCGTGCCAGCAGATTCATCAGTAGGTCCTCTCGGACCGAGTTATGTATCTTCCAGGTCATAAGAACATAAGAATTTTCTTCAATTACAAAGCAGGGATGTAACATAGGAATAAAGCATGGTGTTTTATGAAAAATTTCCCGGGAATTCAATGGAAATAATTCCACTGACACATACTTTAATTTGAAATGTACAATGCTTGCACGTTTCTAATAAAATGGGAAGATTGGAGATGACCTAGGAAGGGCCGTAGAGCCTTCCCCTGGAATGTCCCAGCGAGCACACCGGATAGGAGCCTCTAGCCTTTCTCTCTCACGGCTCTTGGGTAAGCTCCGTGGGAGCAGTGGCCGGGGGCTGTGCTGATCTTCACCGGGGCTTCCCTAGCGACGGCACAGTGCAGGGCACGTAGACAGACGGACCTCAGGAAATCGGTAGGAACATGAAGGAATGCATAGGGGCATGGGTTCTGGCCTCAGACAGCCTGGGTTCAAACCCCAGCTCCTACAGTTAATAACTTCTGTAGCCTTGGGGAAATCACTTAATCTCTTCCAGCTTTAATTTGTTTATTTGGGGGAAAAAAACTACTACCCTTTGGGTCATTGTGAAAATTAAGGTTTTATATATAAAATGTTCAGCTCCATGCCTGGAAGAGTTTGTGCTCAATAACTGGTAACTATTTCATATAATGAAGTTGGTGATCTTCCTGCCCCAGGTAGAATTATTTATTTATTTTAAGAAAAAAATTGGGATAAAGAGTGAGGCTTATGTATGAGTAACAAAAATGCTAGAGGATTTCTCAGGCCATTACTGATTTATAGTGTCCCCAATATGATTTATTCTACTGGCACCCAGAAGCGTCAGGGACTGGTATTATTCCCTTATTTAATCGATCAATTGATAGCTACTTTATAAGTTAATTTTAGGTTCTTCTTTTGATTTTTTGCTTTAATTGTATACCTTAGTGTTCAGAAAAGAGAAATAGCACCAGAAGCTTGAAATCCCTCAGAGAGAAAAGTATATTTAACAAAATCCATAAAGAATGCTCAATTATGCAATCTGTTCCCATGAAAAGGCCTTTGTTGATTATCATGTTAATTAGAGTATCTTCCACTCCACTGAAATGTTCTATACAATCAATGTTTTACTTCTTCATGTCTCCAAGCACATAATTTGTAGTTTTCTGGAAAGGAAGAGACAGATAGTAACCAAATCTTTGCATTATAGCTGGTTCCCCAGAGAAGTGTGTAGCAGTGCTGAATAAAAGAAATTTTTAAAAAAGAAAGAAAAACTGAACACATATTGCTTGACCTATATACTGTAATATCATTAAATTTTTTTAACCTACAGGAATTGTCTATGTCATCAGCCAAAGAGATGTTGTCAGGTTTACAAACAAAAACAAAAAACCAGACACACACCAATGTTCCCTTTTATGAACCCTTCCCTTTCATTTTTTCTCCAATTTATCTGTCAACATTTTATAAATGAAGATGACTTTAAAAATAGGCATTTATTTAATGAATAAAAAAATTATAAAAGTAACATAATTTAAAGAGAACACTTGGTTTCATATCAAAAGATGTTTTAAGAGATACAAGTGTTTGTTTTACTTCAACAAAACTCCAAATGCTTCGTTGATGCAAGCAATGTGTTATGAACTGTGGACCTACTAGTGTAAGTAAGGTGTGATCTCTACCCCCAAAGAGCTTTCGGTCTGTTCATTGACACAGGACCCCAAACAGCTATGTAAAATACTTTAAAGTGAAGTGGAGCGACCTGTGATAAGAGTTCAAAGCCCAAAGCCTTCTGCCAAGACATACCAGAGAAGGCTTCCTTGGAGAGTTGGAATTCTGAGTCAGTCCCTGAAGGAGGTAACCTTTTCATTAGGCACACAGGAGGAGTAAGTGCTTCCAGGAAAGAGAACATCATGAACACTCATCAAATTGTTCTGGTTTGGGGCCCATCCATGGGTCAAGCTTGGCTGGAGCAGAAAGAGGCTGGAAAAAATGGACAGAGACATGGAGTTGGAAAGCATTATGCTAAGCGAAATAAGCCAGGCAGTGAAAGACAAATACCGTATGATCTCGCCTTTAACAGGAACCTAAACAACAAAACAAAGAAACAAGTAAAATATAACAAAAGACACTGAAATAGAGGACAAGTTGTCAGTGACCAGAGGGGAGAGGGGAGGGAATTTCAGGGGAGAAGGGAAGGGTTTACAGGAACAAATATAGAGGACACATGGACAAAACTAGGGGTGTTGGAAAGGGGAGGGA
>CM052548.1:6271818-6418173 GCA_028533065.1 Trachops cirrhosus | reverse complement strand
GGTACACATTTCTGGATGACAACGAGTTGGAAATGTATTTAGGAAACAAAACTTAAGTGCTGAGGGGTGCAGAGTTTCTCCCAAAGCGAGAGTCTACTTGCTTGTCAGGTCAGGCAAAGATTTCAGCCTCTCCATTTCCATCCATCTAATACGTGGCAAGCAAAGCGTATGGAGAGCTGCCTCTTTTTTAAAAAAAGACAAAAACCTTTTAAACCAGTGTGAAGTTGCTTAAGATTCAAATGACAGTTCTCTGAAAGTCAGATTGTATTCTTTACCCTCTCTTTGACAATGATTATAGTAATCGAACAGAATGTAGTCTTCTCCACTGAAGTGTATGAATGTAGACATTTAAGGTTATATTTCCAAAGTAGCCTGTGTAGGCTCAGCCACGTGCCTCCTCTCCGTCCTGATGGCGCCAGGCAAGGTGCAAGGAGGCGCTTTTGCTCTCGGCTTCAAAGTGTACCCCGCGTCATGAATGCAAGTGTCCTTCATTCAGCCCCACCAACTGTCCCACATCTCTGTGACTTCTTTTCAATTAATTTCATTCCAGAACGAAGAGTCATCTGAGCACTGATTTGTGTGTGTGTGTGTGTGTGCAGGGTTAGAGGTAGTGGTGAATGAGAACAGTGCTAGCACGTTCAGTATTTATCAAGTGCCTGGATCTTTTTGGTTGAAGAGTTGGTTAGGAAAATGACTGTCAAGCTCAGTCTCCACCACAGTAACCAAATTTTAATCTCTTCTTGGGATACAGATATTTATATAATCTAACTCCATGGCACCGAGGTACACTGTATGTAGTGTATTTATGATTGAACAGAAAGTTTCAAACAGCAGCCTGTGAAATTGGATTTTAGATGTAATGTACCATAAGTGCTGTAAAGATTGCCTTTAATGCTATAAATCAGATTTTATTGGTTTCAGCTATCTCATTCTGGTTATTGTATTGCCCACAAAATCAGAGGAAATCAAAGAGCTGGAATATTTTTTATTTTAATATCCCATATTCCACGGTAATGGCACATGTACCCCTACAGCTTCCTTTTTGGGTGGGTTGGACACAGTTGGCAGGTGGCAGCCCTGGCAACATATCAGTGGCAGGATCAGTGTAAACAACCAAACTTTCGGACTTGAAACCTTTCAGAATTTCCTGTCTGGGAGAAATACGAGGTAAGTGAATTGGCAGGTCCCTTCCCTTTCTGAGAAGCTGGTTGTCATGTTCTTTGTGCGAAGCTGACACCTGTAGGGATTGGCAGGGGAGGTTGTGTTTGCGTCTTCTGTGAGGCTGATGGAGTTTTGTGACGAGGCTATCCACTGCAGATGGGGGCATCCACGCATGACCTCTCTGAGTTATTTAAAGCACCCCAAACTGTTGCTGTAAAAGGAAGTTGTATCTGCAGACAATCTCCCCATGTTTGATTTAGGGTCATCCCTTCCCCCAAACACACTTTCTCTTTGATATTTGTATTCAGTGTGGTTTCCTCAAGAAAAATCAACATACTTAGCATTTGAAAGAATGCTTAGAAAAGCCTACAGATGGACTAGTAGAGCCCAGGAAAGTGTACTAATCTAAAGATGAACTAGTTAGGACTAGAACAAATTTCAAGCTATTAAAAATGCAGTTATGCTTGGTTTCTGCAATTTTCCTGGGTGTTTACTTCCACTAGACACTCCGAATAGCTTCCCCAGGCCTTGTGAGTATTACTTTCATTGTTCAAGGTCAAAGCCCTAGGAACTGAAGAAGGCAAGAGGGGAAGCAGGGGTTTCTTGAAACTGAGGATATCAGAGAGCTACATCTTCATTATGCATTGCTTTTTAATTTATTTTTTACTGCAACATTACACCAGACATGTTCTCATTAGCTCCCCCACCTGAAAAATAACCATTCTTAGCCATCAGGGAAGGCACTGAAATATTATGTTTTGTCTTGATTACAAAGAAATCTAATTCCCGCAAATGCTTAAGTAATCTTGAACCTGGTGGAGATAAAAGCCATATAGAACGTTAATCCTGCTACTATTATGCTAATCCGAGTTCAGCAATTTATTTTTTGCCAAAATAGGAAAGCTTCTTGATGCTACCTTTGCTGGCTGTGAACTAAGCTGGAGAAGGAAGGACATTACGCTGATCAGGGCTTGACATTTATGACTGCCGTTTGCTGCAGAAAATATAGCCCAGGAGCTCAGCCCTAGACCTGGGAAGCAGCTGGAGTGTGCTTTGGCACTTGTTTTAGGCCGCACTCAATTTTCTGGGAGCCCTGCGGGCTGCCTGCGTGGAACAAGGAGCTGTCTTTGTCTGGAAGTGTACGTGCAGGTGCACACGGAGCGAGGAGGTTTGCGCCGCTAGTTCCTTGTTCTGAATGAGCCTGAGGGAGCCTCTTCCTCTCTCTCTTCAAGACCAACCTTCTCCAAAAAGGTGTCATCTCCCAAAACCCTCCCTATTTAGTTTCCAACCGACCAGATACTTCTGTTGTATCATTTACCTCTTTTTTTTTGGCCTCTCTATGTGACTCTCTTTCTGCAAATGCTATAAATAGAATTCTATATTTTGGTTGACTTGGTTTTTCTTGCCTCGTCTCCTGTCCCAGCCCAATGAGCCAGAGATCACCGGAAACTAGCTTTCTTTGTAAGTGATATTCCTTTTTTCCTGTTTCCCTTACGTGTCTCTTCTTTATTTTCAGTGTTACAGATATGTGCCACAAAATATTGTGGCCAAGGACAGACTGTCTGTGTGACAGTGGTCCCATACAAGTATAACAGAGCGAATTGCCTGTAAGAAACGGGAGGATATGTGGTTCAGGAGGAATTTTTCTTCTGTGATGGGACAGTATCTATGGGTCTTGGCAATAGACTCCCTCTCACTCACAGCACCTCCACTTTGAGGGCACATAATACACCCCAACCCATCAGCCGCTGACCTATCTCTGCACAGAGGAGCCTGTCCCCCAGTGTTACACGTGCAGAGGGCGCTACAGCCCTCCCAGATCTCGCATGGTGGTCTTCCAGGTGCATGGCTGTGAATTCTTTGCCGAGCACCTAAGATTCTGTATGAAGGGCACAGGTCCCCAGCAGCCACCTGAGCAAGCATGCAGTGCCACCTGTCACTTTAGTAAAAGCCTTCTGTGCTCGTGCGGGGCCACCTTATTTCTGAAGTTTGGAAATATTCTCAAGTTCTGAAGATGTCAAGTATAGATAAACTTATTTCTTGCATCAGTTCAATGCCAGTGAAAGCCACCAGATAGGTTCAATGGACCAAAACCAAATGTTCAAAATCAAAAGATCAAGTCCTCAGTTTTACACCCTGTCCACGTTAAATGTCCTCTGCTTGTATGGGTGCCACAGTGTTCCTTAAACTGGTCCCTGCGCCAACATGGCCAGGATCACACGGCCATGGCAGCCCTCTGTGTTCCTTCCTGATTTATTATTCCCAGTGATCCTCAGATCACCTTCCCTCCCACTGACAGTTACCGTTATGGCGATCTCTGTCTTTCTCTCTAGTTTTTCCTCAGTATTTCCAGTCAATCCAGCCCTCATCTCTTTATGCAGAAGCACTGCAGCTTCAACGTCCTATTTCTGACCGTGTTGAAAGGAGTCAGGGGTAGTGGGGCATGTGGGAGAGTGTTTATAAAGTCCACAGCCCTGTGCAGGGATGTCCTAGGCCCCCACAGTCACTCCCCACTCACGCACTGACTCGCCCAGGGCAGCTTCCAGTCCTGCAAGCTCCCTTCGTGGCCTGCGGCCTGTACAGGTGCACCATTGTTATCTTTTATGCTACACTTTACTGTACCTGTTCTACATGAGCCATGTTTAGATATATAAATACTTACCATACTGTTATAATTGCCTATAGTATTAAGTACACACACACGTTATTCCAGCCGTAGCACAGGAGCAATAGGCTGTACCACACAGCTTACTTGTGTAGTAGTCTGTGCCATCTGGGTTTGTGTAAGTGCTCGCTCTGATAGTCGCACACCAGTGAAATCACCTAACAGCACATTACTCAGGATGAGTCCCCATTGTTAAGTGCTGTATGGCTGTACGTGCTTGTACTTTCAAAATGTCTAGGTGTGGATTTTGTCAATGTAGTCTGCTTTGAAGTTATTGAGCTTCTTGGATATGAGTTTAGTATCTTTCAAAAATTGTTGAAAATATTAGTTATCATCTTTTTCAATATTTTCTTCCAATTTTCTTCATTAAGTCCCTCTGACACCCCATTTAGATGTATTTCAAACTTTCTCAGCCTATTCCCTCCATTTCTTTTCAACTTAAAAAACAATGTTTCTCTGGGTTGATTATTTCAGATTTATCTTCAAGTTCAGTAATTCTCTCTTTAGCTGTGTTGAATTTGCTAATTTATCCTACTAAGTTTTAAATATTATTTTAAAAATGAATGTCTGAAAATATTTTATTTTTTATGGTTTCGAGTTTTTATTACTTAAATTATAATATAATCCTTTTATATTATAAATATTATTGTATATTCATTATCTGGGCCCTTCCTAGTTGACTCTGCCGTGTGTCACTATGGCTGTGCTCTTCCTTACTGGGACTGCCTTATTTTCCTTGGCATTACCTGTGAGAACTGTGAGAGCGTCAGTCTGATGTTGAATTCCTCTGGAGAGGTTGTACAGGATTACTACCAATCTGACTGTGCCTTCAATTAGTTCTTACTCTTGCAGATTTTCAACACATACAGAAAGCATAAAAGTGGGTCACCAATCCCTCTCCCTATAGGGATTGCTTGTGATTACCAATTCTCAGGGAGATTTATTTTCCTCATACCTAGTGTCAAGTTATTACACGCAAAGTCCCTAAGCTGTTTAGCTGGGGGTAGGATAGTTTCTCATTTACTCTTCTGCTTTGCAATCTGTACATAGGGCCTATACATAGGGCCCCATGAAGTTCCTCCCTCTGAGTCAACCCTGGCTCCCGTCTCTTACCTGTTATGCCCTGACAAGCTGTCAAAATAGAGTCAAGGACCTAAGATTCAGCCAGTACCTTCAGGACAGCTGAGGCTTTGTGATGCAGACTTGGGTCTGGCTTATTCTTCATTTGGGGAATTCAGTGCGTCAGAGATTTTCTTTTCTTTTCTTTTGCCTCAAGAGTTCCGAGATAGTTTTAAAAGTCTTAAAAATGATCTTATTGGATGGTTTAGGGAGCATTCAAAGAGAAACAGAAAATTTAGCTTACTGTACTTTCAGAAATGGGAAGTCTTCTTTAAATAATGGGCTTTTTTAAAAAAAAATATGTAGTGCCCATTGAAATAAGGATAGGAATGAAATTTATTTTATTGAGTTTTACATTTTTTAGAAACGCACCTCACCACTACAATTAGAAATCAATGGTTTTCTGTGCTCTTAAATGTAAAATCAAGGCTGAAACATTCTAATGGTGAGAGTTGAAATGCAAAGGAGGCAGAGATTGTTGCTGATTTCCTATGAGGAAACAAGGGTTTATAAAACTGGCTGGTAATTAAATGACCTGGGGAGACAGTGGTAATACTTCAGCCAGGCTCCTTTAATTTCAAGTGCAGGGTCAGCCATACCCAAAAGCGTTCATCTTTTCCCAATCATTTCTCAGTATTTCAGAGTGGTTTTATTCCAACGTGGATTATGGATCTTTCTTCTCCTTTGTGCCTGGCTATCATCTACCAAGTCCTTACTCTTAACTAAAAATAGAAGTTTTAGCAGCCCATGGTTCTGTTTAGATCAAAGGGCATATCAATAATAAATGTTTTATATTAAAAGTTAATGAGGTAAACAACAAAGTTCTTAGGGTAAATGATGTCATTTGTTTGGAAAAGGAAATAGCTACTTATTCCATTTTTTCTTTTTCTTGGCACCGACCTTCCCATCAGCCATTCCGTGGGAAGATTCTGTTATTATTAGGAACTGGTTCCCAGGCCCAGTCTGTAACATCCCACAGGTATTACTGATACCCCAGACATGCTGCAAAATTTCTAAAATGCAATTAATTTCAGCATACTTTGGTTATATGTTTCTTAAACATCAAGTGAAGGTTTACTCCAGATAGCTCCAGATAATATCACAAATTTGTTGAAAAGACAATTTCAGCTCAGTATCATGGAGATACCCTATGTTTCTTCTACGTTTCCCACAATGACAGGTTTCAGAATCAGTGCTATGGGACTCATGAAAATCTCCCTGAACTAAAACCAAGGCTGTATGAATGCCAAAGCGGAGTGGGGAGGCTGCTGTTCAGCCCAGTGGAAATGGTCTGGAAATACACCTAAGAGCTCAGGTTAGTTGAGATACGAGTGAGTGGGCTGTTCTATAGACAGGACCTAATGGAGAACTCTTTCAAATCAAGAATATCAACAAGTAGACAGTTTTTCTTTGGGGACCCCAGAATACCAGCTAATATAACTTATTTCTGAGCATCTAAACATTGTTTGCTTTCCAGCCCTGGCTGGTGTGGCTCAGTGGATTGAGCACCGGCCTGCGAACTGAAAGTTTGCCAGTTGGATTCTCAGTCAGGGCACATGCCTGGGTTGCAGGCCAGGTCCCCAGTAGGGGGCGTGCAACAGGCAACCACACATTGATGTTTCTCTCCCTCTCTTTCTCGTTCCCTTCCCCTTTCTCTAAAAAATAAATAAATAAAATCTTAAAAAAAAACAAACCTTGTTTGCTTTCCACAGTGCAATCTTTTAGACTGCCTTTGAAAAGCATTTCCAAAACATCAACCCTTAGAATCCCTGGGAATTAGGCAACTGTTAAGGGCTTTAATGTTTGGTATCAGTGGAGGGAAAAATGGGCTGTCTTGTTTTGCCATTGAGGCACTGCCTGGTGAGCCCTGAGAACAGTTTGTAACATAAACAGGATCCCCGCCCTTAGTAGCTTCCATTCTGAAAGCAAATCAGTTTTCCAGCAGCAATACCATTTCTTTTTATTGTTAGTGTTGGTGATGGAACTTTGATAGTTCAGGCTGTACACTACACTAAGGATTAAGGAAAACATTGCCTCTGTCCATATGGTGCCTCATCTGAGTACACCAGGCAAGGCATTAGTAGATGCAGAAATTCGGGAATGTGTGAATGAGACGTGCATGTTTCCAGCGAAGTCAGCCAGGTCATTTGTTTGGTGTTTCTCCTCTCACTGTGCCGCAAACCACGCTTGTAATCACAACCTCCGCTACTTCTTTTCTGAGTCTTTCATCTTGCTTTCCTGTCACTCTTCTAACACTGGAAGCTGCAAGATTGGCGGTGTGCCTCTTCCCTGCCGTGAGTCAGAATACGGAGGAGTGGATTTAGGTACCATTCCGTGGATCAGCCAGCATGGGTGTGCGCGTTGGCAGGGACCGGTGTTTCTCAGGCTGCCAGCGAGGAAGGCAGGGATATAAAGTGCAGGCATATGTACGGGCACAGCAGGGAGAGCAGAGACGAGGAGCAACTGCAGAAGGCAGAATAAATCTCAGCTTGGTGGAGGAGCGCACAGCACACATACCTGTTCGCTTAAGAATAAAACCTGCAGTCTCAAAGGACTGAATCAGCAACGCAAGTCTTTGTGGAGCGCTTTTTGAGGGAATGTAGTATGCTCCGAAGGCATTCGATGCCAAAGACTCTAGAAAAACTTTCAAGTGGTAGAAAATGTAGAAGTTCAGTCATCTATTTCTGCAGTTCAAGAATGAGAAAATAGAGGCCCAGCGATATTTTAGTGGATTTAGCTGGAGGCCCTGAGCTGGGCAATGGAAGAGCTGGTACTAGAGTTCTGACCTCACAGCACCTAGTTTGCGATGTTTCCAATCACGGTCTGCTGACTTGGGCCCCCAAATACACAAGGGAAGGTGCATTTGGGTCCTACTTGTGACAAGTGATGGGGGTAGCCTGTCCTTGGCATCTGCCTTGTCACCTTACTACTTGTCTCCTCTATCATTGCTAGTATGCATGGCAAGGGGTATGGGGAAGAAGGGCCAATGAGAAAAGGCTTGAGACAGAATGATCTGTTTGTGTCACCAACACTGAATAAGGGCTTATAAGGTTAGAGGTTTGGGCGCCTGTGAAATTTCACCTTCACCCAACGAACGATATGACACCCCCTTTTCACCTCCTAAGGTAATGGAGCCTCTGAAGATGTGGTCTCATTCATTCATTCACACATTTGCTAAACAATAGTAAGCAAACGGTCTTTAAAGACTTCCTTTCTGCCAAAGTTGTTGGGTTATTCAATATTAGCTCTATCCCAATGTGGCATGGACATTTTTTGTTTACCTTTTCTATGAAAACCTTCCCTGCAGAGCCTTCAGGATGCCTACTCCTTTCGTCTCTGACATGCCATCTCAACACCTTCAGCGGTGCCTGCTCTCAGCCCAAACCCTACCTGGTGGTTTGTCTCCCCAAAGACTCTCAGCTGCTGCTTCTGTTCTTAACAAGTTCCTCACGGGAAATCTCGCCTTCTCTCAAGGATTATTTGCACTCCCATAAATTTAGGAGTCATAATTCATCTTGATCTCTGACTTCATAGTTCATCTATTCCAAGGCCTGATGAGTAACTCAAGATACTCCCTTCCTGCCTCCGACCCAGCACGATGTCCTTCTTGTTCTGCCTTATCGGCGTTTCTCCCGTAGTTTTACTCTCAGTGCTAACAGCACTGCCCTAATATGTGCGGCTGTGGCGTTTCACCAAGATGATTACATTTGCTTCCCAGTTGGGCTCCCCGTTTCCAGTCTTGCCCAAACAAAATCCATGCCCTTCATTAAGATCCCAATTTAAGCTTTCTAAAAACACACAGAAGTCTGTTTGTTTCCCTTAGGGTTGAAATGATTCAAAGTCAATCTTTCTCAAAAATGTTAAAGAAGTCCTCGGTTCCCTGGACAGTGCCTACCTCTCAAGCCTCAATGGCCCGCTGTTCCCAGCCGGGCTCTTGGCATTTGGAGGACAAACCACTGTAGTTTCTGCCCACCCATGCCGTTCCCATGCCCTCTTCCTCATGCCCCTGCCCAGCCTAGAACCTCTACCTCCTTGCTAATTCTTGACGTTATTTCTATTTATTTTCAGGACCTAGTTCTGGCATAATCTTTTTGCAGCAGTCTTCTTGGCTCTGCCACCCAGATTACGTACCCATCTGCTGTGTGTCCTTTGGCACCCTGTCATACTCTGCATAATCTCTGTTCACATTGCACTTAAGTGTTACACTGATGCATCTGTGTCTTGAGTAGTCTCACAGTCGCTCAAGCGGAGAAGTGTCCCTCCCCATCCTATTCCTGGGAGGGGGTGAGGTGCCTAACACAGAGTAGGCAGATAACAGATGTTTTTGACCTCATCACTAAACCCCTTGCTACTTGTCAGAAATACAGAGATAACCACTATATGGGCCTTGCTGCAGGGAGCCCACAGTGGACCGTGGGAGATCCCACTCCCACCCTGTAGTATATGAGCTACACGTGGGATGCAGAAACTGCCACCTTGGCCTGAGGGAGGAGAGCAGAGGGAAGGATCAGAACATACTCCTCAAAGGAGGTGAACCTTCGGCGCTTTTCTTCACTTACCCTTTTCTACACTTTTACTTCTTAAATTAAGGAAACACAATTCCTTCAAAACCTGACTGGAGAGACAGAGGGCTACCTCATCGACAGGCTGATGAATTCCAGGGCTTTCCCTGGGAGCCGCTCCTTTCATCTGGCTTCCGTGAATGTTTAAGCCAAGATGAAAGTACACTTGTGTTTGCCAGGGACTTGCAACATGTGCTCCTGACTGGCAAAACACAAAAAGCCTTGAAAAGGGAGAAAACTGTACAGCTAGCACTGCCATCTGATAATAGCAAACAGGCTCGTGTTTGTGCAGAAATTGGTAGGAAGGCATTTACCGCATGGTAAGTATGTGGCCAATAAGAGGACTAAATGACGCTATTGCCAAATGTCACTTTCAGATGCACACTCCACACCTACTGATTTTGGATGAAGTTGCCTACCCTGAGCTGAGGGGAGAATTTGGATCCGAGTGTGCAATTTGGCCATGGCTGCAGCCTTGGCTACTGAGAAAACAGCAGCATGCCACCGGAGGTAGGGTCTGGGCACATCACACGGAATTCTAGTCCTAGCCCTCTCTCCCCCTCCTGCCTAGAATGCAATGAGGGCCATTTTACTTGCTATCTATGCTTTGTGATGCCAGCATTGTAGCAGCCCAGCCCTGAATGGGAGCTCAGCATATTTTTTTCTAAGAGTTCCTATGGCTAAAAACTCAGAATAGAGTTGACACAAATCTAATGAAACAAAAGAGCTCTCTTACCCTCCCCTGAATCCCAGAAAACATGGGAATTTGGAAATTTATGTTCTAAATGAGTTGACAAAGGCAGGAATTCAGTAGAAGCTAGGTATGAATTCATATACATTTGAAGATTTCTGCTCTCCTTTCTCCTCGACTGTTTGAAGATAAATTGTATTCAGCCTTAGGGGAGTTAGTTTAAATATGCATGTACATTTGAGGAGTCTGTTAAGAAGAAGAAGAAGAGGAGGAGGTTTTAGAAGCATGTTGGTTGTGGACAATACAGTACAATAAAATATATAAATAAAGGAATGAAAGGGGTTTCCTTGGTTGCCTCCTAGAAATCAGAAGATGAAAAAAAAAACATTGACAAGGTAAATGATTGTGGGCTCAAAATTTGCTGCTGCTTGATGAATTGAGAGGTTATTATTACAACTACTGTAGCATTACAGAACTGTGTGTTAATTTGAATTTTATTAATTACAGAGGGATCCAGCTGAGACTGCCTTTGTGCCATATAAAAAAATATTTAGCTTACAAGATTGGTATGATAAAGTATTTTGGAGGCATTGGAGGAACAGTATGTTAAGTACCTGATATTTTGTGCTTTACACTGTGGATACAGAAGTATTTCTTGCCACAAGTATGCTATTTGTTTTCTATATGTCTTTATGTCTTTAATGTCTTCCTTATTACAGTCTTCTTTTGGGTTACATGGATATTTTCTAGGGTACTATTATAATTTCCTTGTTATTTCTTCTGTTATATTTTCTTTGACTTATTATCTTAGGCATTTCCCTGAGGATAACAATTAACATCTTAATTTATTACAATCTAGTTTGGATGTATACCAATGTAATTTAAACAATATATGGGTCTTTGCTCCTACATAGCTCCATCTCTTGCCCTCTGTTATGTTGTTATTATCAGAGCAATTATATCTTTATCCACATCGTGCCCAACAACACATAGTTATAAGTACTACTTTATGCAGTGTTTTCAATCAAATGGGAAATAAATGAGTTATGAGCAATTTATACTGTCTTTTATATTTACCTATGTAGTTACCTTTACCAGTGTTCTTTATGTTGATACATGGATTCAAATTACCATCAAGCATCCTTTTATTTCTTTTAGGGCAGAAAAGCAAGCATACAATTTCTCTCAGTTTTGATCTGTGACTATTTTAATTTCTACTTCATTTTTGAGGATAGTTTTACTAGAAGTAGAATTCTTGGTCAACAGTCTTTTTCTTTTGGCACTTTGATTATGTTACTCCAATGCTTTCTGGCCTCCAGGGTTTCGGATGAGAAATCAGCTGTCCCTCTTGTTTAGCATCTCTTGACTATGGTAAGTGGCTTCTCTTTAGAATACACTCAAGATTCTCTGTCTTTGTCTTTCAACCATTTCATTATACTCTAGCTGTGGAAATTTTTGAGTTTATCTAATTCAGAGTTTATTGGGTTTATTGGATATGTAGACTGATGGTTTTCTTTAAATTTGGAAAGTTTCATCCATTATTTCTTCAAATATTTTTTCTGCCCCCTTTCCCTTCCCTCTACTCTTCTTTCCCATTATACATATGTTGGTCTGCTTGACAGCCTTGGGCTTTGTTGATTTTTATTTATTTTTTTCTTTCTGTTCCCTAGACTAGATAATCTCAATTGACCTACTTTGAAATTCACTAGTTTTTAATTTTGACTTCTCAAATCTGCAGTTGAGCTCTTGTAGTGAAATTCTCTTTTATTTATTGTTCTTTTAATCTCCAGAATTTTTACTTGATTCCTTTTTATAATTTCTGTCTTTTTATTGACATTCTCGATTTGTTGAAACATTATTCTCACATTTTTATTCGGTTCTTTAGACATGGTTTTAGTTATTTCTTTGACCATATTTAAAATGTCTAACTTAAGGTTTTTGTTGTCAGTCCCAACATTTGGCCTTCCTCAGGGACAGTTTCTACTGATTGCCTTTTTTTCTCCCCTGTATGTGTATGGGCCATACCTTCTTGTTTCTTTGCATGTCTCATACTTTTGTTGAAACCTGAATATTTTAGCTGATATAATGTGTCAACTCTGGAAAGCAGATTCTCCCTCCTCACCTGGGTTTGTTTCTGTTGTATACTTTTTTTAGTGATTTTTCTGAACAAATTCTGTGTTCTTCTTTGCATGCAGTCACTGAAGTATCTGCTTAGTTATCTTAATGGTCAGCTAATGATTAAACAAAGATTTCCTTAAATGCCTGGAACTAATAAGTTCTCCAGTTTTGACCAGGGGCCCTGTGTGTGTACTAGGGAACTGCTTTAACATCCAGCTGGACTGCATTTGTTAGCCTTTACTTTGTGCGTGCACAGAACCTCAAGTTTAGCAAGAGGTTAGACCTTCCTAGGTCTTCCTGATCAGGCACAGAGTCCTGGCCATATGCACAGCTCTCCAAATTCACGTGGGCTTCTAGATTTCCAAGAATATGTTGGGGACTTTCAGAGACTCCTAGGGGACACTTCATTACTCATGTTTTTCTTTTAGGTTTTTGTTTAGCCCATTGTGCAATGTGAAACACTTACCTCTGATTTTTGTTTTTGGTAAACAGCCTTGAGAAAAAAGCATTTTCACATTGGGGAAGCTACCAGTCATGCCATATAGAGACAACCTTACAAGTGGGGTCTTCCAGGGAACTACTAGAAAGGTCAAATAATGACCAATTCTCCCAGAATAGAGAGTTGCCAAAGTCCAGCCCCATTCTACCTCTTCCCATGACTAATGGACAGCTGGTTTTAAAGTGACGTGGCTGTCAGTTAAGACTACTGCGAATCTGGGGGTGGGGGTGGGAATAGGGCAAGTTAAAACACTGTGAAACTTGTTCTTCTTAACGAGATTTATCTTTTAAAAAATAGTCTAGGAATTGCTGCCAGCCATTAGCTAATATCTAATATTCAGAGTTCTAAAGAAGTCAATTTTGATCATGTTGACAGTGTTTTCATTGTTTTTGTAGAGAAGAGGTTTTTTGATTGTTTTTATTAGCATCTTTATAGGTGCTATACCTCTCACTATTGAACAGCTCAATAAATGCTGTTTGTTTATCATTATCAGGTAGTTCAACAACCTCATGAGATGAACATTATTATCATATTAAAAATGATAATGAAGCAAACAGGAAGCAACATATTTGGTGTGTTTCACCTCCTTTGCTGCATTTTTCCCATTTCACCGGCCACTGGATTCCTCATCAAAGCCCATTATCAGGAAGAGATTTGATATGAATCAATTATGTGATATTAATCAATTTTATAGATTTCAGGTCATATGTTTCCTCTCACAGGAAAATATGTATTGAGTCAAAACATGTTTTTATTCTCTTAAAGGAATCTGAAGCATCCTAAGAAAACTGGGACTTTATTTTTAAAGTGGAAAAGCCTTCAAGATCCCTGAAATAACATCCTATGGGCAGGAGATCTTAGTCTTATTAGTGGGTCTAGTTTGGGGTCTACCATTGCCTGTGGGCATGGAGATTTGCCAGGGCTCATGTGAGATGATTAGGTGCTGCCGCAGGGTGTGGGGTGCAGGGAGTAGAAGCAGCTCGGAAAAACTGATTGACGTTCTTGGTGGGCTGTAGTGAGGACTGGCTTCCTAACGTGTGACCAGCAAACTCAAAATCAGCTGTGAGAATCAAGAGCAGAAACTTATGACTGTATCTGAAGGTCAGAAATGTCACAGGAGCATCTTCTTAAGAAAACAAAACTCTTCTTTTGAACCCTTTTGTATGCTTGTTGGTATAGCAAATAGACACACCACGCTTCAGAAAAGAAATCTCCACAAATAGTTGCCTCTATGGATCTTTCTGCAGAACAATGTACTTCTACAAATTGTGATTATTTAAACGATGATCTCAAAGAAAACTGTTTTAGTTGGAGGAAATATTTTACCTTATAATCTGAATCAGTACTGTACCAGAAATACTCACTATTCAAATTCTACTATATGTTTTGCGGTCACTAGATATAAGCCACAAAGTTATTCAGAAAAGTAAGATTTCTCTTTTTTAAGAAATGTATTGTTTATTAGGATTGCAGGGATGTCCGACCTTTTGGTGTCTCTGGGCCACACTGGAAGAGGAAGAGTTGTCTTGGGCCACACATTAAATATATTGGGACACATCATCACAAAAAAAATCTCATAATGTTTTAAGTACATTTATAGTTTTGGGTGGGGCCACATTTGTGGCCATCCTGGGCCACACGTGGCGGGGGATGCTGCAATTTGGACACCCGTGGAATTTTAGTGTCTTATCAGCGGATTCAGCATAGGTTAACACTGGTGTAGTTCTTGCTGAGGCTAAATGCTCTCACAGTGCTTGAGTGAGTAGGACTACAAAAATGGAAAGTTTAGTACCATCCCAGGTATAAACTAAAGCAAGGTGTAGCACTGTTGCCATTTTTAGTTTTTGTGTTTTCCTTTGTTTTGTTTCAGGAGAAGGGGCACAAAAGCTGTTGTTTACTTTTAGCAACATAACCTATACAATTCTATGATTTCAGAAATAGTTTTCTGAAAGTCAAGTTGAGGCCCAGGGAGTCAGAGTGACTGCCTAATGAAACTCCTGGGTTAGAGAGCCGTGCCTTGACCCCACCACCACGACGTCTTCCCCAGTGTTTATTTCACGTTGCTTCTCTACCTCACTCATTCCACTTAGGTGAAATATAGTATTGAGATGGGAGCACCTGAACATGGATTGAAAGCTCTATAAACGTGTTTGACTTTATTCCATGCACTTAGGATTCATACCATCTGATTCAAATCTAGCACATTGAATAGAGAAATCACTTAGTTGTGGACACCCTATTGACATGATACGATCTGTACTGAACTGTATTCTTTTAGTTCATAAATAAATATATTCAGAAATGATGGGTTATATTGATTGTTGGTCTCAACATAACTCCAGTTCAGGCAAAAGAATTTGGACCTCACTTACCAGCTCAGAGGTGATGGAGTGCCACGCAAACCGCTAAGAGAAGTTCGGGGTTTGTTGTACCTGCAAATAGTTTATAAACTATTTGGTAGTTTTTTTCACCTCTAGTTCAGTTTGCACAATGGTCTACCTGGAACTAAGTGACCTTTCCAATTTCTTCAGAATCTATAACTCTTGACTAGATCCTGTTATACAAAAGATTTGTTACTAATAGCCAAGAAGAAATTCAACAGACTCAGAAAGATGATCTCACAGAACTTAGGATTTCTAGTGTTAAGAAGGAAGATACAGAGGGCCAATAGTAAAAGCCCTAGTGTAGAGGGTTGAAAAGCCATGTTACACACTGTGATTATAAACTGCTGAATTGGTGTTTACTGTGACAAGAGCCTCCAGGTCATTGGATGCATGTCATTGGAACCTGCCCTTCCTTTTTCTGTATCTTTCCATGATGAATGCCAGTGCTGGGAAATGAAGAGCTCTTACCCTTTTCATACTTTGCTCAATGCTGCTGAACTTGCCAATAGATGCTTCTATAATTTTTGCCTCAAGGTCACCTGAGGGGACAGAGTCATTCAAACAAGGTCACTGACTGTGTTGGAATTTAATAGTTGTTTCCTGAAAATCAAAGTCACAGAAAAATTAGGATGCCATGGGTATAATTGCTATATGATGGAAAATGGATTAAGAGAATATTTTCATGTAATGACGCAATTCATTTAAACTAAAATGTGATAAATAGTGCTTGGACAACTAAGGTCACTTGGTCTGCTCTCAGTAATTCAATTAGGAGAAATCGGAGAGTGATGCGTGCGTGGTGGGTGGGAGCTGTGAGAGCACTGAACTGTTAATAATTTGAGTCTTTCTCATCCCTTTATGCGGATGAAAGGGGATCAATTATGCGAACACACAGGTCTCCGTATTGTCCTCATTTCACGTATGGGCCCTGAGGGGGATTCCAGAAGGACCCCAAACCGCGGCCAGGCAGCACGCTGTCTCTTGGAAGTGGTTCTCTGTCTTCACCTTGAATTTCAATCCGGGAACAATGCTATCACCGGCTTTTTTTCCCCTTTTCAAGTTATAATTCAAATGTCCTGAGGACAGTTTGATTCAGAGCCTCTACTAAGAACTAGGGCGATTTGAGAAAACACTTAGCACCAAAGCAAGCTTGAACGGCTGAGGCCCCCAACCCTGAGGAGCAGGTGGGTTAGGTTTTTGTGCATTTTCCACAAGGAATTCTTACTCTCCTGTAGGCTTCTCTCCACCACCCAGCAGACACTGGGGGTGTGATCTACATTTAATTCAGCCCAAAGCAAATCTGCCAGCAGTGTTCCTGTTTTTCATAGGAAAAAATTGTAACACAGGGTTTGACAATTAGAAATACATTTATGAGGCTGCTGAAACTGTCCTGAAAATTTCTAGAAATGTGCTCGGCACACATGCTATACCTCAGAGCTAAATACCGCTTTAAAAAGTTATGTCGTGTGGCTGATGGTTGTAGCATATGTCTAGTTATCCATGCCATGATTTGTAGTTAAGTAATTAAGAATTAAACACGCGCATTTGATTCTGTTCTTCATCAATAAAGTCAGGTAGCATATATGCACAAAAAAGCCAGGTGTCTAGTACCACCTTTTCCTAGTGGTTTTTCTTAGTACTAGTGATGTAACATGTCTTTGTGCTAAGTACGATGCCTTGTACAAAATGTCAACTGACTAAGGAATTGTTTTGAGCATGTCTAGGAAACTACATTGACCATTTGAAAAATCCAAATGGTGTATATACTGGAGTATGTAGATAGCCTGATGACATTTTATTTTTAGGAAAGCTGAGAGTGGGTAAAATTACTCTTGAGCAAGTTTAAACTGTGGTGATGAACTTGTGTCCATTCTCTGAGAGCCCGAAAGGAAAAATTCTTATCTGAATCTGATATACTTTCACCTATCCGGGAAAGAGTAGGAAAAAAGGAAAGAACGGGTTCTTTGCAACATGATCCTAGTAGCAAAATGATCCTAGCTTGGAAAATCATTCCAGAATTTAGCATCTTGTTTTCTTTACTTGGAAATCTGAGCCCCACCCACGTCTGAACATGCATCCACACCTTGCCTCTAGTTTTCTCCTGTTTATCACAATATATCTGAAGGTTTCATCCTTTCCTATGACTTAATTATAACCTCTGTAGAGATGACTTCTCAAAATATATTTAGTACATCTTTGTTTTGGTCCTTAGTTCTTTATTTCCAGCTGCTGCTAAAAGCAATGACTTCAAAATTGGCTACAAAAGAAGCATTTACACCAGAACAATTGGTAAACACCACAAATTACACTCCCCTTCCCTGGAGGAGGTTGTTAAATATTTCCCAACACACCATTAGCTGTCACCTGAATTTCCTAGTTACACCTCAAACACTCCATGTACAAAATAGAACTAATCTACGCAGCCACCTGTCTTTCACCACACTCAGATTTCCACACTCCCTGAGGTGCCGCACCGTTCACACCACTCACTCCCTTCACAGGGAGTCCTTGGTGCTCTTCCTTCTCCACCAACCCATACTTGCTTCTTTCATCATCTCATCCTGTCTTGTGACTTTACATACAGTTTATATGCTGAGCACTTCCTAATTTATATTTCTATCTCAGGCCTCTCTGCAGACCCTTGTATCTAATTGCCTACTTAACATCCCCACTTGGATACCCAATAGACATCCCGAACTTGACACATGCTGAACTGCACTCCTGATTGTCTGCACAAATGTGCTCCAGCCCCAGTCCTCTCTATCTCAGTTTAGAGCAAGTCCATCTTTCCGACTGTTCGGGGTAGGAGGGGATCCTTTGACTCCTTTTCCTCTTTCACACTTCCTATCCGATTTTTAGGAGGAAATCCTATTGGTTCTACCATGAAATTGCATCCTGATTCTGCTCCCTTCTCACCACCCCCCACTGCTGTACCCTGGTGTGGCTCTTGTCCTGTCTCACCTGGATGAATGCAGATGCCTCCTCATGCACCTCCTTGTCTCTCTCCTTGCTCCTTTATAACTCTTCCTCAATGCACAGTTAGAGTAATCCCTAAACATCTAAGGCAGGTCATATCGTTGACCCCACAATGGTTCAATGGCTCCTACTTCACTCGGAACAAGAGCGTTCTTCTTATGGCCTGAACAATCCTATAAGATTTGCCCCAGATTTTCTGCGATCTCATTTCCTGTTATACCTCCTCTTGCTTACTCTGAAGCACCTATCCTGGCCTTCTTTCTGTTTATTGGACTTGCTAGACATGTTCCTGTTACTTGTTCTACCTGGTATGCCCCGCTCCCCGCCCCAGATAATCAGTTGGCTAAGTCCCTCTGTTTCTCTCAGTCTTTGCTCCTTTCTCCCGTCCTCACGAGGCCTCCTCTGTCAGCCCTGTTCAATGAAGCACCTGCCGGCTTCTTCCCTCAATGCCGATTCCCCCATAACCTGCTGAACTTTTCCCGTAGCACCGAACATCTGCAAACATGCTACATCATTTATACATTTATCGTGTCTGTTGTTTATTGTTTGTCCTTCCCACCTGAGATCAAGCTGCAGAGAGCAGGGATGTCGGCTGTTTTATGCCCTGATTTATATCAAGCATGAAGAACTATGAGTGGCACATAGTGAAAACTCTATAAATATCTATGAATGAGTGACCTGCCTTGAAAGGTAATTCATCCTTGACTTTTATTTTCTTTTCACGTCCAAACTGTATATACAAAAGTTCTTCCTTTTCCAAGTCCTTCCTTGGTGGACTCATGTCCGAGGGGCTCAGGAAATAGGGTACATTCTAAGCAGGTGGCTCACCCTTGGGGTTTTCATCCAGAGTCCGGGGCTAGGATGAGAGATATGTCCATCTGAAGCAGCCAGAAGCAGAAAGAATGTAAGAGTGAGTATTTACTATCATGTCAGGAAAGCAGAACTTACTTTAAGTCCAAGAGGCATGTGGAAACTTGCTTGGAAACAGGCAATAGCACTAAAGGGCCAGAAGAAGGAAATGTAAGGATGATGTAGGAGGGGAAGCAAAGTGTGAAGACCCAAACAAGAGCCACAATAGGCCAGGACGTCTGTGGCGCACACATACCTGTATCTGTATCTGTATCTATAGATCTGTGTCTCTAACTCTCTATCTCTATCTCTATTTCTATCTCTATCTCAGCATATAAAGTCCTGCTGTGTGTGGGGGGATAAGTCTGGTTATGTTTTGTAATAGTCGTAGATGTTTCTGCCTATCTGATGTTTCTTCTATTCATTTTATGCATTAAATCCTACTGTTACCTAAATCCCTGTTAAATTGAGCCCATGATACAAGAATAGTCTGTTCTTTCTGATACCCCTCCCCTCTCTAATTTTTGCTTTGTCTCGATACCAGACTCCTCGTCCAGATCACAGTGTTGATCCTGCCCCTTCTTCCTTTTAAAATCCTTTAATGTCTCCCCTTTGCCTACTAGGCTAAGCCCAGACTTTTGAGTCCAGAATTCAGGGTTTGACCCCAAGCCCTATTTTGGAAATTCTTTCTCCCTTACTTTCCTATGATGATTTATTTATTCATTCATTCCACAAATATTTCTTGAGCTTCTAGTATGAGCGTGGAATGAACAAAAGTCATTTATCCTAATTGTACCATTCACCATTCCCTAAGTCCACATTATATGGTGTTTACCTCCTTCTCCATGCCATTCTCTTTTTCTGGAACATTCTTTTCCATCACACTTCTAACTATAGCAATCTTATCTCTCTCTCTCAGTACTTAGTTGACATGCCCTGTCTTCCACATGATCGTCCCTGACCACGTCAGTAATCACGCCATCTTCTGATGTAGACTCAACATCGTATCCGCACGACACACAGTCTTGTTCCTTTTGGCTCCCTTGCTGTGCGCTCCTCTCCAACCTACGGGCCATTCCAGCATGTTCCACCCTCCTCCTCTCCTGCTCCGGCTCACGTTTCTCTGTTGGCTTGCAGAACTCTTCCTCCTCTCTGGCTGTGAAGATGAGCACAGGGACATCTCCTTCAGGAAACATCTCCCTGTCCCCTTCCATCCTGGGATGATGTAGTCATCACCCTTTCTTCCTTTAGTTATCAGCATCTTGTTTTATCTGTATCAGGGCATTTTTAATTCAGTAGTTATTTAGCTGCCTTTTCCCTCATGTGGCTGAAGCTCGTTTGGATGACAGAAACCACAGTCTATCCCCATAGTATATGGCCCGACTCTTTGTTCACAGCAAAGTCTTCAGTAGAAGTTTGTGGAAGGAATGAATGCCTCCATTTTGGGTCTGTATGTTACTGTCATGACACATATCAGATAGTAGGAGCTTAATATCTGGTATATACTCTTGGGCATATATATATGTATAATTAAATTTTACTATTATATGTAATGCAAACATACAGTGTAGTTTCAGTATATATGTGTGTATATATATATCTGTGTGTATATAACTGATATATATTATATATGTATAATATATATGTAATGTGGTATGCAGTCCCTGATACGTAATAGAAACTTAATAACATTACCCATTACCTTTCCTTGGGCTAAATATATCAAGAAATCTCTCCAGTTGATTAACAGGAAGTATAAGCAAAAGCATCGTGGAGTCAGGGCTGTCTAGTGCAGGACATGGGCCATGCATATGAAAGCAGTCACATGTGAGTAGAGATGGCACAGGCCCCTTGGCACAGGAACCATGCTGTGAACTGTGAGAGTGTTCCACTGACCTCCCGATGGGGACCCACGGCACTTTTCCAGTCGTTGCCGTCGTCCCTCTGTCACAGAGGTTCTGACACTGCCTGTCAGGCCAACCCTCCGACTAGTTTCCAACTCTCTTTTCATCTCGGGGATCAACCGTCTCCCCAGGTGGAGGTTAGGCCTTCTGGGACACGGGGAAAAGTGCATGCTGGGACCCGATTCTCCTGTGTGGCAGACAGAGTTCCCTGAGTGCAGATGTACTCACCCTCATCCAGACACAGGTCCCTCATCCAGACACAGGTCGTTCCCTCCCTCCACTCCTCAGCTCAGCCGGTGTCCCTCCAGGCTCTGGATCTAAGAAGAGATGCAGCAACACATTTTTCATTGTTCCCTTTCATTTCCGTCCCCTCTCTCCCTTCCCTGGCCTTATTTTCTCTTTTTTCCTGCTGTCCTCTTCTCCCTTCCTTCTCCCTTTTGTCTATCTGCCCATCTCTTGCTTTCTCCTTCTTGACTGTTTAAGTTATGACTCTGCTTTTATGTACTTGGTACACACACAAAAGACACGATGGTTAAAATAACCCTCATCACCTTGTATTGAATTGTTGATATACAAGCTTTTGGTTTGAAAGCATCTCAGCTATTTATTTGTTCTTGATTGTACAGTGCATTAGAAAAAAATTTTAAATGTATTTCTTTGAGAAGTTTGAATTCAGCCAAACAGATGCTTTGGTGTTCTGTGATGTGAATTATGTCTCCAATTGTTGAGGACCTTTGTAGGAGTATGGGCTCCAAAAATATTGCTGCAGTCACTAATAGGACTCATAATTACTCTAAAATTGTATATTTTAAAAGGCCTTGCTGGGCCATTATTGACCTCACGTTTCATTGGTTTCTGGAAGTGCCACTGAAACAGGCATCTGTGACAGTGGTCATGAGATTGTCACAAAATCCCAATCACATCAAAATAGTCATCAGTGGATGACCCAGCTGGGAGAGTTGGCTGCTCTGCACCAGAACAGAAACTCTTTTAAACAAATTAATGTCAGTACCATTTGGGGTCTTGCGTTTCCAAAATCTTGTCTGAGGTAGAGGAACTTTATTTTTCATCCTGGTCTTCAGCCAAGAGGATTGGAAAACCCAACTGGCAGTCCACAGTGCGTGTTTGATTTTTAACTTCCACTCCCTCCCAGAGAAACAGAGGCTGAATAGTAGGCAATGTATCAAATATTTTGCAAATTTTGTCTTTAAAGTCACCCCTTGCAAAAACAAATATTCTGACTAACACACACACACACAAAAGTTAAAAAAAGAACTAGGTTCTCATGGCTTATTTTTAATCATCATTGTAAGAATACCTATCTCGTCTTTATCATTTTTACACATCCTAGATGTGCCCAATCCTAACACCACCGTTATTAAAGAAATGCCTGGAGTTAACATGTCTGAAGTGGTTAGTTAATTTGACAAGGGCAGTACTGATTTTTCCCCTTGAGAGTTTACATTATGAAATGTTGGAGAAGGAACTTCTTGGCTGTCTTGGCTGGCTCACCAGCAGTTTCTGTGATTTTTAAGGTGTTTATAAGTGGGGGAAAGATCACCTGAGCCCTCAGGACATTGTTAAGTTTCTATTTTCTCTCTGCCAATATCTGTTAGGGGAGAGCAAAGTGAGCGTCTTCGTTCCTTACTTTATGCTTTTCAGTTCCACTGAATCTCTCGGTCTCACACTCACAGTGACAGGGGGTGGAGAAACTGTGAACCCTTGATGGTGGGTGAGTCATCAACTTTCCTTAAGGAGGCTCAATCGGGGGAATGATAGACGTGTTAGAGCATGTGGACTTCAAAGTCCAGTGCAGTGGGGAACAATGTTACTGAAGTGTTTGGAATGCGCACCATAATTGCTTATCTCCAGGAGGGGGAATACAATAGGGAACATCATTATTTTAAATCATTAGTGAAAACCTGTGTATGGGGTGTCAAGGGGAGGACAGCTAATTTTTGTTCAGGTTGTTTTCATTCGTATCTATCCCAAAATAAGTTAGTCTTCTGGAAATACGTATATAAGAACTACTCCTCTCGTTACATATTGTTTGAAGACCCTCTGATATACGTGTAAATGAGCTTCTCCAAGAGCATGCTGATTGTGTGCTCAGAAATAGAGCACTCTTGCTAATTCTGGGGAAAACCAGGCATGGAAGATAAAAAATAAAATGAAACTGTACCAGAGACTTGTAGATCTGATCCCTTCCATACTGACCAGATACCACACTCCACTCCTGGAGACTCTGGTGAAGGCTGTGAAAGGAGAGGCAGCTGATAGTATAGAGGTGTCTCCTAACCTTGTTTACCTGTCCACCTTCTATCAGGCTGCCCGGGCCTCTCCCTCTCCTGAAAGGAGATCTCACGTCTCACGAACAAAGGATTGGGCTGAGCATACTTAATAGTAGTAAAAGATGTCACTCATTTTCATTGTTATTATGATTACCACAATTATAATTCAGAATCTGTGGTTGCCAAGAAGAAATTAGATAATGTATAAAATATAGCAATAGATAAAATCCCCCCGAGAGCTTCCAATTTAGACTAATCTTTCTGTGTCTTTGTTCATAACCTAAGAGAATTATGAAGATTGTCTTTGATCTACCTTTAAAGAAAGCATTATTAAAAATAACTCATTTGATATTTTAAAATGCAAGAAAATAAATTACAATAATGGGCCTAGATGCCAGGAATAGTTTAAAGTTATATGCTGAGTTGAGCAGAGCAGACCATTAATGCAATTAGTAATTTATTCTCCAATAATGCTTTCCAGCCATGGTTTCTTGGGATGCTTTACAATACCCCAATTATGTCACATACCCTTTCATTTATTAAGGGAAACCTCATTTTATTCTTACCACAAATCAAAAGTTCAAGTTCAGAAGTTATTAGATAGTGAGCTCATCTTCAAAAAGATAGACTAGAAATACATTGTTGGAATTAATTCTGATCATATTTCAAACTTATGCTCATTTTACAACTAAAAATAAAGGCCAGAAAACTAGAGAGGCAGCAAAAGCAGAATGGTTGTATGGAGGAGATATGTTTGCGGCCAAGGCCTCAGGCTCAAGGATGATGCTACAGTAACGTTTTCTCCCTTGGCCAGTGCCTCACTCTGCGCCCTCTGCAGTGGAATGTGGGTAGGAGAAGGAGGGACGAGGGGCAGAGGGATCCTGCTCTGAATCTGAAACAAGCTGCCTGTACCGAGAAACTAGGGCTGATTTTCTTGAGCTCCAAACTTTAGGCAGGCTCTCAACCTTAAATTTCAAACTGACTGATTTTATGTATATTATGCATAAAACAGTCTTAACATTGCTTTAAAGCCATATTTGGGATACATTTCTACTGGATGCATGTTTTCAAAACCTAGATGTGTCATGGCCAAATGGATTATTCTGACTTCTTTTCATTGCATGTGTGTACAAGTTGATACACGTGTCTGAGGGAGGGATGGAGAGAGTAAGTGTGCGCACGTGTGTGTGTGTGTGTGTGTGTGTGTGTGTTTTGGGGACATACCTCCAATGGTGAAGCAAGAAGAGAAGAAAGGTAATTCTCAGCCGGCTCTCGTGTTTATTCAGCACAAATGAAAAGACATTCATTTCTTATTTTTATTTACTGAAAAGCAAAATTACGAAAGCAACAAGGGTAATTTTTAAAAGCAAAAGAATAAAGACATTATGTAAAACTCATTTACTTTTTAAGATGCTGAGCCTGGAACAAATGTGTCCAAGGGTATATTCCCTTGTCATTGTTTCAAACAAAATGTTTTGGAAGCTCCGAGCATGCTTTGCTGTGAGTTTGGTGGTTTGCAGATGGCTTGGTGACTTTTGCAGAAAGAGCTTTGTGCAAAGAGCTGCCCGGCTGTGGTCATGTTAACACCAGGATTCAGTGGCATCTGTCAGAGGCTCACCTGACAGTAGAGGGAGAAAAAGAGGCGAAAGGAGAATGGAAGAGTGTCTGTTCTAGAACTTGGTTTTAATCAGTACAGATTCAATATTCAAAATTACCATCCAGAAAATGGTGAAGGAAAAGCAGCATACCATAGCTAGTAGCTCGAGTCCGACTTTAACCTAATAAAACAAGGAAGAGGCACTGGCCATAAGGAAGCACATTAAAGCTTAAGCAACACCTGAATGTGCAGTTACATACAACTGATGTCACCCACATCAGATCAAGACCATTTTTGGCATTCTAGAATGTTCCATGGGATCCCTTCACCCCAGAGGTAACATTTTTTGAATATCTATTACCATTGATTTATTATGCTTAATCTAGATATTCTTGATGCAGTCATATCATATGACTCTTTGGTTTTCTGTCTGGCTCCTCAACATTATGTCTATGAAATTTATTCCCTTTTTTAATCTATTATTAACTTGTTAAATTTTAATGCGGTCTACTAGTCTATTGTATGTTACAAATTATCTTTTCTTTTGATAAATATTTGGGTGGCTTTCCGTCTCTGGCTATTATGAATAAGGCTTCTGTGAACATTCTTGAATATGTCTTCAGGGTTACACGCAGTTGTTTCTCTTGGGTGTACACCTAGGAGTGTGATAGGTGGATCACAGTGTTAATGTGCACGCTGCTGTAGGAGATAATGCAAAGGGTTTTCCAAAGTTAATGCAGCAGCTTAGTCTTCCTCCAGCAATATAGTAATGTTCTAGTTACTCCACGTCCTTGACAGTAAGGGTATTATTACCAGTCATTTGGATGTAACTCTTTTAAAGGGGATGTAGTGGTATTGCATGGTAATTTTAATTTGCATTTCTCTAATGACTAATTATATTGATTTTTACTAATTTTTCATTTGGATATTCTCTTTTGTACAATGCTTGTTTAAATCTTTGGTCCAATTAAATACTAGGTTTGCTTCTTTCTTCCTTATTACTTTGTAGAAATTTTTGAGACATACTATATATAAGCTTTTTGTTGGATGTATGTATTATGTATATCTTCTCTCCTCAGATTCTTTTTTCATTCTCTTCCTGGTTTCTTTTGATAAATTATTCCTTAAATTTAATGAGCTATAATTTATCATTTTTCTTTGATGTATACTGCTTTGTGTACTAATTAAGAAATTGTTTTCTGTCCTATGGTATGAGAATATTCCATTTATTCTAGAAATGTGCATTACTTTTTAACATTCAGTTTTGGGACCATTTCATTTAATTTTAAAATATGGTTTGAAATAATAGGACAAGGTTTACTTTTTCTTATATACATATCTAATTTCTCCAGAACCACTTAAATTCTTTTCCTACTGAATTTTAATGACATTTTTGTTATAAATCAATTGACTGTATATTTGTGCATCTATTTCTGGACTCTATGCTGTTTACACATAATCTTTTGTAAATTTCTTTTCCACTTGGTATATTATGGTTATATTTTTATGACAATAAATATTCAACATAATTTCATTTTAATGGATAGACAGGATTTAATTTATAGTTGCACTAAAATTTATTTACTCTTATGGCTTGCAAACTCAATTGTTAAATTTATTTTCCTCTTACATATGCTGAATCATTATGCACCCTTGTTCCACAGAAATGCTGTAAGAATAGCAAGACAATTAAATTTTTAATGATGAGAACCTCAGTTATATAATGTGAGGTACATTAATACAACATCAGAAGAACCGAATATCAATCAAAATTCTGCCACTTATTAACTGTACAGAATAGGTCTCAGCTGTAATTTGGACACAATAACACCTACCTCCCAGAATTATAATAAGAATAAAATATATTATGAAGTGCTTTGAAAACTGTAAGTTGTTATTAGAAACATTTTTTATTTATAAAAAATAAAAGTTTGACAAATATAACATCATTTTGTTTATTTGACAAACGTAAAATTATTTTAGTCTGTTTATTAGTAAACAGACATTATCTGGGATAAGCCTCTAATTCAGAATAGACCACCAGCCTTTAGTAACTTTAAATTGTTGTGGTCTTTTACATATGGAGTACTAGCCCCATCTCCAGAATTGGAGCCATCCTAAATCTATTATTACTGGGCTAATCAAATAAATGATTGCAAAGTTTCAAGAGAAACTTCCCTGGTGCTCCTTGTCATCATCTGGGAAAGTAATGAGAATAGAACACTCCATAAATTTACCGTGGTTGGAGTCAGATAATTATTCATTGCTTAGACACTAGCAATTTCAGCAATGACATTGCAGAAGGATGATCCTCTTACATATTTTAGAATGGTCAGTAGGAGACACAATGACCTTGACCTCTTTAGCCTGCCCAGGTTTAGATCAACAAAGATGTGCATGTCTTTGCTCATTCCAAGGTGTCACACTCAGCTCCTTGGATCATTCTCAGTCCTATGTTCCTGAGATCCAGAGATATATGGATTTTTTCAGCACATTAATCCCAGCCCTGTGACATTTTAGTCAACAGTGTCTTGCTTGATGCATGTCAGCCAGTGGAAACGACCTAAGTGACGTGGAAACCATGCATTTTTCTGAAAGTTGATTGATTGGAATTAGATGCATTGGGATTCATAGAGATTACAATATTTTTACAAGTGTTCTGAAAGCAGACTTTGGGAGAAGAGTAAGTGTTATGAGTGTGCCAGGAGAAGATGAAACGTCCACGTGAGGTGGCTGAAAGGAAAATGTGTCATGGAATTGTTCCGAGTAAAAAGTCTACTACCTGCTCTGTCGGTATACCAGCCGTTGACCTGGTTGGCAGTATTGTAAGCAATACAAAAAAGGTGCCTTCTCCTTCAATTTCAGTGAAGTAATAATATAATATAAATAGCAAAATATTTTTAAATTGTGTTTGTATCCTTAGAACTAATAGGGTATATGAAGTTATCAAAACTACAGTGAAAGATAAAGTGGACTAAGAAACTCAAAATCATTTATCTACATTCTTCCAGAACAGTTAAACATTTAATTATGAATTAAAGTTACCTAAAAGTGAAGATACCCAAAATTTCCAAAGAATAAGTGTTAAAAGTTCTGTGTCTCATTATCTATTCTTACAACTGCTTGCTTAGGGTACTTGGTATCTTCATTAGCTTTGTGATTTAAATCTTTTTCTTCTTATTGAATTTTGGGGGTGGCAGTGGTTCACAAAATTCTACAGGTTTCAGGTACACGACTCTATAACACAACATCTGTACACCGTATGGTGAGTTCACCACCCCAAGTCAAGTCTCTGTCCATCACCACTTCCCCCCCCCGTACCCTCCTCTGCCTCCTCTCCTTCACAGTCATCACACTGTTGTCCATGTTCGTGAGTTCTTGCTCTCTCTCTCTTCGCTCAATCCCCCACCCCCTCCCCAACCCCTTGTAATTTAAATCTTGAGAGAAAAATCAAGTTTTCTTTGGTGATTTTTGATGTATGCTGTCTAAAAGAGATGTGACTTAGGTGCAAAAACAAATAAGAGTAAAAGGCTGGAGAAACATATACCATGAAACAGTAACTCTAATGGATCTGGAGTAGTGATGTTAATAGAAAACAAAATAAACCTTCATATAACAAGCATCATTAGAAACAAAGACACTTCATAAATTCAAAAAGGTCAGTACATATAAGATATATGTAAACAACTATAAATGTACATGCACCTAAGAACAGATACCCCAAATACTTATAGCAAAAATGAACAGAATTGCAAGGAGAAATGGACAATTTAAAAAATAATTGGAGATTTCAATACTCCACTGCAATAATTGATATAACAAGACACGCAACAGAAAATCATCAAAGGTATGATGGATAACAACATTATCAACCGCTATCACTTAACTGACTTCACACATTTCACTCAATGACTGGGAATGGAATATTCTCCAGGACAAAGTATATTATCAAAATATATATATTTTTAATTGAAATCATGCAAAATATGTTTTCTGACCACTACCAAATTAGAGATCCACAACAGAATGAAATCTGTGCCCAAAACTTGAGCTCTCATGCACTTCTAAACAAGCCGAGGGTCAAACAAGGAACCAAAACGGAAATCAAACATTATTGTGAGTTAAAAACAAAACAGATGAAGATTATGGACGGGTACTGCAGCAATGCTGATGACTCTAAATGCTTATATCACAAAAGAAGAAAGCTTCTCATCTTAGCACCCTAAGCTTCCACCTCAAAACACTGCATGAAGAAAGTAAACTTAATCCAGAATAAGCAGAAGGAAGGAAAACATAAAGGTTAGAGCAGAAAAATTGTGCCTGCACATTACCAACATGCACTCAAGAAAAACTAGAGAATCAGAAAAGACCAGAACAAGTAAAAAAAACTTAATTAGTCATTTCAAATCTGCTCAATAACAAAAGCCTGGCCTTTCATGTCTTAATTAGTGTATTCTATCAAACATGTAAAGAAGCAGTACCAATTTTTATAAACTCATAAAATACATAATAAGGGAACACTTTCACTCATTTTTTTTTCAGGCCACGATTACCCTGCTACCAAAGCCAACAAAAAGGTCACAAGAAAACAAAAGTAGAGATCGACATCCCTCACACTGAGAGGCATAAACTCCTTAACAAAGAATTAGCAAAGAAATTCAGCAGTGTATAGAAAGGACTACCTACCGTGAGCCTGTGGGATTTATCTTAGGAATTCAAACTTGCTTTTATATAAAAAATCAGCCAATGTAAATACCATCTTAACAGAATACAGAGCAGAAAACACATGACCATCGCGATAGACACAGAGAACGTATTTGACATACACATTTCTGGTAAGGATATGCAATGGTACATCTACTTTGGAAAACATTTTGGCATTTTTCAAATGTCAAACATAATCTCACCACACAGCCTTTTAATTCTAAATTCCACTTCTAGGAATTTATACTAGAAAAGTAAAAATATGTGTTCACGAAGACTTACACATTAATGTTCACAGCAGCATTATTCAAAATAGCCCCAAACTGGAAACAATCCAAATGCCTATGAATTTCAAAATGTGGTAGAGCCATATAATTAAATGCTATTCAGCAATAAAAAAGGAACAAAATATTGATACACACTGCAGCGTGAACCACAAAAACATTATCCTAAGTGAAAGAAAGAAGCCACACTCACACAAAAATCTCTGTGTTATTTGATTCCATTTATCTGAGATGTCCAGAAAAGGCAAATTTATTGAGACAGCAGATTGTGGTTGCCTGGGTTTGGGGATGAAACAGGACTGAGTGCAAACAGACTCAAGGGAATTTTTTGGAGTGATGGAATGGCCTAAAACTGACTTGTGGGGGTGGTTGCCGACTCTACAAATTCATAAAAATCATTTAGTTGTGTGTGGGCAATGGGTAAATGTTATGGTATGTAAATTATACTTTAAGAAAGTTGTATATAAAAGGAACTCTCAATTTCTCATCTGTAAGAAATGAATATACACCCCATTGTGTGTGCGTGCACAATGAGAAATTATAGACACAGCCCTGCAGTGCTCGATAGAGCAACAACGAGGCAGTGTTTGTAGCAGTCCTCATTGTCATCGTCATCATCATCATCATCATCATCATCATCATCTTTACACTGAATGTAACCATCTGTCTTCAAGACCCTAGTTGCTGAACTATGCTGCAGAAAATACTATCTGAGCCCGGGTGAATTGGCAGCATTAAAAATTCATAATCTGAATGACTGAAGATTCCTGGAGGGTCTGTGTCTCTCACTCAGTCCAGGCTCCCTTTCTCCTCGCTAAACTCTGCGAGACCCCATCTCCCTCCCATCACTGACTCTCGAGTGTGAACGCCCCGCCTGCCCTCCACATTTCTGCATCTACCATAATCTTTTGATCTTCTCTCCTACCGCAGTGTCAGGATTGTTCCTCCTTTTCTTCTTGGGCCATTCTTGTTCCTGTGGCTTGGATCAAGTCGTTTGACATCCTCAAGGACCCTCCTCCATCTCCCTTAATTTCTCTGCTGTATCTTAAATTTCTCCAAATGCTCCCGTAATTTTGCCATATGACAGGTGCTTCTACTTTTCTGTTCAACACTTTTGTCATTTATCAACAAAACCAGCAAAAACATTGCCAGTCTAAAGCTCCTCTTCGTTCTTTATGCATTGGTGCATTCGTCGATGTGCCAGCAAATGCTTATTGAAGGCCCGCACTGTCCCAGACACCTCACCGGGGATTGGAGACGTCGTGGTGAGCAGGAAAGAAATGGTCCTTGCTCTCCTGGAGCATACACTCCAGTAGAAAGACAGTAGTTTCACATATTTAGAAGGTTAATTCATTTTAATCTTTTCTTTAATATTTGAAGGAAAAATAGCAAGGTACTAAGAGAACCTATATTAGAAGCTTCAGGGACAGTTCCCTGAAGAAAGTTGTATTTAAAATGAATGGCGTTTCACAGGCATTTGGAGATTTAAAGCAGGAGAGTGCAGAAAGAAGGGCCAACGGGAAATCAAATGCTGGGTGGGCAAACGTAGGTTTACAGTTGTTCGTATTGAAAATGATACAATAATTAATAAATAATAATACAAGAGTAAACTGTGTTTTGTGTACTCACAGCTGGAAACATACTTTTGCCCACTATTGTCTTGAGGCTAAAAATATGAGAAGTGTTTGGGTTTTGCAATCTGCAGGTGTAATTTGAAGCCCAGCCCTGGCACCGACTTTGGGCCTTGGCTGGTCGTGAGCGTTAAGTAGTAGAACTCACCGAAGAGCAAAGAGGACGGCAGAGTCTCGCTAGACTGCTAGTACTTTAATACTTCACATAAATGCTCTTGTCTTGTCCTCACAATAGTTCTAGGTATTGTTAGCTCCGCTTTGAATTGTGGGATCAGAGATTCATTCATAAAGCTCGACTCACCCAGTGACACTGACCAGTGAATGTTGAGACTGTTTTGAACTAAGTCTCTTTGAATAAATTATGTTACTGTTGATTTTTCCCTATGGCAGGTGCTCAATATTATTTTTTCTTTCTTTTCCTTTCTTTGGTCTGACCAAAATATTATCAGTCCATTGCATTACATCGCATGCATGCTGAGTTTTTTCTGAGTTTTTATAATATATCTTTCTTTCCAACATTTCTGTTCAATTAGATTTTATTAAAATAAGGTTATGGTAAATTTTTAGATGGCTGAAGATATTTTCATTTTCTCTTTACCATTACTGTTATTTGATACCACAGCCAGAATGCAAAAGCCACGTTTTCAAACTTCACTTTCCTTATTTCGAACATAAGTGATTTGATCTAAATAGTAACTATGGTCTTTTTTACCTGTAATAGGCTATGGATGCATACTTCTGGACTTTCTGTGTAACTTAATTTTCAAAATTTTACTTCTTTGACAAGTGGTAGTCATATTTATGCCTTCATGAAAATAAGTTAATGAAAGTCACTCATATAAGTATTTCATCTTGTATCAAGTTACGTAACTTTTAGATAGGACAGGCATCTAGTTTGGTTATTTTTTTTATGTAGAATAAAGGTAGGAGTCAAAACATTACAAATTCACACTATCAGGCATTTAAATTGTCTTAAAGGTTTATATTAATAAAACTTAATTACATAATGTCCTCTGTGATGAATTATACCTATATAGTTGCCAATTTTTTATTACATAGGATGTCATTTAATCAGAATCAAAAATGCCTTTCTTGTGATAAGACAGTCTTTCAAGCCATGATAAACTCCGAATCCCCACACCTACTTGCTTTATTGATGATGCTCATAAGGCAGTATGATTATGGATTGTGCAATGAGTAATTTACACTTTGCTAATGCCAAAATCTCTAAATGGTATTGAATATAAAGTAAAAGTGCATTGGAAGGCAATATTTAAACAGAGAAATAGATAACAGAAAGTAGCAGACAACTTCAGGTAGGTTTTTCTCTTCTCTTACTGTCTAACTCTAACTTGAAACAATGTTCTGAAAGGGTCAGTATCCAATTAAACCCTTGTACTAAATGTTGAACACAGAAGCAGTTGTTTCTTTACAGAAAACCTGCCTTCTGGAAACTTTTATAATGCACGTCATCTTTTGAGGATAAAAAGCACATTTGTTATCCTAGTTCAGAGATAATTGCTGGCCATTAGGTTGGTTGGAACGTACATTTTACTCACGTCTGTCAGTGTGTCCACTCCCTCAACTCATCCCCATCTGCCCCTCCAGTGGCAGGCTGAGTAGGTTTTTGCCTTTCACCAAAATGATAATGACTCGTAAATGTAAATTTCACTGAAACCACACATGTGGAAACATTTAATAGGTTTTTTTTTTTTTTGAGACTGGGGAAATCAGATGAGTTGAGCTTGGATCAGCAACACTATAAAAATATCCCATCCAAACTCATTTGCTGTTCTTGTTACAATGGTGTGTAAACATATTATTGACTATTTTCCCTTTTTTCTTCTCTTTCTCTCATTCTCTCTCTCTCTACCTCTCTCTCTCTATCTCCATCTCTATCTCTGTCTCTGTCTCTATCTCTGCCTCTATCTCTCTTTTTTTGCAAGGACTACACGTGCATCTGGCTGTCAGGGCTTTAGACATTACTGTGTCCCCACAAGTGTAGTTGCCACACCTTCCACTAGGACGGGGGAGGGCAGTGAGACAAGCCGCCTGCCTGTGTCCTTGTGCCAAGAGTCTTGTCTCTAAGCCCAGAAGCCACATTTTAGCAGCAGAGTCTGTGGCTTTTATTAAAGGCAAAAGCCTTTCTTTCCAAAGCACCTATTGTTTTTTATTTTTGCTAACAGTCACCAAATCCATATAATTTGTCATGCTCTGTTTTAAGCTCTTTAACATATTCACTCATTTTAGTCTTCGTGAGAACCCTTTGAGATAGAAAACAGTTATGATACCCATTTCGCACATGGAAAAACCCAGGCACGAAGAGGCCACGTACCTGCTCACCCACAGCTGGGAGAGAGGCGAAGCCAGGACTGGAACCCAGGCGGTCTGGGTGGAACCTACCCTCTTATTCATGACACGCGTCCATCTTCTATCATGTTACCTTATTCAGTCCGAAGAAAGACCTAATCAGGCAGGATGAGAAAACTGATGCTTGCTAAGTGAGACAATGTCCTCGAGTGCACACAACTAACACAACTGATAAGTGGCAAAGCAGTGCCTGGCTGATGCTCAAGTGCGGACTTGAAATGCTTCCTGACAGCATATTCCCTGCAAGGTGTCGCCCTACTTTAGGGGGCAAGGTAGGAGAGCCTGCTGGTGCAGCTGCCGCTGCGTTCCGGCCGTTCCCGCCGGTCCCTGGTAGAAACCTGTGGGAGGGCTGCAGAACCGGCGGGCACGCCCCCACGGCTGTGACGCACGCGTTCTGGGTGGGGGGAAGGACCCTCTTTTTCTGTGTTAGGTACATCTGGTATTATGCACATCCACCTTGTTCAATGAGCTCTTACAAAAAAAAAAAAAAAAGCAATGTAGTTTTCTCATACAGCTTTGAGGTCCTGGCACATCAGTCGTACATTTACCCTTGAGGATAAGAATTCTTGCTGATAAGAAGTGCGCTGTAAAATATGGATACCATGTCTCGAGTATTTAAGGATAAAGCGATAAACATGCAGATGGGGCCATTAATGAACATTAATTGCTTTAAATTAGGTTTTATTGTGCAGTGGGTAAATTGGAAAGTACACATTTGCATTGGTAATAGAAAATTAATTTAAATGCTTCAGGAAGCAAAATATCACCTGATGTACTAAAACCTGTTACTGGGGTAGACTGAAAAGGAAACTTGAAGGGCACTGTGAAATAAATAAAATAATAAAATAACATAACATAGCATACATTCACTGGAGGCACACACATAAATGGGAACACCTCCGTAGGTGTAAACCCTGTACAGGTACCGACCTTGCCTAAGCCAAGAGCGGTCCCAGACAGTGACCGGTTTAACATTGTCAGGGTACGCACTGCGCTGCCAGTGTGGGGGTGATGTAAGGGCGCACTGTAAGTCTGAGAGTGACACGGGCCCTCGGGAGGTTACGGCATCCTTCCTCCTCCCTCCAGGGGGGGCATGTTGTCTCGAAATCTTCCAGAACAGATTGTTGCTTACGCGAGTCTTGTAAACAGTTGGAGGGACAGTGTGGCCTAACTTCGTCAGTGGCCCGTGTCAGCCAGGACCTGTCTGGACTCCTTTGGAGGAGACTCTCCCTCGGGCCTCTGTCAGTCCCCCCAGGAATGGTTTAAACCTGCATCTTCTCGTTCAGTTTCTGAAGAGCTGGTAACCAGAGGATACGCATGACTGCTTTGCTCAGCTTTCTTATAAAGAACTTTTCTTATACAGAACTCACCTTTTTCCTTCTCTTTAGCACTTAAAATTTTTTTTACATTTATATCATTATTTTGCTCTGAAAGGGACAGTATTTAAAGTAAAGTATTAAAAGTTCTCTAATAAGAGAGGCGTATAATGAAGACTTTCTGCCCTAAAGTAAAAGGCATAGTATATTGCCAACACAGCTGTTAGATTTGCTAAGCCAGTTGCGCTGCTGTTCGGAAGACGGGGAAGAATGGGAGAGAGCTGCGGTTGGGAGGAGGAGCCGGAAACTGAGGCATAAGTAGCACAGAATACACGGGTGTGGAGTTGAAAATACAAATTGAGGCTGGAGACTTAAATCTGAGAGCCATCACTTTATAGATTACTTTCCAAGCCGTGGGATAACATGAGATCACCCGAGGAGTAAATGCAGAAAGTGAAGTTAATATAGCAGGAACCAAGCCTCGGGCACTTGAGCATTTTGAGATTTGAAGAGAGGATGATGAACCAGCAAAGAACACTCAAAAGAGGCAAGGCCACAAAGATGAAAAAGAAAAATTAGGGGAATGTGGTGTCCAGGAAACCAAACAAAGAAAATGCTGTAAGGAGATGGGCGCGTCCGGCCGTGTTTAATGCTGCTTAGAGGTCTCGGAAGAGGAGGGCTGGTTGACCTCGGCAGAGTCATTTTTGGTGGCGTAACAGGGATGAAGTTCTTTTAAGTAGATTCAAGAGACAATGGCGGATGAATAGCAGAGCTAGTGAATGAGACATTCTTTTCAGGGAGATTCATATAAAGAGAAACGAAGAACAGGGCGATCGCAGAGGGGAATGTGAGATCAAGAGCAACGTGTTTTAAGGCACGAGGTTTTAAAGCAAGAATGTGTGCTAGTGGGAACAGTTCAGTAGAAGGAAAGGGTGATGCTAGAGAGAAAGGAAGTGCCAAGGAAGGGGTAGAACCTGGTTCACAGTGGTGTGGACCCGTCCAGGGAGCAGTCATCGATGGTGATTGGATGCAAGTTAGGAAGATGGAAGCAGATGGAAAAGGTTTAGGAATGTTGTTATTAAATAAAATATCAAACACTGTATATATTTGAATCAAATTTTGTTTGAGGCAATCGAATACTGTCTTAGGCCTTTGAGCAATCTGTTGGTCCTTGGAAGAGGGGGCCCATGTTGAGCAGGTAGCAGAAATGGAAAACGTGGTGTTTGTGTGCAGCCAAAGATTCTATAAGTACTTTCTGTCTCCTGGGGCATCCACCGCCGAGGCTCCACTCTGGCTGTTCCTTGGTCATGCCTTCTAAGACCTGGGATCAGAGCCCCAGGGCAACAGGAGGGGGCTAGGAACTTTCGGAGGAGTTTACTGAACACTTAGAGGTCATGAAAGTACCCGTAGAAAGTAGCTTTTAGCTATGAGTAGAGGAGGCCTCCTCTGCCCCAGTCTGATCCAAATCAACTGCCTTCTTGCGTCCACGTGGGCTGAGGGGAAGCTAGCTCGACTCACTACTAGGAGTGCTGCGAGTGTTTTCAGAGCTCAGAGTCTAGGCCTGAATGCCATCCTCTCTCATACTGTCTCCCAAAATCCTTCAGAACTCAAATCAGAAGGAAGGCTCTTCTCCCTTGATAGGTTTCAAGAACTACTCATTTCCTGCACCAGGTTTTACCTTCTTCCGAAGATGATTGACAGCAGCAATTTCCTTCAGCTGCATCTGTGCCTGACTGCAGGTGTGCCCTGGATCCACATTCTCAAGGGGATCGTTGCCAGGAGGCAGTTCTCGCATGTGTTGGCTTGGTAGCGCTCCACAGCAAAGTACCGTCGATGGTGTGGCTTAAACAACGGAATTTTATTTCTGTTGTGTTTTGGTGTTAGTTTTGTCAGTCTTTTGCTTTATAGACACTTTGTGGGCAATTTCTTCTAGAAACTTATGTTCTTTTTTCAGGGATATCTTCTATTGATTCTTTGAACTTTTTTCCTCCTCTGTTCTACCTGTCTTTTTCCATAATCATGCTTCTCAGTGTTGGACTCTTCTTGGTTCTTCCAGGTAAATCCTCTGGTTTACTTATATATTCTCTTGTATTCTTTTGTGTCTTGAATTTTTCCCTTCCAGTTTCTTGCAAGACTTCTTCAGTGGAATGTGTATCTTCTAACCCTTTTATGACTATGCCGCATTTATAATATTAAAATTTTAATATCTGATATAGTATTATTCTGTTCAATAGCACCCAATTCTTGTTTCATGACCACACTATTTTCTCATCTTGGAGAATTTTCTAATTAGTTGTTTTAAAACTTTCTGCATCATCTTGTTTTTTTCAAGTGCTTTTTTTTTAGAAGTAAAATTCAGTTTTTACCTCTTTTATGTGGGAAGATTTCTTCAAATGTCTGAATATTTGCTCACTTCTACTTAATAGTGAGGTAGTAAAAACGTATACGATGATCAATAATAAGTCGGCTTTTTTTTTGGCTGGGTGACCTATATGTGTCACTTTGTCTGTATTCTTTTCAGATATAGGTGGTCATTTTTGTCAGAGAAAGACCCTCTGACTTGCTCCTGGAGCGTGCAAGCCAGGCTGCTGGCATTGCGGGGGCTGAGTGGGCAAGAACAGACTTGCACTCACTCCTCCACCCGGCCTCTCCTACGAGGCCCTCAAATGGACTCGCCCTTACTGAGTTCACGCACCCTGGTTCCGTCTCAGCAGAAATGAACACGCCTTCCTCCGCATGGGGAGGAGCTTTAGACGCACGCGGCGCCTCCATCCAACCTCGGAGCCTTGTGGCTCAGCAGTGCTCACCCGCTCACTTCTTGGCCTCCCCCATCCGCATTCCTCCCTCCCACACACTACAGACTCATCGTTCGCCACTGCTTTCAGGAATTTTGGTGATGTCTCTTTGACTTTCGTCTCCTCTCCAATTCTCAAGAGAATTTTCCTTCCCGTGTCTTCACATCATCTTCCCTCTGAGTGTGTCTGTATCCAAATTTCCTAGGACACCAGTCATACTGGATCACAGCCCACCTCCCTGTAATGGAATGACCTCTTTAAAGACTCTCTCTCCAAATACAGTGATTAGTCTAAGCTCCTGGGGGTAATTAGTCATTAAAATTATAAACTCGGGTGGGAGAACACTGTTCAAGCCACAACAGGCCTGATGGAGGAAGAGCTGATTGAACCAAAAACCAGCTCTCAAAGTACAAACTCCATCACTGGTACACCCAGGGCAATGTTCAGCTCCACTACAGCTCCGTTAAACAAATGTCTACTTACTGATGAAATGACGTTGAATTATCCAAGATATGAATCCTTCATATCAGTCATAGGCAGTCCAAGGCTCAACACGTTTCCCTGATAGATTGCTTTCTGAGTCCCCTTCTGCCCCCAAGAGGCATAAATAATGAATTTTTAAAGTCCTCACCCCCAGAGTGTAGTTGTTAACCTTAATGTTTTTGAGGCCTAAGTCATAATTTCCTAAATTATTTCTGATTGTGTTCTTCAGAAAAGACCAAGAAAAGTTGATGTCTTGTGAAGTCAAGATAAATCAGTGACACCTTCTGCTCCCTTTCATCTGTGAGATTCAATCCTCTGTCAGAGGATAATTTAGATGCCTGCAAATTGTTCCTCAAAAAGTTATTTTGGTTCTTTCAACACCTCTTCTTGGGTTGGGTGTAGTAATCCGCAGGTTTCCTTAAAAAATCTTGCGAGTGAATTCCCGAGAAACAGGAGGGGGTTCAAGGTCACAGTGCGCAGGGACACACTGGCTTTCTGTTTGCCTTTTGTCACATACTGCATCGTGGCGCCTGTAGCAGGTCTTCTCTGAGGTCACTTCTGTGGGTGGCTGGGGAAATTCTCAGATCAGAAGTTGCTTGCCACATCAATTAGGTCTTAATTACATTACATGGAGGTGAAGCACAAGAACATTTATGTTGTCTTTGGAGAGTCAGAGTTTTCTGTATTAAAGCAGGTTGTTGGGGTTGATTTGCATGTTGAAAGGATATATGTTCTCCCTCAATAAAGATGAAATAAAATGCAAGGCAAGAGATATCATTAAAAGGGAAAGTAAATGAATCGGAATTCTGTTGATTGCACTCCGGCTCACTTCGTGTCTCCCCACTTTTTGCCAGCGGATGTGGCACCGAGTGAATTGAAAACCTGTCTACTAAACAGATGTGATGGGCTTGTCTTTCTCTAGTGGCCATGAACACTTCTCAACATTTTAAACTTCATGTAGGGGTATGTGTGTGTGTGAGGGGGGACCCAAAAACGGAATGTATCTATAAAAACTGTGTATTCATTCCTACGTGTTTAAATTTCAGCCACCTTCAAAGTGCTCTCCATTTGATGTAATACACCTATTGAGATGTTTTTTCCACTGCACATAACAGTTTTTGAATTCGTCGATTTTGATGTCTTAGTGCTTTTGCCATTTTTTTCACCTCTTCCATGTTGGCAAACCTTTTTCCCTTCGAGGACTTTTTGCATGTGGGGAAATTAAAAAAAAAAAGCTACTCAGGGTGATATCAAGGGACTAGGGAGAGTGGGGCACAGGGTCCATTTTTGGTCTAAAACTGCTGAACACTCTGCAGGATGTGGTGTGGGCAGGTATGCTCATAAATCACCCATGATGAGTGGGCCAATGCTTTGAAATAATCTCCAAAAAAAATTTACTGAAGCCGAACGCAGCCTCTCATAACAACGCCAGCTGATACACTAATACAGATGGGTTCCTAGAACACTCATTTAGCAGGGGGAGCCTGTACTGAAAGGGCCCACTCTCTAGAAGATAGTTCCCGGTTTTTTGGGTCTCCCCTACTACATATATTGTACGTGTATATATTATCCTTTTTTGTTCAAGAAAAATTAAAGTGAAAGAGAAGGTTACCTATCATTTTCATTCCCTGTGCTGTATTTCCTGTTAAAATGGATTTATTTTCAGGATATTATTCGCAACTCTGTGCCCATAACCCTTTGCACTCAATTCTCTTACATCTCATGACACTGAGTTGTAAATACTTGGTTACATCTCCTTTGCTCTTGGAGAACGTGAGTCATACTAGACTCATAAATCTCATTTCAGATGTGAGTGAATATACTTGACCAAAACATTTATTTAGTCTTTTATACTTAGCTCTTTAATGTAGAGAAATATTTTTATGACTTGGGCCTATGATGTTTGATAATACTTCTATTTAAATACATTCTTATAGCTTTCGGACTAATAGTTAAAATCAAATGCAGGCAAGATTGTCCACTCCAACACTAATACAGAGTTGCTCGGATTCAGATCTGATTTACCTTATTCACTGCACCTACTAATTACTACATTATCCATTTTATCATTTATTTATTTTTCTCATCAACTTAGCTATTTGTGCAACCCTCACGTTTTTTTAATGTGTATGATTTCATGTCATTTATTTTCTTTTTATACGCTCGGTAAAGCTTTGCCTCCCAAAGCTGAGTGCTTTATTCCTCTCCTATATTTAGTCTCTCTTTTGTTGCTGTGTAATTATGTGTAAAGATTTCCAGGAACACAATGATTCTCTGACACGTGCTGTATTACCAGAGGAACTCCAGCTGTAAACTGGGCAGAGGGAGGAGAATGCCTGGGCTCCGGAGGCCGCCAGTGACCGACGCTTACAGAGCTGAATGCAGGGGACGGTGCATAGATCCTGGAGCCGCAGTACCTGGATTTCAGACCGGATACAAAAGAGACTTCATAATAGCAGGATTTTGTTCATTAGGCTGAAGTGCCGCAGGTGAATTCATGGTGGGAACCTCATTAAAGGCCAATAATGAAAGAGGCTCTTGTATTGATATTTGAAAATAAGTGATGGGCTTATTTCTTTTGTCTTGCTCATGATGCAACCTTGCATAAGTTGTTGGATTTTTCCCATGTCTTTTGTTAGTACTAAATGAAAATAGTTCCAGAAAAGCACCTTATTAACGTTATTTAAAAAAAAAGATCCTTGACAAGCTTTCAGAAGCCACTTTATATTCTCCCATTTCTTTTTATAAAGAAGAAATTAAATTACCTTTAGGGATTCTACGTGGGCCTTTTTTCTACTTTCTGTAAGACCCTGCACGCACTGAATGGAAGAGATTTCATGAAGGCCTGTTTGATGCGGCCTTGTGGTCAGGAGGCTTATTTGCACCCAGCGCTATTGTCTGAGCCTTGTGTGTTTCAAGTGTCTGCTTATCGTTTTGAGCACTGGCAGTGTCTTAGTGAGGGGGACGTGTCCTGTATTGTTTACGATATTTAAATGTCAAACACTCGTTCGTCCAGCCAGAGCCCAGCTATATATAACCGCTCCCTTTAAATCAGTCTAATCTGTGCCTCACTTGGAAACGCCAATTAAAGAAGGACTCTGATCTCATTGGAAAGGCTCAGGGACAATGTCGTGAAATTCACATTTATTTGTCAGATTGTGTTTCTCCACCATGTTTTGATGTTCTAATTAAACTTTGGTGTGCCTTGGCGGAATTTTTATTCACGGAGACAGTCTTCTAAAGCACTCTCTGCTAGTGCATGTTCCTGAAGACATGGTAGAACCATGAATGTTGGCAGGAATTATCTCACCATTGGTTGAATACATTCGTAATCACTTATTGTTGTCCCTTTGTTCTAAGCAAGTGCTAGGCAAAGCACCATGGAAGCAAGATTGGTAGCCATTCATACCAACAGATTTTTTTTTTTATCCTCACCTGGACTTTTTTTTCATTGCTTTTTTAGAGAGACAGAGGAAGGGAGAGAGAGAAACATCAATGTGAGAGAGAAGCATCAATTGGTTGCTTTGGGGGAGCGCATGTGCCCGCACAGACTTGAAATCATAAGCACCCTGACTGGGGGTCAAACCCGCAACCTTTTGGTTATGGGATGATTCTCCAACCACCTGGGCCATGTGGGCCAGGGTTCATACCAACAGATTTTTGTTTATTTGGCTAAGTCATTGTATTGTTGTGAAACAGTCTTCAGGGAAATACTCTCTTACTTTATCTTGAACTTCTACTAGTGTTACTAGACTAACACTTAGTGATACTTAGTTGCTAGACTAACTAAGAAAGAATCCTATATATATTTTGTAGGGGAGAAAACCTTCAGTAACAGCAACAACAACAAAACAATTCCTAAGTTGTTTAGCATACTGAGCACCACTACTGTTACCTTCAGTGTGTAAACATTTTGCAGTAGAAGAATCAGCAACCACAGAGAATCTGAAAACAACTGGTATGTGGGCGGACAGGCTGGGAGCCTGGCGTTCCTTTCTGATAGAAGGGGGCAGGTCTGTGCTGTGTTCTTCTGCCTACGTCTCTAATTGAAGTGACCTTTGTGGATTGAGAAATCTGAGAGGTTGCATCGAGAGCTGAGTCATTTTCTACAGATGCATTCATGTTTACTTACCTAGGAATAATTAAGCAGTTATAACTTTGGAGAAAGTAGTTTTGGGTAGAACAGGCTAAATGCTGATTTCACACATACATTCAGTGTCCCAATAACTAAACTATTTTGCCTAGAGTAAGAAGTTCTGTGTTTTCTATTACATAGAATCCCTTGGAACCAGGGTAAAAGAATTATCGTTTCTCCTCACCTCGCTTTTGTATTTTGATTTTTTTCCTAATGCTCCTTTTCACTGGTTTCTACCTGGATGCTTCAAAAGGAGGTGTGTTTTCAACTACAAATTGTATATCCAGAGACACCGTGTGTAGGGCAATAGGAGATGTCAAGTTTTTGAACTGTTTTAAGGAGCTGAGTGAAATGTTGTCATTAATATTTGATCCTCCAAAACATTTGAAATGAAGTCTTCACTTGCAGTCAGAAAGGTAATCGGAATCAGGCCTGGGTGACTTGTGTGCATAATTTTAGAGGCTTCTCTAAAACTCAAGGCTAAGAACAAAGTTCTCGGTATGCACCTGTCAGTGTGAGGGGCCTGCCAGTGGATGCTAGAAATAGATTCTCTCGCAGAGGTAGCCTGTTGCTTGATAGAAGACAAACCTTTGAATGACTGACTCCTGGATTTGAAGTATTCCCATCGGGTTGTCATCCCTGTACTTAATATCCTTTCATACTCTTGACACCTGAACTGACAGCCCTAACCTGTTATCACTTGGTAGTGCAGCTCCGTGACATGAAATGTACAGCTAATTACAATGCACTTCACGGTGGAGCAGGACAGACAGCTGGGTGCTGGCAGAAGACCCATCCGAGCAAGAAGGTACTAGATGCGTTTATGAGCTGCTTGCCACGGCAGTCACAGTAGAGGAATGCTTGTGTGTGTGTGTGTGTGTGTGTGTGTGTGTGTGTGTGACTACGTGACACATAGAGTTTATTCTTGTATTATTTATTAATTATTGTTATTACTTTTCTTATGAACCACTGTAAACCTACCTTTGCCCACGCTGTACGTATTATACAGACATATATACATGTAAACACATAACACAGATGTATTTGTACAGCATTTTTTGTTTGCTTCTCTAGCTCACAGCAAAAACGTGGGTGAAAAATATGATCAGCACCTAAATGAGTACTCAATACACAGCCCAAAGAAGTGATGCATTTGGCAGGGGCTGGCACTGTGAATCTGACAGTCTTCTATTAACTATTTAGCTATGATTGTCTCTGCCATGATTCTAAAACAAGCCAATGAAAACTGATAATGCAGATCAAACCAGTCATTTTGACACTAAGTAGATCAGAAGTTGATTATTTTATTTAAGTCAAAAGGATTTATATGTGGATATGTATTTATCTTATTACCTCATTCTTCCTTTTCTGTCATAAAAAAAGATGGAAATAGGATGACTAATTGTGTTTCTGGAAGGAGTGTTCATTCTTAAAGATCTGACATAGGGATATTAAAGGGCAATGTCCATATTATAGTTTGTGGCTTTACTCAAGTTACACCATTAGCATGAATTTATGTTTCTAATTATTCATTTATGTAGTATGTTTCATACCACCAGCATGAAATATCTGAGTTGTATAATACGCACACAATAAACATGAAAGTAATTCGCTAATTCCATTAACATGAGCTGAGTGTCAGTAACACTTGAGGCATCCTTCGTGCAGGTGGGATCTTCCATGCTATAGGATCTGACAGGTAGGAATTATGTCCACCCATCCATCTAACCGTGTATCTGTTCCATGATTTGGTGAAAAGGGAAAAGAAGTAGAAGTATACCTCAAGTAGATAAAATATCATCTCTTAAACACAGATACACCATGGGAAAGATGACAACCAGTGCATTTTATTCCTGTCTTCCCTCATTTACCCAGAATAATTCCCCAGAACTTCCGAGGCACTGAGAAACATGATCTACCTCTGTGTCGTGCTGTCTAACTCCCTGCCAAATTATAAGGGCCAGAGAGTAATTCAGAGATCGAGATGTTCATTTACGGTGCTTGGTTAATGAGAGTGGCAGGCAAAATTGCAGGTTTATAATATTGGGGTTATTATATTTTAAAACTGAAAATAATTTCATTTCTGGAGTGTACAACTTGACTCTCCTAAGTTATTACCTTCCCATTGGAAAAGTAACCCATCATTAAATTTTCATACAAGGAGGAAGGCATTTGCTGGCAGTTACTCATCATCACACTTTATCATCACCGTGCATATCTCCTCCAATCTGGGGCCTCATTTTCTTTACAAACACAGCTTGTAAAGCTTCCTCTTTGCCACTTTAAAGAAGTAAATGATGATCTTTTGAATCAGGAAAATAACTGTCACGAATGAAAACAGATTTGTATTGATGTGAAGCTCCGATTGTGGTTTAGCCCAAAGCAATACATGTACTTCCCTTTAATAATTACAGCTTATTACATGTGTAAATAGTGCTGAAAGGGTGCTTAGTCCATACTGCTTAGAGACCAAAGCCATCTAAAAACATGTCTCGAGTTATTGTCGTTTTGTATTGAAGGCAAGGTAACTGAACCTACTCGGGTTTAATGTTCCATTTTGTGTTTGGGCGAGGCACGTCTGAGAAGGATTGATAGTCATTTTTTTTATTGCTGTTGTTGTTTTAATTTAGTACATCTAATAACTTCCATTCCTAAGACACTGAATGCACAAGACAGCCCCTTCCATCAAGAAGCTCACGATCTGTGCAACTAAATAATAAAATAGAAAAGGCTCTTTGATAAAGCAAGCACGCTTACAGTCAAGAAAAGTTAAAACACCGTATGTTTGTTCCAGTTCTCTAATCGTTGTCCATATGTAAAATTATAGCTCTGGCACTTAATTTTTGTTTTATTGTGTAAACAGACTTAGAAGATAATTCTGTGTAACACTGGTGGGGAGAAATGGGATTTACAGCCATATGTTATAGACACGTTTTATTTGACTTCTTTTGTGTATAGTTACTTTCTACGCCATTTCCCTAGGTGGAATCCAATGCACATGATAATCAGATATATTAAAATGTGGATTTTGGTATTTAATATTGATGAGAGATAAAAGTGCAATTTAATTTATGCATGCTTACTGCTTCCTTTACTTGAGGCTCTCTTTTTTCCTTCTTGTTAAACATTGAGCAAATAGCAAGTATATTCTGAAGCAGCCAGAAGAACCTTTATTTATTTTTTTACAAATATGATGGTAAAATGTTCATTTTGTGAGCACTTTCAAGATAACAAATAGACAAAATCATTCTGGTAAAAATAATCTGTGCAGGGAGACAAATTTACGCCCTTCACCTCCACTGAATATAGTTTTATCCAGGGTAGAATATATGTGTGGTTTCAAAACAGGCTATTAAAAGTTTCTGAGTTTGGGGCGGATTTTTGTGCTGTAACACATGGCATGTTCTTTTTTTGTGATTTGGTCACAGTTGGCTGAAAGTCAATTACTTTGAATTTGGGCAACTTATGTTTGTAACACATCTAGACAGGGTGGATTTGAAGAATGATTACAATATGCAGAATGTCTCTAAACATGCTCACAGTTGAGCTCGCTTTGGTATTTTAGATTTGTGGGAAACGAAGGGCAGAAATGATTATATATTTCCAATGCACATACAGCCAGTCTCTGAAAAGTCTGAAGCTCTTTCCATCTCTAAAATGACCTGGTAGTGCGCACGTCAGTCCAAGAGGCAGTTCACACAGTGGGCTGGATATATCTAAATACTATCCCAGAGGAGGGCAGGACTGCTGGTTGGTGGTATCGAAACTAGAGGAGTAAAAGGTTAGGGGGGATGTTAAAGATGAAGACCCCTCTGTCTTTGTAAGGTCATGGACAACCAATGAAGAAGCAAACGCCAGTGAGGCATGATGACTGACACGGTGAAACTTATCACTAAGAATGACTGAAACATGAGTGAGATAGTCAAACCCTGCTCTCATCCTCACTCATATCATTTGTCTAATAGATCTACGAAAGGCATTGACTGTCGGGCTCCAATTTTGCCAACCAAAACCTTTCATGCCTCTGGCTGGTGGTACTAAGCTAGGCTGTGGGAATTTGGCTGAATGCAGTGTTTTTATGTGTAATAAACTTTCTTTTTCTTTTGTAATGGGTTTTGGGATTTGTGATGTAGGTGGCTTCCTCAATGGTGACACAAGGAGGCAGGATGAGTTTAGTCCAGACACAAATGACGGTAGAACAAAGGAACTTTCTTCTGTTTTTAATTGCTGCTCCACCTTTTCAGGTCTTGAAAGATAGAGAATAATAGAGAAGAGATTGCTCACCTGATAGAGAGATTTATTCTCTAATGCTATCAGCTGTCAAACTCACAGTCTCTGAACTTAAGTGTGTTTTTGTTAATGGATTTTTCTTAAACTTATAAATCTGTCAGTTGTGTATGAACTCTGTTTCTCCCCTAAGGCAACTATTTAGTGGATGAAATATACTTACAATATTCACTAAATAGGCTGCCCACCACCATGCAAAGTGCCCCACTAGTCCCTGGCATATACCCTTTGTCTAGCCACTGTGGTTGGTTTAGGAATAAGCATGCTTTGCCCAAGACCCCTAATTGACGCATCCCTCTACTGCTTCCTCCTTATTGAATCCTATTTATACTTCAAAGTCCAGCTGAAACCCTGCCCTCCTTGAAGCCTTGCCCAACACCCCAGTCCAAAAGGCCACCACTTAGAGACCACCCAGTGTTTTCATGCCAGTGCTGGGGCCTTGAATTTCCTGTGAGAAAGCTGGAGATGAGGAAGTGCAGAGCTGTGGATATCGATTCATGCGTTAGAGATTCACGAATGTGTTCTGCCACTTACAAGCTGTGGAACCGGGATAGGCTATTTACCTTTCATGAGTCCTCATTTCATCTTCTGTGAAATGGGGATAATCAAAGTACAACCTTCACAGGGTTATTTTGGGGGTTAAATAAAAATGACATCTATAAGGGTTAGCCTGGTATACGTAGTCAGCACCAAGCAAATGATTATCACCCCCTGTCCTCATAGGGCATTCTGGCAGGTAAATATCACTCTTTCATTTCTGAAAGTGCATCTCTCTCTTTCTCCTAAGCTCCAACAGCCCTTCCTTTGCCTCTGTAACTCACTTCCTGAGCCCACTTCTTCTACCTCTGTGACTTTCTAACTAAACTTTCTCTTAGAGTTTGAGTCTTGGCTCTGAATTCTTTCTTAGCCAGAACTCAAGTACTGAGGTTGCTGAACTGAGGTCCAGCCTACCTCATCCCTAATGCCTGGTGCTGGTTTTCTGCCACTAACAATAAATTTCATCAATAAATCAATTTACTTAATAGAATATGTTACAATGAATTACACTAAGTAATATTACCAAACAGTTTTAGAGTAGTGAGCTCGAGAACAAGGAATGAAAGAAATGGTTAGCCATTATGTTTGTGTATTTGCTCTTCACATTTCTTAAATCACAAATAAAAAAATATAAGATACTGCAGTGAAAATATAATTAGAGTTTCTTTCAAATAAATTAAAAGTGTGCGTGGCCCAGAGAAAACTGAATTCCTGCTCACTTGGCTTAAAATGGGGACATGTGATAAACACGTGCCCTGACCCTGTGTCACTCCGCTCTTTTATTGCCATCTCCCTTCGAGCCCTAAGCTTCCCACACACCTGAATATATTGCTAAGGAGAGAGCTGCTGAGGCCTGGCGTGGCGTGCTCAGGTTTAGGAGAAGAGGAAGACAGGAGGTGAGACTGGAAGATGGCCTGCTAAAGCACGCCCACTGCCTCTGTTCTCTCTCTCTCTCTTCGACCACATCATCCTCCCTCCTAAAGGAAGCTAGTGTGACACAGTGAGTCTAGTGAAGGGACCTAGCAGTATGTTGTGGGTCCAACAGACCAAACATTGAATCAGTCCAGCTAGAGCACCATGGAGAGAAGGGAGGGCATGGTAGTCCCTCCAGGGCTGGAGATGTCAACTCAACCAGGAGGAAGATTTTTTTTTTTAACAAAACTGCCTCTGAGGAGTCAGACCTATAAGTTGGCAAATTCTGAGATGAGAGAGCAGTGTCACCCCCTGTCAATGCCCCAAGCATTGGGTTAGGAGCTGTAAGAGAGGATAACCCAAAGCTACTGGCCTGGGTAACTAAAGGATGATACCAGATGGGCCAGGCCTGGGGATGTTGAACATTTAGCTGATTCCTCCCTGAGAGCTCTGTCCAGACCCAGCAGTTGCCCTGGATACTCTACTGGGTTGACATTAGGCCTAAGGTAAGGGGAGGGCAGAAAAACAGAGAGCAGAATAAAAAGATAAAGAGCAGAGAGCCCTATGCATGGCCCAAGGGAACCTTTATGCAGGGACAGATTTCTCAGGGTCTTCATGCTCCCCTGAGTCTGAGCTTGAGGGTCCATCAAGGTTGGCATCCTATAAGAGCACCCTACAGTAGATGCCATCCAGCTCAAGTACCTGCTGAAGCGGGCCCTGGACATTGGCTGCAACTCGGCCTCCTCGTTGGGCCCACCAACACCAAGGCCAGTGGGGAGCTTCACATTAGTTTCCAAGCACACACACACACACACACAAAATTCAGCTCAGGAAGATGCCTATCATGTTAGCCCCCTGGAGATCTGGTGAGACCAAGGAGGAGTCCCCTAAGAAAGATGGCCAGACCGAGGACAGAGAGGCAAAAGTGGACAAGGCCAGGAAGGCCCCCTGACAGCCAAACAAGACCACAAAGGCCCCTTCTAGTGCCAGTGGGCTCTGTGGGAAGTTAAAGGTGAGAAGAACAGCCCAGCAGATGCCAAGGCCCACAGGGACACTGAAGGTGGGACTGACTTCCAAACCCACGATCACCAAAGGTGAGAATGGACCAGCTTTCCCCAAAAAGAAGATTGCAAACAAAGTCCCTAAAGAGTCTGCTGCCCGTGGGGCTGGGGAAGGGTCGAAAACCAAGGCAGCTGCTGCTCCTCCAAGACAGTACCTGAACCACTGGTCAGGAAGACAAGAAGGCCTGGCGTGCCCAGCAAGACCTCACCATCCAAAGGGACCAGTAAGAAGGCAGAAGCCAAGAGCTAGCGATGAAGTGGAGAGAGACTAAGGTTCTGTTGGAGTGTTCATTCCCCAACAAACCATCACTCTATTTATGTCACCGTGACCTGTTTTTCAATAAAGAATTTGTTCCCCTCAAAAATAAAATACAGGCACAATGTTGTAGCTTGTGCTTAGTGAAGGGATCTCCAAAAAATTTGGGTGACTTGGTTGCTTTGTCATCAGAATTATCAGTTGTATCAATGTATTTTATTTTTTTTCTTTTTGGTGATTGTGTGGTTGGTTGACACATCAAAGCAAGTACCCCTACTTGATAAGTATGAAGAGAACAAAGTACAAATTGGGGCCCATCCTGCTAGGAAGAGGAAGGCCACGTCCCTGATCATTGTCTCTTTATTCGGCACCCCGAGGTTTGTTTGTCAGTAGGTGTTTGTTGAGAAATATATTAACTTCAGATGATGCTGGCTACAGGCCCCTCCTTTTTACTATAATAGGCAACATCTGATTTTGATTTTCTATTGATGTCAATAATTTAGCTATTTCAGAGGCCAGCTATTGGTTGAAGATTCCCAGGGAGTACAAACAGGGAAAATGGGGCCATTTCGGGAAAGGCTCTAGGTATTGTCTGTGTGTTTTGCGTTGCAGTGAAGAGAACCTGTGAAGGATGCTAAGGACAGAAATCCCCCCTACTGCACGGAACACAGCGGTGTCATGGACTTGAGGGAGCTGACTCAGCCCTCACGAAGGGGGCTTCATCGCATCCCATCTTACAATATTAGATTTCAAAGCATGAAGGACTCTTTGAATTCAATAAAGTTAAACTTCAAAATAAAAATTATCCTTAAATAAAAACTGGAAACCAAGAACCTATGTACTCTAAACATTAGGCAAAAGTACAAGAACACTAGAGCATTTGGTTTCATTACTCGGGCTATAATTGATATGCAGACAGAGTACTGTGTAGGATTTATTATTCAAAATGCAATCAAGTCATCTTTGATAGATTGGTATTTTGAGTTTTCATAACAAAAGCTTTCCTAGACACTATTGCCTGACTCCCTTCCGACTTGGTATTTGAAACCAGATAATGGACTATCTTATAAATACAACACACACACATCTGCACTGTGCTCCTGGGCACCTTCGTGGATTGTGGGAAATGAAAGTCATCTCCCGGGCCAGAACGGAATGCTGAGGAAGTCCTACTGGCTCTGGCATCATGCAGTGTTTACCTCCATTTACCTGAACAGAGATTACCCTTCAAGCACCATCAAGGACGTTGGAAACTGTTGAAATGCATTTCTGGATCCCTTTTCGAAGTGCCTCTGTGCAGAGATCATTACTCCACATGGAAACTACCAGGGATAGCAAAACCTGTTCCAAACACGTGGGGAGGTCTCTTCCCTTGTGAAATGAATTGCCCACAAGAGATGCGAGAAAATGATCTGAGTATGGCTTTTAATTTTATTGTCGCTGCTCAGCTCGGATAGGTTTCACCTTTTTCAATTCTTAACTGGGAATAAGTGACTACCTGATAGGTTATTATAGGGCAATATAAAAAGTAAAGTGTCCAACACAGTCCTTGGCACACAGCAGCGCCTCTATGCTTTTCGGCTCCCTCCTGTCCCAGGGGAGAATTCATCACCTCGGCCAAGTATTCCTGTGATAGCGCAGTAACAAATCCTACAGCAGAAGAGCAATAAATCAAAACACATGATTAGTAGCCTTTAATGGGTCTGCTTCATTTCGCATCTCAGCAAAATGTTTATTTCAAATTAATGTGTCCTGACATAAGGAGGGCGTGTTTTCAGCCAAAATATTTAATTTGCAGCTGTCTTGTGATTGATAAGTTGTCAGAGGGCCATGTGTAAATGATTGCTCTGGTGACAGGCTACTGAAGATGAGGGATTTAAAGCAGGTTGTTAAATGTGAGACCGGTAGGGGTGCCCCTACCCCGGCTCCTTGGAACTCCACAGTCTCTCAAGCTGTTGGTCATTGAAGGAGCCCCATGGTATCTTGCTGCTGGTAGGTATGTTAAAAGGCAGAAGGAAGCGGTCATTGGTTGGAATTGAAATAAACATATTATCATTTAAGTTTTGACTTTGCGAGATGGCAAAATTGGCTTTGCATCTTTTGAGTTTGCTAGCCAGCTCAGGCAACTCTGTTTAGTTTTAGTTTTCTTTCTTTTCCTCTCTTTCCTTCTTTTTTTCTTCATTTACTCTATTTTCCTTTCTCCTCTTTCCTTTCCTTTTCTTTTTTTATTCTCATCTCACACCATTGGAGCAACTTGAACATTAACTCAGCAGAGAGATTTTAAAGAAAAATAGCAAATTTGGTGGGTGGTGTGTGCTCTAAATAAATTACCTCTTACATGGGGATCTGCTCTTGATCTCATCTAAATCTTATTCTAATTAATCACCATTAAGTAGTTATTAATATTTTGACTCTACAGAGGAGACAATGATGGCAGAAGTGAAACAGTGTGTAGTCAAGGTCACACAACTTGCCAGTGAGAAAAGTAGCATTTGAACTTGAGTCTAAGCCTAAAAACAGTATACGTCTATTCCAACTGCCCTCACTGAACGAAAGCATGTTTAGCATGACTTACAGAAAGACTAATATCAAAAATGCTAAATACTGACCCTCCACTAATCAGCTAGAATTGAAATTTTTAGATTCATTCAAACAATGAATATTTTGAGGAAAGAAATAATTTCTTTATTTAAGGATGCTTGCCACTATGAGGATGGCTACAGATCCCTGAGTATGTTGGGAACTTTAATCACAGATTGCTTTCAGAGAGCTTGTGCAAATTCTGAAGATGAAAATAATTACACTGCATTACGATTCCATACTGAATGATTCAGCAACAACTATTTCTACATGAATATTAATCATGTTTCCTGGAACAACAGATGTTAGTTTTTCATATCGTCCTTTTCTGGCATAGCTGTTATTGGTAAAATTAGTAAACAAAAATGTATATTTTTTCATTCACTTATTTACTAATTTTGGTCCTCTATTAATTCTTTTGTGTTTTATGTAAGTGATGCCTTGTGTTCAGCATTATGTAAATCTAATTACCACTCTCAAAAATCACTGTGTAGGAGGAAACATGGCGTTAGACTGGTGCTTTGTCAAATGTGCTATTTGAGGGCTGATCTATATTTACGAAGCTCATGTTGGAATTCAAGCTTGAAAGGGCCGTTTGTGGCCAAATGATAATCCACATTTAAAAAATTAAGTTTTATACTCAAGTACAGTGACTTTTAAGAGTTGATTGATGTCCATCTCTAATCCCAATTCATAATTTCATTTTAATTCCCTAAAATGAAATTCACCCTTCATCCATACCTCCCTTTTATGTAGGAAAGGCAGCTTCTTGTTCTCTTTCACCCGTTCTTGATAAAACTATGAAGACAGTTTCCGGTCTTCATCATTGAATACAGAACAACCTTCTCTAATGTCAGCTTATGTGACTTTGCCGTGACCTAGATTCTTTAGCGCTGCTTTGGAGACCCTGCATACTCCACATTGTTTCGGCTGTTTATTTTCAAGGTAAAACGATGATTGTTTGTAAGCCGAACCTAAGGGAAATTAGGCAGAGCCCGTGTGACCTCACAGAGGGCAACCCCAGAACCAGCTGCTTCCCGATTCACATTCTCAATCTCGGAACGCCTTTCAGTTGGAAACTGGCTCCAGCCCTGTCACAGAGACTCGTCCCTAAATTAAAGTCACAGGCTGCGGTTTGGCCCTTAATATGCACTCACTGCTGCCCTCAGCAACCACTGATAACCTGAAAGCAACTCTAAAAGCACCTGAGCTTAAGCAATAGTGACCCCCACATCCTGTGCAGGCAGTCCTATATTTTTTCCCTGTCCATAGTATTGGATCGTAGGGGGAAAAACAACTTCATCAAAATAAGGGATATATACACACACACAGACATAGTCTGAACAGACATACAGGTACCTAGAAGCTCTGGGTTTTATCCTTAATCTTTTGGTTCAAAATCTAAGCTGTTTGATGTTTGATCACATAGCAGCTATGTGCCTAAACAGGCCTGCTGATGAGAAAACCCATCTCATCTATGGACACTGTTGTCATATTTTTTGAGTTGTTCTTTAATTATTGTCTTTAATTTGTTTAAATTTCAGCACTCTTTCTTATGTTGGCCAGGAAAACAATCTCTCTTCCTTTAGATCACAGGTGGCAATCACAAAGCCTGCGGGATAAATCCGGCTCTCCACCTAGTTTTATCCAGCCCGGCACCTTGTTTCTACCTGGCTGCAGCGCCGAGCTCTCGCTTAACTGTTAAGGAGTAGTTATATTCGTACAGTCCTAAAATCACATTCGGCCCTTTGAAGGCAACTGCGAGGCTGATGTGGCCCCTGGTGAAAATGAGTTTGACATCCCCATTAGATGATGCTCATTGGTCCTAGTTTACTCCCATGAAGCAAAATACTGAAGACTATTCTCATGCACCCCGGCATCTTCCTTGTTCTGAAAATAGGCCATCTTCTGATGCTATCTTTTGTAATGAACAGTCTCATTTGAAGGTGTTTAAGCTCAGCGGCCCTTCAGAAAGTTCAATAGCAACCGTTACGCATTGCGGGCAGGAACGAGAGATAGGCCTAAAACTCGTGGAGGACAACTTGGCAATGTGGGACAATGTGCTTACTCGTTGACCCAGCAATTTCTCTTGTAGAAACTTAGCACAAAGTAATATCGAGATGTTTGAGGTTCATACGCAATGATGCATAACACAACATTAATGATTTTTGTAAATAATCAAAAATTGGGTAGACAATTACCCAAAAGTAATGAGGAAACTAAATAATCAGGGGCTTCTGGCACCAAGTGGTTGACTGAGAATATATGCTCCTATCTCCTTTTTTCACTGCAGTTTATTAAGATATAGTGGTATAAACCTATAATAGTGAAGAGAATTATACAGGAGGGGTGCAACGAATTTTTCAGGGTCCAACCAGAGACATAGTCAGAGGTAAATATACAGGGAGATTTCTTGAAAGGAAGTGGCTTACACAGCTGTTAGGCAGGTCCCAAGTCCCCGGGCCAGGTGGTCAGGAAGGGACACAAGCTGGAGCTCAGGCATCGGCTGGAGCCCCTGTTAATAGGTAGAGCATCTTCTTTCTCAGGGAAGCCTCAATTCTGCCCTAAGGCCTTCCAACTCATTGAATCCAGTCTTCCCAGATTATCTGGGTCCTGGGGTGTAGGATAATCTCCCATGTCGAGAGAGAGAGAGGGAGAGAGAGAAGAGGAGAGGAGAGGAGAGGAGAGGAGAGGGAGAAGAGAAGAGAAGAAAAGAAAAAATAAAGAAGGAGGCAGTCAATGAATTGGGGATTGTTAATCTCATCTACAAATACCTCCTCCACAACTGTTAGCTAGATTAAGGTTTAATTGAATGACTGGAACCTATAGCCTAGGTTCCTATAAACTGACACAGAACACTATCACATTAAAAGACAGAAATGGAGGGAAGAACGCACTGTGCTAAATCAGAGTGGAGAAAGCCCCAACACATGCGGTACCCTGATGGGGTCCGAGCAGAGGGGGCACTGATGGTCACTGATGAGCAGCCTGGCAGAACCCCAGGGGTGCTTAGAGGTGGGACTGGGGAGCGAGGCAGAGAAGTGGGTCTTTCCTGAATATCTGCTGGTCTCTCTTTACATCTTTCTTTCTTCCTGTGCTCTTATGCAATAGTATGCAACTAATCTTCAAACCAGAGCAAAAGAAAAAAATAAATGAGAGTTTTCTTCGAACATCTGGGAAGACTTAGTATAGCCAAGATGGGTGTTGGCCGGTGAGAGCGGGCCTGCCCCACTCGGCATTTAGAAGAGGCTCCTAGCCTGACCGTGAGCCCAAGACCCGCCCGTACTGAACCGGCACCTGTGGGACAAGGGAAGTCTGCACACGCAGACACGCCACGCAGGCAGCCCCCTGTTCCCTTCTCATTTCTGAGGTCCACCAGAATCTTCTGACACTGGAGGAAGAATAAAACCTTTTTTAAAAAAGAAAGAGCCATGGAAAAACTGCACCAGAAAAAAAAAAAACAGAAAATTCAAGAAAGTAAAGAAAACTTGCAATAACTATAATTATTATTTTCAGGAAGATTTCAGAAGATAATACATTATTAAAACAAGAACAAGATGCCATGATTAGGAAAAATAGACCCCCCAAAAAGTACCCTCAGAAATTAGTGTATGTGGGTGAGGGGGGTGAAAAAGGAAAATATATTATAAAAATAGTAAAAGTCTAACAGTAGGAAAATAGGAGGTAAAAATATTAGCAACATTAAAATCAATCTGTGGAAGATAGTATGGAGTGTCCTCAAAAAATTTAAAATGGAACTGCCTTATGACCAAAGAACCCCGAGACACTAGTTTGAAAGCATATATGCACCCCTGTGCTCATTGCACCACGATTTGCAGTAGCCAAGATATGGAAGCAGCCCGAGTGCCCATCAGTCGATGAGTGGGTAAAACAGCCATTTTACACAATTATAATTTTACTCGGCCATAAAAAAGAAGGAAATCTTACCTCTTGCGACAGCATAGATGGACCTGGAGAGTACTATGCTAAGAGAAATAAAGTGGTCAGATAAAAACAAATATACAATTTCACTTATATGTAGAATCTAATGAACAAAACAAATTAACAAACGAAATAGAAATAGACTCATAGATACAGGGGACAGACTGGCAGCTGTCAGAAGGGAGGGGTTTAGGGACTGGGTAAAAACGGTAAAGGGACTAAGCAAAAAAAGAAAGAAAAGACACAGGCGACAGTATGGTGATTGGCAGAGGGAAAGAGGGGAGGTGGGGGGTGGAAGACGGCAAAGGGGTTTAAATGGTGGCGGTAGGAGACTTGGTTTTGGGTGGTGAGCACAGGATGCGCTGTGCAGGTGATGTGTTATAAAGTTGAACCCTCGAAGCCTGTATGGTTTTATGAAACAATGCCACCCCGATAAATGTAGTAAATTAAAAAATAATCAATGTATGACAATTAAAAGCTCCACCAAAACAGAGGAGAAAATACGGCAGGAGAAACCAGAAAAGAGATAGTGCAAGGAAATATTTAGAGCTACAGGGAGACAAGATCTTTCCAATTAAATTCCACTCAGGGTTGAGTGCGATAACATCCACAGTCAGACACATCAGTGTGAAATTTTAGAACACCGAAAATAAAGAAAATATCCCAGAAGTTTCCAGATAGAGAGGAAATTTAAACAAAATACAGTTAATCTCTGAAAGAGGTCTCATCAGCAACAATGCATGTTTGAGGATAATGATGCAATGCCTTTAACCTACTAACACTATGAGGGAAAGTTACATTGGTAGGAGAATTCTGCAAGCTCATGGGTACCTTTGAATGATGAAATGATGGGTTTGTTTATTTATATTTGGAGTGTTTTTATATTATTCTCTGATATTCTCTAGAGATAGAGACTGTTATGATACGTTTTTATGCCTTTTTAAGTGTTAATACACAGAAGCAACACAAAATGTAGCCTAATCAGTGGTGAATCATGCAGGTTTATTACATGCCTCCTTTTAAATACTTTATTTCTACTGAGCAGTAGACTAAGATGGCACAGCCTTTTCTGGTGACCGTAGTTTTTGTTGAATTTTACTGAACTTACTGGCCATCTAGGCCCCAAAATGATTTTTCATTTGTGTGACCCAGAGACATAGTTCCCTGGCTCAGGACCTCAGCATTTATTTCTTACTTATTTGTAGTTGTGTCCAAAACTCTTTATTTGAACAGCCCGTCGTGTATGTTATCAGCATTTCTGTGAATGCTGATTTTTATCTTCGCACAGGAAACCTAAACAAATAAATCAGTTAGTCCTAAACGCAAAAGAAACAACTTTAGCCGCTTGCCTGTCATCTTGCCATCTCTGGGTCTGTGTAGGAGAGAAAGGAAAATTATTTACTGTAAGTAGGAAGATGTCTCAATTTCTTCTGGCTCCAAAGGGACTGCTTGTTGAACTGGAAAAGGTCATTTGCAAAATTGTTTCCTTTTGGCCAAAATTAGATGAAGCATTTCCCGTAGAGCGAGTGATTCACTTTTATTCTGTTGGGTTTAAGCGTTTGGAGTAGATAATGACTTAATGACTGTACATTTCTTACTCTTGTGAGACAAGGGCATCAGAACACGAGGGTCCCATTTGGTTCACCAGAAGAAACAATGGCGCCAAGTGGAAATTCACTTCCTGGAATGACATGGTCACAGTTTAAGGGCGACGGTTTACTTACAGAGTTGTTTGATTATCATCATAAGCAGAACAATTTTACTTTAGCTGAATTTGGGAGAAGAAACACGTAGGATAATAATCAGCTATTTTAAACAGTTGGGTTGATCTATCAATCAAAATTACCATCTAACAAAAGAAGTACTATACTTAACAAAGTCACAACATTTCTATCATGACAACTGGCGTGGTGTATTATTAAAACCAGCCTTTCACTCTGTTTTCATTTCATCTAAGTTACCAAGTGCAATTTGAGACAGGTGAAATGTTAATTACCGGTCTGAAGATGTAGAGAATGACTAATCGAATAATGTGGTAGCTCATTGAGATTCTACATTCTACATTACCTATAGACAAATCCTAATTATGGTATTGAAGAATAAAGTTAAAAGAGGCTGGATTTTAAATAACCATTGGAAGTGGTTAAACACACATATTTAACTTGCTGTATATGTATTTTTGTGGGCATAAAAATTAAACCTGATACTATGGAACTCACAGAGCTAGGAAGGAAAGCCAATCAAAAGTTAATACTCAGAGCACTTTACTGAACCCTGGGCACTTGGAAATAGAGAGGAGTCCCCATGACCAAATTATGTCTAAATTAGTGAGAAATATCTGGAAGGTGCAAGAATTACCTATAAGCAAAGGAAGACGAAGAAAGCAGCATGTAGTGTGGGCGATGGATGCAAAAGCAGAGGCTGGATCAAGGAGCCAGTGGATTTCACAGGCAGATGCACAGAGACAGGTGTGAAGAGGAAGACGAGGAGAGGGGCAGTACATGTGGCTGTCGTAGCTGCGGAATCAAATGTCCAGGTGAAGTCCCTTAGAGACGACACCCGTTGTTTGTTTCATTTTAGCTGTAGTGAAGAATCGTGAACGCAGAGATCATTCAACGCATGTACTCCATTCCCTGTGTCCAAAGCTGTCTGCTGTCATCCCAGCACGGGAATGCGGAAGGAAATCTGGTTTATTTATAAGGACTTTTCTGCCTGTATTCATAGTTTTGGGGCCTTTCAGACAAACTATTCTGGTGGTTTCATGTTCAGAATAGCCCTTCGGGGACATTTCCAGGGAGTTCAGTTGGTACTTTTTAAAGAAAATACTTTCAATGGATATGCCAATAAACCGCATCAATCATATTAACCAGTAAGACATATTCCTACCTTACCTTTAAAATCCAATATTGAAACTACGAAGGTAAAGTGAGGATAGCCCACTTCTTTCTTGCTGATACCGACTTGGGCATCAGCAGAGCTGTATCAAACCTGCTGTCCATTGCTCTCCTGAAATTCTACAAAACAAATCATTTGCTGGTATACACAGAAAAGAAGAAATTTAGGGGGACCAGATTCAATCTTTTAATTTCAGGAAGTGTCCAAGAGAAATAAAACGGAGATCATTGGATTTGAATCTCTTAAAGAGGTTTTTAAACATCTTCCTATAATGAGCATTCAAGTTCACAAGACATATTAGCTAGACATGGAGCAAAGGGAGCGAGAGGTGAAGGATGTAAATGATGTGGGCAAGCCGCTTAAAATCCGCGAGCCTCAGTTTCAGCAGCAGGAATGATATACTGGAAAGTATTTTTAAACTATAGAAGTTAATAAAGCATAAGGTACTATTGCTATTTTCTGCCCTCTGAGGGCAGAAAATGAGTTTAAGACTTCTTTCTTTGTCTACTAAAATGATTCAACTACAGAATCTTCAAGGTCCAGTGTCTTCCAGTTTTAGAATATTTGCCCTCTGTATTGCTTACATTAACATTAAAATCAAATTCTAACACTGTGCATACGCTGTGTTACTAGGAAGGGTTTCTGCTCCCAGATAACAGGCCATGTCTATCTATGAGATGGTTTTCACTGAAGACTAACTTTTCTAAATGATCTATTGACATTGACATTGCCCGTCGTTGCTGCTTTTACTTGGCTTGCTTAAGAACTGCATTTAACAAACGGCGCCGAGAACTTCTGGTGTTAATTTGCCAGGCAGCTCTGCTCATCTGCACCTGTTAAGGTTGCGAGAAGAGTAACCAACCTGCAATTTTCTGGTGCATCCTAATTACGAATGGAGAATGAAAATAATGCGATGCTCTCATCAGAGGCACTTAGCTTGATTGAGCGCTTGCTTTATGCTCAGCATAAAATTGCTGCAAATATTTTCACATGTCTAAAGTAGGGGATAACAAAGAAAGCGCAGCACATTCGCGGGCGCTGGTGTTACCACTGCTCGTTGACAGTGGTTCTGTTATGTTCTGGTTGTTGAACTTGTTGGGATTATTGACTTCCCTCCTGGGGCACTGAAAGGATGCTAGGTATCTTCTGTTCTAAAACGAACTTGGCTTAAACATGTTGGTTTTAGTCCCTGTCCTCAAAGTAGTTCTAAGTAGGCACTTGTAATTAGCCCCAAATATCTCAGGCAACTCACCCCAAAGCAAACAGCGGTCCATGGGTTATAATATCAGCGTGCAGTAAGCCCTATCTCTTATGCAGATTAGATGGCATTCTGCACCTGCATTCCTACAGGGTCTGGCCTTTGTCTCCGGAATAAATCCCAGCCTTTTAATCCTTTGGTTCTTCATACAATATCTGGACTGAATCTGGATCATTTTTTAAAGACTGACTCCCAAACCAGCCTGCCCTTAACACCTTGCCGAGGACAAACATCAGTAGTTACATCAGTCAATTTGCTGTGGATGCTGCCGGTGCCAAGATAAATAGATAATAATAAATTATAATTTGATCAGGAGCAAAGATCAGAAATTGAGATTGCTGAATCTCTGTAGAAGCAATATGTCTAAAGTTCTACATAGAAATTAAGATGTTGCTCTTGCGTTGGGTACCCTGAGGCCCAGGCTGAAAGCAGGCTGAGAAACCAGGTCCAGGCCATCCGCGAGGGGTCCGTCTCTTGGGTCTTGGGAGCCAAGTGGGAGGAAGCAGGATGAAAACTCTGAAAACCGGGCCACGAGGTGAGCTACAGGGAGGTTTGAGGCAGGAGACTGGCGGAGTGAGAAGTTCTCCCAAGTTCCTAATTGTCTGAATGCACAGCTGGTCTTCACAGGCATCTCTGTCAGGGACGGGAAGGGGGCTGTTAAGGGTCCGAGTTGCCTGGGACCCCATGGGGTGCTATCTGGCTTCTTTTCAGAAACGGTTTAAGCAAATAATTTTGTTTTTAAAAAATCTGTTGCAGCATTGAAAAAATGACTTTATTTTTTAGAGCTATTTCAGGTGCATAGCAAAATTGAGCAAAAGTACAGAGATTTCCCCGATACTCCCTGCCTTCACGTACACAGCCTCCCCCTCTATAAACAGCCCCCCTAGAGCGGTACCCCCGTTACTACTGATGAACCTTCATTGGCACATCATCACCCAGAGTCCATAGTTTACATTAGGCTTCACCCTTGATGTGGCATATTCCGTGAGTTTGCACGAGTGGCATGTGGCCATCATTACTGTATCACACAGAAATGTTTCGCTGCTCTCAGAAACTTCTGCGCTTTGCCAGTTCATCCTCCTTTCCCCCTTAACTTCTTAGGACTTCTAAACCGACAGAAGAATAACTTTCAGAAGGGTAAAAATAGTCAACATAATGATTCAGATGAACCCTTCTGTCACTGTGACTTTTACTCAAATTGTTCCAGGTGATATCTTTTATGGGAAACTGCGTGCTTTAGCATATTCCCCCTCCTGAGAGTGGCTGAAATGAGAAGTTACATAAGCGTTCTGCAAAAAGGTACTGGAACGCACACGGCCATCTGAGCCTCGTAACATTTCCTCCTCGCACCCAGATGCTGATGGACCTTCCATGGGCCCACGCGTGAAACTGGCGTGTGGGTGGCTTTCAGCTTACGCCTCGTCATCCTCTCCATGACTTAGATCCTCAGGGAGCTGCTTTGTGCATCGTTATTTCCCCCAAAGCAAGCTGTTATCTGCAGCGATGGGAAAACTTACAGGCAGGTAGAAAGGCAGGCTTCTTGGGCTCCAGTGATTTCTCAAACTTTTATCTAACCCCTGGATTTATCGAACACCTAGACAGGTAACAGTGGTCTCGCCCAGCTATAGGTCTCGTCATTAAACTCTTGTGTATCCCACCCAAAGGAAGGTGACAGGGACAGACACCCCTCACCGGGCCCTCGCCCTCTTTTCCTCTTTCCCTCCGAGAGAGCCAGCTCCTTCTCTACTTGTACTATGAGAGTTTGCTAAGTCCAGGCCAACCTAGGAATCTTTGCTTTTGGGGTAATCTATTGGTGACTTCCCCCATTCCACTTTCCACAAAATATCACCTTACGTGGTCTTTTTTCCTCTTTACAAATAAGGAGCCTCACTTTTAAAAATGCATTTGTCCCTAAAGAGCACCGAGGAAATCCCACCCCCAGAACACGAGTGGGTAGGCCTTGGAAGCTGCATTTGGGGTCACGTGTTACATCTGGAAATGGACGAAGGTCAGGCATTGCCGTTCGTAGCCTGGGTCTCCAAACAAAAGGGAATGGAAGAGAAAATCTCTAGGAGCTAAAACATCACTGGAAATGTACCTGCAAGGAAGAATTTTATACTGACCAGAAGAAGTACCTGTAGGATAAGTGTAGCTGGTGAGTTACAGGGGATGGCACTGGGGTTCCCAAGAGGCAGGCTTTGGTGATAACTAACGATCAAGTGAATTTCTTCGCAGGAAAGTGGGCTCATTGCAGGGCTTTTGTCTTGCTGGGGAGTACAGGGGTAGGGGGAGATTGTAATTTTGGGCCCGGGGGCTGACTGTTTCAGGACAAGGAAGTTGTAAGGCTGACTACTGTTGCCAATAACCCGTCTGCGGCCATCCGCTGCGTAATATTGCGCCTCTCCTACATAGAAATGTTTTGTTAAACAACAATATGTCATGAGTATTAGTGTACAGGAGTGACACATTGTTAGCCTGCTCCGCATGCTCACGTGGCTGAGTGGTTCAGGCTGTCCTGAGACAGGACAGGAAGAAGCTAGGAAAATTCCTTAGCAAGGGGATAGGGAACCGAGACAGCTGAACAACGTGGCCCAGAAATTCACAGCCAGATACAGAAGGTCACCTCCCTGGAGATGACATGGAGGCCTCAGTGGGGTTTCGGCTCCGGGCCCAGAAAAGCAGCCAAACCAGGTGGGTGATGCCAGCACCAGCTGCAATGACGAAAGACCCCTGCCTGTCACTGACCAATCCGTGGAGCCCAGGATCCCGAAAGGAGCTCCTGGGGAACTGATGAATGCTCTGCTGAATCCCTCCCCGGAGACCTCCCCTGAGATTCCCTCTGGGGAGCAGCCTGCCACTCTCCCTTTCCCTTCTTCCTCCCCACTTCTTCCCCCACAGCCACGCGTCTCCTCAACTGTAAGGCCGTGGGCAGCCGGCAGCTCGTCCCAGGCTTATCCCCTGAACCTGTGCCCGAGGCCCGCTGTCTCTGACTTCCCAGGGAGCCGAGGCAGCCCAGCCTGGGCTCTCCTGTGGCTTCTTCTGTGCGAAGCCTTTCCCTGTCTCACTGTCCCCAGCTTTAATAAACGTACCCTCATAGTCACCTGGACTCATCTTGTGAAATCTTTCCTACATGTCAAAAACCCACGTACTACAGCTGGCCCTGGCGGACCCACTCCAGACCAGGCCCTCCACCCCCTGATCAGTAACAATATCAACAAATAAGTTTCCCTTCTTGCTCCAAATCTTGCCACTTCGGAGCAGCAGAAAGATGTTGAAAGCTTTCATAACAGCAGTTTTCAAATTTGGATCTGCATTAGAATCACCTGAGCAGCTTTAAAAACATGAATTCCTGAATTCTACTTCAGATCTACACTATCAGTTTCTCTGGAGGTGGGTGGGGCCCATGAGTCTGCATTTTCGAGCCTTCCCAGGACATTGCGATCACCCAAGGCAGGCCTGAGCCCAAGCTGGAACCCTGGAGAGCTGAGCCCCACGTAGCTTCAGAAGGTGGCAGTGGTTCATGCTGGCCACGCCTCCTGGCTTTTTACTTCTGTGCACTGGGAGACAGGCAGACTGAACATTTTCCTTGGCTTTCTGTGCACAGCTCATATAGGGATGCCCTGACAATCCCAGAGCTCACCTACCTGTAGGAAAAATGTAGGAAGGATCCAAGATTTGTTTATTGCACGCCCCTCTTTTCCCCCGCAGAGACCCAAGCTAAGCACACAGTGAAAACCAAAGGAAACGTGTTCAAAGCAGGCCCTCTGAGTGAAAAGAAGCTAATAGTGAGCCCTCTCAGGGCTTCTGTTGACCATTAATGATCTAAATGAAGAACTGGAATTAGCAAGGTTTGCCGATGGCGGTGCCAGTCAATAAGAATTGCAAAGGAATAAGAGCATTCCAGATGGGCTTTAAAGTTAGAAAATGTAATGAAAAAACCCCTCGGAGTATTGGACTTGTGAACCTTGCAGTCATCCTGCAGAAAACACTAAGTGCTGGTGTCATGAGTGCAAGGAAACAGCAGCCAGAAACCCCTCCGGAACCCATGCTTGCTGCTTCCCAGTGTACTGGCGGGAGCTGCATGAACATTGCGTGTGGTAGCCACCCTTGCGAAGCAGCTGCTGTTTAGCTGTTGATAGGAGGGAAGAGAGGACAGGAGAGAAAAATCGCTCTCCCAGCCCCCTCTCGGTCTCTGTTTCCCTTTTACGTTTTCTCATTCTCGTGCCCATAAGCACACTGCACGTGACTGCAGTCTCTGTGTGGGAATTCTGTCTCACTCGTCTTTGTGTCTGTGGGCGCTCTTAAGTGTTATGGACTAAATGTTTATGTGCCCCCCAAACCCATGATGTCGAAGCCCTCATTTCCAGCGGGATGGTGTTAGGAGGTGGGGCCTTTGGGAGGTGATTACGTCATGAGGGTGGAGCTGCCATGAATGGGATGGATCAGTGCCCTTCTAAGAAGAGGTGGGAGAAAGGTGATCTCACGAAAGGATCCAGCAAGTACCGTATATTGTCGTGTATAATGCGCACAGTTTTGCCCAAATTTTTCAGGGAAAAATAAGGACGTGCATTATACATGGGTAGTGCCTGAAATACCTTGCATCTGTTCTTGTGGTTTGTAATTACTTGTTATATAAAATTTCTTGTACCATAATATGTACAAAAATAAATGCTAAAATTTATTTATAGTACAAAATACAAGTATCTAAATATAAATAAGTAAATAATTGAATTAAAAAATTAAAATGAGAGATTTTTTTTCCTGAATGTTTGGAAAACATGGTTGCACATTGTACACGAGAGCGCATTATACACAGCAAAATACGGTAGGTGGCTGTCTGTATTACAGCAACAGCGTCCTCATTAGGAAGCTGACATGCTGCCCTGGCTGGTGTGGCTCAGTGGGTTGAGTGCCGACCTGTGAAACAAAGGGTCACGGGTTTGATTCCCAGTCAGGGCACATGCCTGGGTTGTAGGCCAGGTCCTTAGTAGGGGGCACACGCAAGGCAACCACACATGGATGTTTCTCTCCCTCTCTTTCTCCCTCCCTTCCCCTCTCTAAAAGTAAATAAATAAAATCTTAAAAAATACAATAAAATAATTTTTTAAAAAAGAACCTGACATGCTGGCACCCACATCTCAGACTTCCAGCCTCCAGAAATGTCAGAAATAAATGTTTGTCCTTTAAGCCACCCCGTCTATGGTGCGTTGTTGTAGCAGCCTGAGCTGAGATGGTGAGCGATCAATAAGTGCCGAATAGATTACGGAAGGTGAAGCATTTTAAGACACTCTTCTTAATACCTGTGCGAAGTGGCCAACTGGAATAGAAAGCTTTATTTTGCTTATTCTGATTACCACTTTGTAACTTGGAGAAGATGTAAAGAAAATAATTTATCATTCAAAGGGCTGTGAGTGGTAAAGCTGTCTTTGTATCTGAGTCCACGGTCCTCGTCTGGATCTGCAGCCCTATGCTGCTTCTCAATCACGTGGAGAGGCAAGGTAGCTGAAACAATTCTAGTGCATAGTGATTAATCACTTGGTGGTATTAATGTCTACTGTATGACTCTTATTCTAATTTCCCTGCTAGATTAAATTAGCCTACAAAATATACAGTTCAGGATTTCGAAAGTGGCTAAAAGAACAGCCAAAGGAAGACGAAGTATTAAGCAGCACTGCCTAACAATAAACATAGATATTAAAACATAGCGCAGGTCCCAGCCTGAACTGGTCACACTCGCCTGGGGACCTGACCCGGCAGAGTTCAGCCTGAAGGGTCACCCCCGAAAGCCGTACTCACCAGCCACGCTTCCTGAGTACAGCCCGCCCAGAGCTGGCTGCTTCAGGTCCCAGAGACGAGAGTGATAAAATTGGGGCTCTATCCGACCTTGGCCTTTCTCCGGTGAATGCAAATAACAATCGGGATTTTCTCTGCAAGGAAATACAGAGTGTAGGCAGACAGCTTACTTTTTCTTACGTTATTCAACCAATGGCTCTTAAATGGCTACTAAACACCAGGCACACAGCCTTCGCCCCAGCCCCCTCTTGCCTTGAAGAGAAGCAGGCTCACCCCACAGCAGGGGGACCCACATTCCATTTCCCCTCCTGGCAGGAGGAGGCAGGTGCTGCCTCCTAAGCCACAGCCGCTCACAAATCCAAGCTGAGAGGTGCCTGGGGAGGCCCAGGAAATTCTGTGTGTGCACAGAAATGTATTTCTAGCGGTGGCGAGGGCCTTGGGGGGGATTCTGGATGGAAGCTAAATAAACCTACCTCGGCCCCGAGGAGCCATGCCTAGGTAAGCCGTCCCTGTTCTTGAAGGTGAAACAGGAGTGGACTCAGCCAGCTGCACCCAGGATGACCCACACTGGTATCAGAATAACAGATTGCTCTCAGCTTCTCGATGATTCCATCCCTTGACTGATCTTTTGCTGGCCTCACGGACAAACATTTACCTTTCGTCGGAAGCCCGCCCCACATCTGAACCTGCCTTGTGTGTAAGCTGTCCGGTTCAGAGGGAGGCGAGCGACCTGGGTTCCATACTCTCCTTCTTAGACCTTTTCCTGCACTGGCCAGTGGCCTCAGCCTGACCGCCTCTAGCCACACGGACCAGATTTCAGCCTAAACCTCCCAGCCGCCAAGCCCGAATGACCCACTCCCCAACTTCTGAGAGCCTGGCCAGCCAGAACACCAGCAGTCAGATACTTACATGGTGAAAGTCAAGTAACTCGGCGCGCTAATGATGCGTGATGCATAAATTCCTAACTATACCTATAATTTATTAATGAAGTAATATGTGGTAATAAAATAATAATGAGAAAGAAACATTTTAGCATTGAGATGAATCATTTTCTATGTGGGAAATATATAAATTTATTAAGTAAGCCTCTGTATGAAAATAGAATATGAAAAATTACGACAATACGGTCCTCCTCTTTGCCTGTCTTTATTCTCGCTGCCTCTTGTCAGTTCGTGCCCTTCTACGAACCTCCTGGCTTCTGCTTTCTGTACGTACTTTTTTCCTCCTAACTTCTAGAGATGTGTCCTTATTAAGCCACCATCCGAAGCACCAATTAAGCACCTGCAGAGCCATCAGACTTTTTCAGAGGCTGTCTTCCCACATATTTTCAATTTATGTTTTATTGAATAGCTCATTCCAGACTTTTCTTGTTTTTCCAAATATACGTTGTGACACACTCTCTCCGTGGGTTATTCTTTATGGCTCCAAGTTCATTTATATCCCTACCTTATGATTCTATAATGCAGATTGCGATTGATCTGAATTGTTTTATAAATTCTGGTATGTTCTATATAAACAATGACATCAAGTATAATTGCAATAGAGTGAGTAGATCATTTAGTATCCTATGTGTGAAGTTAAGATCTCTAATGATTCTCTGCCCCAGTAGAATGTAAAATAGATGATTGTGTAGAACTCCAGTTTCCTGAAGTAACAGATGCTTTGCCCTAATGTGGCATATTTGTCCAGAGAAACATAAGCCACAAGTGGTCTGACTTCCTTTCTTCTCTACTGAGTGAATCGGTCCTGATTTTATTTCACTCATTGACTTGTAGATTGGGGTTTGTGTAAGGGCTGCCTAGATTCATGAGAAATGGCTAAATTGAACTGATTTGAAATGAGGTAAATGGTAGTAAGAATTAAACACAGTTTTAGGGCAGGAACACTAATGAACACTAAGAGATACAGATTCATCTTTCTTGACACCAGGATCTCTGTACATACTTCTTGATGTGATAGCCTTGTAAGAACTTAGAACATCAATAAAGCAGGAACAGATGGATTGGGCAGCCCCGGGTGATTTGGAGTGATGGAATTTTGAGTTTCATGGTGATAGACTCTGTTGGATTGGAATTCAATATGCTGAACTCAATGAGTTATCAGGCTCACCCAAGCAAGAGCATTAAGATCCCTATGGTTCCAGGGTGAGGACTGAGAGGCAGTGTTCTGTGGCCAAGAGTGAGAGCAAAAGCTAGCTACTGAGACTGTATCTGAATACAGTGGGAATGTCAGATAGTCATATTTCCAGAGTAAGAAGTCCTTACCATCTCAGTCAATCAAGGTGACTATTGCGTATGTTGATAGGCAATTGTTGGAAAGCTTCCAAATAACCCCCACACTTTCCTGACACCCTTTAGCCAGTAAAAGCTTTCTAAGAATCTGATGCAAATTCTTACTCTGGGAAGAATTGTCTATGACATCCCCTCCCTCCCTGCACACTCAGTGCCTTTAAAGGATTCAGCAGGTACGATTCGATTCTCTCGTTCAAACAATACAACGAAAATGTAAGTGACTCTAAAGGGAGAGAAGAACAGAAATAGAAACCACGGTCTGTATAAACGAAATCAAATGAGATTTTTAAACACAGTAAAGCTTCAAATCTTATTTTCAGAAGAAACTGTCTTCGAAATCACTCCTCAAAATCCACTTGAGGGTATAAAAAGGATGTACCAGCTTTCTCTGTTTGGTACCACGACTGTACTGTTGTGAAATGTCATCTTTTTCTGTGCTACATTTTCGTGGTCTCTTTTTGACGTGATGTTGATGGGATATTTTCAAAATTCCACATCTGTCCCAAGCTACAAAGAAGCATTTATAACCATCAGCTTGTAGGCCTTCTTGTTTAGGAGTTTTAAATATAGACTCTAAATATTCTACAACTTTCAAAACCATTGATCGCCATCGATCAAATAGAACTAAACTACTTTTGAGTCTCTTTGGATCCCTTGCATAAATACATATTGAGGTGCTGTTTTAAATGTCCATTAGATCTTAACGTTTCTCTTTGGAGCCATTACCATTTATCATATGACTGTAAATATAGATTCAGGGATGTTTAAAACACACATTTTTTACCCGGCAAGGCTCAGTGGCTCCAAACGATGCATTAGGACTCATTTATAACTCCTCTCCAAAAATAGATCTTGAACACCTCCCATGTACGAATTTTATTTTATGCCAAGGGAGGACATTATGCTACTGAGTACTTTACCCAATGCTTTAAGTGAAATATATTTTTCAAAGCATGGGCATTCAACAATTTGGTGACTATTCGTAAAAGTAACTTGTCTTGAGTGGTGCTTTTGTAGAAACAGCCAACCATGGTTTTACAGAAAGCATTGGGTAAAGTACTCAGTACTTTAAAGCAAAAAGAAAAGGGAAATTCTTTATCTTATAGTAAAAAAAGGATTAGGTTTTCTGTTTGTATTAATATTTATTATTTTTAAGTTCATATACATATTGGTTAAAATAAATATTTCAGAAGACCAAATGATGAAACCTAATGGTTCCTGGAACAGAACAAATAGCCTGGGCACGCCTTCACATGTAAGGAAAACTTGACGTGACGGAGGTAACATATGAACCAGTGAAGGAAAGAATGGGCTAGTCGGTAAGTGGTGCCAGGGGAGTTGGTTACCCAAAAGGACAGCTTTAGACTCTTACTTTACATCGGGCCCCAAATAGCTGCCTCATAGATTAAAGAATTAAATGTGAAAATGCAAAGCTTAAAGAAATTAGTAGAAAATGTCAGAAACTATTTTATGACTTCTGGACAGGGAGAGATTTCTTTTTTTTAAAGATTTTATTTATTTATTTTTAGAGAGAGGGGAAGGGAAGGAGAAAGGGAGATAAATATCAATGCATGGTTGCCTCTTGCACACCCACTACTGGGGACCGGGCCCAAAAGCCAGGCATGTGCCGTGACTGGGAGTCGAACTGGCGACCCTTTGGTTGGTTCTCAGGCCAGCGCTCAATCCATCTGCTGAGCCATGCCAGCCAGGGCAGGAGAAATTCCTTAAGCTACAAAACCTCATCAACATTAAAGGCAAAGAGAGATAAGTTGGGCTATATTAAAAATGTATAATCTCTACATAAGATATATCACAAACTAAATGGAAGGGTAACCTAAAAAAAGATATTTGTAATGCATATCACAAGAAAGGTTTAGTATCCTGAGTATACAGATAATTTCTACCTATTACCAAGAAAAAACAAACAACAGAATTGAAAAGTGAGTACAGGGTACAAGTAGAATAATCACAAAGGAGGAAGTCCAAATGTCAGACAAATGTGAAAAGATGATTTTCCTTCCTGATGACAAGGCCAAGGTGGAAGGAAGCCACGTAATGCCTCTTTACCTATTCTAGTATGCAAAATTGCAACGTTTGAGAATGCCAACAGTGGGAAAGATTGGGAAGCAACAGGAACACCTGTGTGCTGCTGGTAGGAATTTTAACCGGCATCACTGCTTTGATGTAAAATTTTGACAAGATGTAATAATGTTGAAGGTGTGTATTCCATACTGCCTAGCAACACACATAGCCTAGAGCAGCCCTTACCTCTGTGTATCAATACACAAGTAGATTTGTAAAGATATTCATAGTTGTGTATAATGGTGAAGATTTGGAAACAGCTAACTGCTCATTAGTGGAAGGATTAATGAATAAATTGCAGAATAGTCATATGATGCACATAGTGTTCTGCTAAATAGACTAGATAGCAAAACAAACAAACATCCTGAATAGAGTGGAGCTACGTGTATCAGATAAATAATATTGAAGGGGAAAATGGGAAATTTATAATTTAAAGTTTGGAAACATGCAAAATAATACCATGTATGCTATGAATTTATATATATGAAGGGAAAAAACATTCAAGGAAATGAAACACTAACCCAAGCTAGTCTTTAACTTGCGGCGAGAGGGTGGATAATGGATGGGAGAGGTAAAACTGATTCTTCAATTGTATTCCACTTCAAATTGTATTTCAATTGTATGTTAACATTTTTCAGTTTAAAAAATCGGGAGCAGATATGGAATAATAGTGAATTGGATAAAGCCGAGAGTACTTGGATGTTTATTATGTTATTATCTATGTTTTTTATTTTTGAAATATTCCTATTTTAAAACTTAAAATATCACAGAATAGTCTCTTTCCTGCGTGTTTCCATTTCCATGTCTCACTTCCCAGAGGCAACACCATTAGCCCCCTTCAGCTTCTCCTTCCAGCAGTTACTGTTCTACATCTCGTTAAGGCGAAAATCCTACTAATTGAGACATTATCTGTCTCCCAGGATGAAAGTAAATGACTGTACTCACTCACACTACTTCCTACCTTTCCTGCACAGTTTTGAAACAGAGTTGTATCAAAATGTTCAATTCCTCTATTGGCTTGTATCGAGTTTTAAGAAACATGTTCTACTTAAATCTTAATTTCTTGTCCCATCAACTGTAGATAGCTTCTTTCTCCTCTTTTTTCTAAAATGGGTTTCTCTTACTATTTCCCCCTTCCACCCCTAAGACGCGTTCTTTTGTGCTTTTACATTAATCAGATTGATAACATCTACATTCTGTTCCATAATCCTAATTCAATCTGCTGTGCTCTGCGCTAATTCTAAAAGATCAAAATCAGTAAGGAATATTTATATTATTGTGATTATTTAATGTGGTTTAAAATAGGTCCAAGCAGTGAATCATGGATTTATTTCTTTTCTCCTATTGTTTTTTGCTTTTCCCGGAAATATGGATTGCCTTTATTTCTTGAATTAGCCCCCATGATTATTTCCTTGAGTTGTTCAAGTGTCCCAGGCTTTCAGGCATTCCATTGGAGGGGCTGATGTGATTAGGAAAGATTTAATAATGAACCGGGACAGATAACTAAATTACCTCACTGACGTCAAAAGCCTAGGGCAAAGAAACTACCTGAAAGTATGACCTATCATTATTCAATGACATGTTAAAATGATTCTCTTCTGAATCTTTGACATTATATTAAACTGGGGTTGAAATATTTTTGGAAGAAATAACAACCAAGTGAGCAACATAAGTTTTGTCTCCAGCAATAACCAAGAGGGTACACTTGATCTAGACTCACCACCGGATAGTCTTCCTGCGACGTGCCACTGAACAATTTTAACTAATATTTAATCCAGACTGATTGCAGGGACATCTTTCTGTCTGCCTATCTACATGTATTAGCTTTTTGTTACTGCATTACAAATGATCACAAATCTAGCTCATAGCTCTCCAGACTAGAAGTATGGGTGGACTTAGGTTCTCTACTGAGGGTCTCACAAGACCAAAATCAAGGTGTCAGGTGGGCTGGACTATTGTCTAGAGGCTCTGAGAGAGAATCTGCTTCCAAGTTCACTGAGATGATCAAGAGAATTCTGTTCCTAGTGGTTTTAGGAATGGCCCTTGCTGGTTGTCAGCTAGGGGTTGCTGTCTGCTCCTCGTGGCCACCTGCGTTTCTGCTCATGTGACCCACTTCATCTTCAACCTTCAAATGTATGACTTTTCCGCTATCAGCTGAAGGAAGCTCTCTGCTTTGAAGAGCTTCTGTGATTAGATCAAGCCCATCTGGGGCTTTCATTATATCTGTAAAATCCCTTAAATTGACACCTAGTTTAGAGCTTGATTGAATAACCAGGGTAGGAGAATCTTGGGTGTGGGGGCATCGTTAGAATTTTGTTCACAACTCTATTTCCTTCCTTCCTTCCTTCCATCTACCTATTTCCTAATCTATCTATCTCTCTAGCATCCATCTAGATATCCATCTAAATATGTGCAATCTCTATGCCATTTTATTTCTGTTCTTGTTCTAGAAATGACACAGGTGGTTCAGGCTTTCCAAAGACAGCGTACAGTAAAATGAAGTGAAAAGGAAAAGAAAAATATGGGTAAAGAAAGCAAGTGCTCCTGACCCCTCCAGTGTGGGTAAGCAAGCCCTGTAGAAGAGTAAATAAATGATAACCACAAAGATACAGAACACCAGGCCATAATGGAAGAATGCCTGGTGTCACTTCTTCCAACAGAGCCTGACTCTTGGGTCCAGCAGCAAATCCAAAGTCCAAAGTGTGGAGCTCAGGGTGGAAAATACACAGAAGCTGGGCAGCATTGCAGTATCTGGTTCTTTGTGTTTAGGATGTCATTCAATATCCAGGAGTAATTTGTCAGCAAAGTACAACACTCACTTTTTGAATCAATAAATCTGAAAAACAAGGTAGTCAAGAAAGAGAGAGTAGAGTTTAATGGAGTGGGGACACTCGGCTAGCAGACATTTGGTCCTGGCCAAAAATATCCACAGAGACATTTGTTCTGTGCCAAACGGTCCTTGATATTTGGTCCTGTCCAAAATGCCCGTGAGCATATCTGGTTCATGCCAAATGGTCCTGTCGGAAAAGTCCATGAGCATATTTAGTCCACGCCAAATGGTCCTTGATATTTGGCTCTGTCCAAAACGCCTACGCTTAGAAAATGTCCCAGGCTTCAAATTGCCCATAAGGTCTATTTGGACTTTTGATTTGTAGAACTAAGACATCGAAAGTACTATCATGTTTTATTAATTCAATAATTGCGTCATGGCTATATTGCCAATAATCACTCTACTGCCTTGGTAGCCTACTGGCAATGGCACATGATCAAGGACATTTTGGCATGGACCAAATGTCTCCATGGATGTTTCCGGCAGGCCCAAATACCAAGGACCTATTGTCATGGACCAGGTGTCTCTGTGGATGTTTTGGACAGGACCAGATGTCCTGCAAGGGGGACACACGTGTGGCAGATCATATGATTCTATCGGTTACTTGCATGAAGCAGATGTCCAACAGTGCATACCAAGGCCTAGTGTCTAGACAGGCCAAGGGGAGTGCAGTGGCCCTCCTATGAATGACAGATTATCCCCCAGAGGGAGCCTGGTCCTGACTAAGAATGCGCTATCATACTTCTCATGCTTTTTTTCAGGGTGCTTTTCCTTCCTAATACTTTTTGAGAGTATACCACTTCCGACATGCTTTCACGCAGAGAATGCTACTTAATTCTCATACCCACCCTGGAAATTGTGTATCCTCATTTCTTTTTCACAGAATGATAAAAGAGGAAAGAGAGAGGAAATGGGTGTGTAATGTACTATATGACGTGGCTATCAGTTACTAAGTACTGAGCAAGGCACTTTTCACATTTCATTTTATTTGTTCCTTAATACTCCATGAGGTAGGCCTTATTGCTTTCATTTCACAGGTATGGAAATCAACACTCAAATGAGATAGAACTTGCTGGCATCGAGCTCTAGTAGTGAACTTGCACTTAACCCTGGCATGTGTCCCCAAGAACTTCTGTGATGAGTAGGCAGCAGGAGGAGGATCCCAGAGAAGTACTTCAGAAATTCTACATATGGGGGGCAAATTTCATGACTTAATACATCGTTTAACTGTGCATTAAAAATATGATAAAATACACTCAGAGGTGTGATATCCAAATTTTAACACATAGAAGATCGTAACATATGACTCCCCCACTCTGCAAAATAAAGTGAGATTAACAAACCTACTTTGCCTGGGGTTCCCTGTCTCAGGCTCCACATAAGAGTCTTTGACACCTCCCTTTCCCCGACCTTCCACACCAGTCCGGTCATCCAATGTTGAGGTTTCCTAAACCCCTAATCTTGGTCAGCATCCTAGCTACATAGCCCCACAGCGCTCTTTAGCATGTATTACAATGACTATTACATAACAATTTGTGTAATTAATTTTGTCTAATGTCTATCTTCCTTGCCAGATTTAAATTCCACAAGGGCAACAAAGATAGTTTCTCCCCATTAGGTCTCTAGCGGTGACTCTTTTAATCTACAGATAAATGCCAGGTTAAATCCTTTATGTGGAGACCTCCGACCAAAGCTTTTGTCCTGACTCTGTTTAATTGAGGAGTACCTTGAGAGTGCAGACACTCTCACGCTGTTGAGGAACTGTTACCTACTGTGACTCCTCTTTGGCAGGAGTCAAGGTTTTAAAAATATATATTCTGTTACCAACAACAAAAAAGGGAGGAAACAAAAATAAATTGGATGCTGACTTCTATAACTACCAATTTTAAATTTGGAGGTTCAAAATTGCTATATAGCTTGATGATTTAATATATAAAATAAAAACTGTAAACTTGAATTTAGGACTTATACCCAGCTTCATAAAATACCTCTTTAATCTTTTTTTACATAGGGAGATACAATAAGAGACTTAATTTGAAAAAAGAATTGAATAACTGCTGATACAACTTCCAAAAATCAATGCTGGGCACAGAGAGGCCCTGATTAAAATTCCTTAAATGAGAGAATGAACGAATGCTATATTTGGGGTATTGGACAGACCGTGCCCCCTCCAAAATTTAAATGATGGAACCCAACCCCGACAACGGGATGGTCACAGGAAGTGGGGTCTTTGGGAGGTCATCGGGGCTTCAGGAGGTCATGAGGGTGGAGCCTTCATGAGTGGGTCTGGCGTCCTTACACGGGTCACTGGACAGGCTGCTTCCTCTCCAGTCTCTGTACGAAGACACGAGAACTCAGCAGTCAGTCTGTGACCCGGAAGAGGAGCGTCCCCAGAGCTGGCCATGCTGGCACCCCGAGCTCAGGCTGTCAACATCCAGATCTGTGAGAAATACATTTCTGTTGCTTGTCAACCACCCAGCCTATGGTGCTTGGTTACAGTGGCCCAGATGGACTGAGACCTTTGGGACACGCCCACGTGAGTCGTGGCTGCTCCAATCTCCACTTTACTCAGCCGCCATCTCTGTTCTCTTTCATTTTTATCCCCTTCTCTCCTTCCAGCTACCATATCTTTCTTGAAATAACGAAGCTTTTTAGGAAAAGGCTTTAGTCAACGTGCATCTTCATGAAGAATCCTGTTCCTTTAGAAATAGCCCTGACATATACCATCCCAATTCGTCTACAAAAATCTTTTCTTGGAAATGGCCAATAAGAAGCTTCTGTGTGAAGAAGCCAGAAAATGTGAGGGCAATGTTTGTTCTTGTTTGAAAGAAAATGGGAAAAGCAACAGAGAGACTGTTTCATTTTTATGGGTTTTTTTAATGTTTGTGTTTTGACTTTTAAAATTATTAGGATTTTCATAAATATTTGAACCCTGTGGAAACAATCTCATCAACATTCTATTTCTAGGTCTATAAAGCAATTACAAGCTGGAAAGTGCTATTTTATTGTAATAAAAAGGAGAGTATTGGTGATATGTGGTTTGTGGTTTATTAAAGGCAGCTTGCTTAGACTTTAAAATGAGTAATTGCCAGCATAATTACTGTTTTACATTATGGAATCTGCACTTGGCTTTTTCCGTGAATCAGTCTCCACAGGTTTATGGTGCGCGCGCTTGCAAGACTAAAGAAAATGTAATTGAATAATTTAGCGTCCGTGGTGCTGTGGATAAGTGCAAATCTGCCTTCCACACAGTGGTCCGAGAGGTCCTTTGCGTTAAGCCCAGGGCAGGAACACCCACATACCCTTGAGAGCCTCGAGCCCCCAGTTTCTGCGATGCCTTCTCTGCCTCTTCTCTGCCTCTCCTACCTGCTGAAGATCTCACACCTCCCCAAACAGCCCCATTTCCCCCTGGATGCCAAGAAGCCCTCTCTCGCCCTTGCTGACACGGTGCTGACAAATTGGAGGTGTATGTCTCTGGGGCCCCAGGTGCCAAGGGATCGGTTCCGACACCCTGTGTCTTCCCCACTCCTCCCATTTCCTGCCTTCCTCCTTAGGTCACCTGGACACTCGAGACAGTGATAAAAGAACGTGCTGGGCTTCTGGAGGAGTCCTAAGTCATCTCCTATAGTGTGTGTTGGTCCTAAGACCCAGTGGTCCCTCCTGTGTGCTGCCTCCTGTGGAAGCTGTTTGTTCCCCTTTTATCTCAGACCAGGAGATGATACGCTCCCCAAGACTGCAGTTCTCTTCCTCCCTTCTGTGTTGCTCATAGCAACTTGCCTATGATGGGTGGTAATGAGGAGAGACTAACCCTACAGGATGCTTCTGCTTGGCTTGAAGCTGCCCCACGGAGATCAAGCCTAGAGCGGCGTGAGCTCATCCTCACAGCGTCCCTAGATTTGGCACTAGACTTCTTTTGCCTCTTGGAGTTTGTGGGCCTCAGAGGGAAAAATGAACTAAGAGGGACCCTTTCAGTGACGTGTCCATGGTCTTCTGTGTTCTACTTTATTTTGAGTTGAGCTAACCTAGCTCGCTAGCTCTGGTAAACCTCAGGGAAGAAGCCCTGGGTACCCTCCTTTGTTGCTCTTCACCATCCATGGCTGTTATGCTTATCCTGAGATGGTCGAAAGGCAACATGTACTGTGAAAGGAAACTTCTTCTCCTGAAGAAAAGCCATATAGAAATGAGGGTGTTCTTCTTTTGTTTATAGCCCCCCTATCTGGATAGGCTCCTGAGATGATGACATAGATGTGCCTTTCGTGTTTTGAAGTTTGCTGCTCACCTAGGAAACTGTGTATGGAGTCATTCACAGCGTGTGGCCAAGGGTGTCGTGAAAGGAACAATTCACATTAGCACACCCTCCTGTGCTCTCTTAGCTGCATGGCTGTATACGAGCTCGGGGAAAGGCTGTGTGATGGTAACCCCTGCAGGAACCGAAGGGAAACCATGCAATTTATAAAATGGCACAGGGTGAACAGGGAGTGGAGACCCAGACACTGTGGATGAATGACCAGATTCTGCAGCAAAATTTGCATTCTTCGAAACCCTCTCATGCTGACTGCCTATGGACTGAGGCTGATGATAATTCTTCTTGTTGAAGAATGAGGCATCCGTGTGTTTTTATGGTGCATATCATCTGAGGGCCAGGTGCTTAGGCATATTATTTTCGAACAAGACACAGCATTTTCATATCTTTATCTATTTAATGGCCTCATATTGGCCTCTGCTGGTGGTGATTCGTGTTCCAGTCACGAGTCTTCAGGGATTAACCACACATAAAGTGTTGTGTCTGAGGAAGATTTTTCTACAACCAAATTGAACCAAGCTAATTAGAATATTAGCATAAATCACAATATTTATCTAATAATAATGTCTAAGAAATTTATATTCAGGGTAAATTTACAGACACATTCTTTTAAGGGAAGAAAATACATCTCAGGTATTGATTTACTGAGCTAAAGGCAAATGAGCCGATATGACCGTGGACTAATAATAATATATTCCACATTTATGAATTTTCAAGTCATCCCCATGTACTCTCTCAGATATTACCTTATTTGATTTTTCAATAGTGGAAAGATTGTTTTATAGTCTACATTACCTTATCTGAACTCTTAGGGCCAGATTTATTTCTTAAATAAAAAGTTTCAAACTTTTATATGTAACATGGTATATATATCATAGATAGCATCCAGGGTTTGTACAGTTATCCCTGAAGTCAAATCATTAATATTGCTGCAGTGAAACTGGTGAACAGTCACACAGAATAAGTTCAACAATAAACATAAAAAATTTCACATCAGTCTAAATTAGATTTTGCCAATAAATGATTTAGGAGAGAAATTGGTTTTCAGAAATTGGGGATTTGGCATATACGTAAGGGATTGGGAACCTATACAAAATATATGTTAAAAACCTACGTTTTTCACTAACAGAAGCCAAAAATGCTCCATGGACATTGCTCATCAATTTCTTATTTAGAAAAACAACACAAAATCATTAATACCCTGTCCTGTTTTTTTATAGAATTTCAATCATTCTACTTGGGTCTCGGCCTCCTTTTTACAATCACATTTATGCTCTTTTCAAGATTCTTTCCTCAGGGTCACAGCTCAAATTTCCCATTCATAACAGTGAAACAGTATGTGCTTTGCAGCCAGACATATCTGGACTTTAACCTTACTGTGACTTTCTGTAATTTACTTGCATCTTTGATACCTCATTTTATTCACCGCTAAAGTGGAAATGATATTTATATCATAGGGTTTATTCAAGAGCATACATATATATATTCTCATATATATGTATATGAGAACACACACACATATATATATAAATAAAATCTTATCTTGACCTAACGAAGTTAGGAGCAAAAACTGCTAATTTTTCACCCATTTTCCTGTTCCCCTCCTGTTCCCCTCAATGGCAGAGCGTGCATTTTTGGCTGGTGCATGGCCACTGTGAAGGATGACTATGTTTCCCAGCCTTCTGCAAAGCTGGGTAAGGCCAGGGCACAAAGTCAAGGCCAATGTAATGAAAGCAGACGTGCTGGCGGCACCTTCTTGCCACCTGTGGAGCTGACCTTCCAGCTCGGCGCTGGTCCTTTCTGACTTTCCTTCATGCAAGAGGGAAGCCAGAATCCATCTTGCAAAGCCCCTGTTACTTTGGAGTTTCTGACACAGCTGCACCTGTTTCTAATAAAGCTTTTAATAAACGTTGGTTTTCCTGAGCTGTCCGCAGAATCCACGTTTTCTTGTCACCCATACACTCTCTTTGCAGTTCTGGATCTTCCGGTTTGGGTGTCTGGTTAGTTCCGTGGTGCATTCACAACCCGGCCGTGGGTAGTTCCTCCCATCCCCTTGCTTGGCAGCGCCTTCTCTGGACCCTTCCACAGGCTCTTGGTTTCAGCAGCTGTTTGTCAGGGAAGTCGTTTTCCCTGACGTTTCTGTTTCATCCTACTTTCATTTCCTGTAGCCTCTTAAAAATCTTTTTAATAGTCTCATCTTAAATTCCTTTCATTCCTGTTTTGTAATTCTAGAACCCTTTTGATGTTTCCTTGTGAAATACTGTATTAGGCTGGCTTTCCACCTCCTCGCTGCCAAGCTCTTCATCACATCTTTTCTTTCTTCTAGTCTTATTCTTTTTCCCATTTCAGAAAAAGTTTTCTCTTCTTGCTTTATTCCCCTCTTGGGATTATATTGGCATCTTTTTAGAAGGCAGTAAGTGCCACTTCAGAAGTGAAGCTCATATATCCTTCACAGCACTCTGGAGAGATTAAAGCCAATAAAAGGTAATGTGCCCATTACGTTAACATTTATGTACACTTAAAACACACAAACACTAGTATATATCACATGGGTACGCAAACATGTAGAGAAGGTGAGGAGAAAAGCAGTGAGTAGATAACTATCAACTTTAATAATGATTACATATGTGGAGGCAGCAAGGGGGCAAGGGTAAGGTGGGCATCTTTGGTTACATCTCTACAATAAACTAGTAATATTCAGAGTGTACAATCTGATACACTTTGACATGTGTACGCACCATGAAACCATCACCACAATCAACATGGCGAACATATCCATCATCCCTCAAACCCACCTTGTACCCTTTGGGAATCCCTCCCCTTGGCTCTCCCTCCCAGCCTCACCTGGGCACACACTGATTTTCACTCTGCGACTGTAGATGAGTTTTCATATTGGAAGTGGTTCGACAAATGAAACTATAAAATATATACTCTTTTCTTGTCTGGCCACTTTTGCTGTGTGTTATTATTTTGAGATTCACTCATGTTTTGTGTGCATCCATAGTTTATTCATTTTTATCGCTGAGTAGTAGATCATCAGAGAGATAAACCGTAATTGTTTATCTGTTCACCTATTGGTAGACAGTTTGGTTGTTTCCGGTTTAGGGAAATGATGAGTAAAGCTGCTGGAAACACTTTTATGCAAATTCTGAATGAACATTTGTCTTGATTTCTCTTGAGTCAGTCCCTGGGGATGGCCTTCTTGCATCATATCCTGGGCACAGGCTGAACTTGAAGACACTGCCAAACCATCTCCTAAAGCGGCGGTGCCACTTGGTGTCCCCATGACCACTGCAGGAGAGCTCCACCCACTCCACACTGACCGCAGCTCTGGGTACTGGGATGCGCAGTAGCCGAGGGCTGTGGACCGGTGCCTGTGCTCTTAATTTGCATTTCCCTAATGACCAATGATGTTGCGTGTCTTCTCATGCGCTTATTTGCTATTCATATCTCTTCCTCGGTAAAGCATCTTTTCAAATCGTTTGCCTATTTTTTATTGTGTCCTTATGACTGAGTTTTACAAGTTCTTTATATATTTTGGATCCAAGTCCTGCCAGATATGGGATTTGTTAAGACTCACTCCCATTATTTGGCTTGTCTTTTAATTCTCTCAGCAGTATCTTGAAGAGCATGATTTTAAAACTTGGAGTAAAATATATCATTTTTTTCTTTTCTGGATTGTGATGTTGGTGTTAGAATTGTGAAGTCATGACTAACTGTGGCCACAGAGATTTTTCTCCTATGCTTTTCTCTACTAGATTTTGAGTTTAAGCATTTACATTTAGGATTATGAGCCATTTCAAGTTAATTTTTGTGCAGGTACAAGGTACGAATAAAATTTATTTTTATTTTGTTTGGCAGAGGTGATAGCCAATGGTTCTAACATTGTTGGTTGATAAGACAATTCTTTCTCCACTGAATTTTCTGCTTATGTGTGTGTGGGGGGGAGTATGTGTGTGAAATGAGAGAGATAAAGAGATTTCTGGACTTTTTGTTTTATTCTATTAATATATTTTTCTATCTTTATGCCAATATCTCACTGTCTTAATTATTATAACTTAATTATTATAGTAAGACTTCTCTTCAGTTAATGTTAGTCTTTCAACTTCTTTTAAAATCCAAAGTTGTTTTGGTTTTTCTAGGTCCATTGAACTTCCATATGAATTTTAGAATAGTTTTAAAATTTCTACAAAGTGCCTGTGCCTGCTGGGATTTTTACTGGAATTATTTTAGACGTATAGATCGATTGGGAGGGAATTGAGATCTTAACAATATTGATTCTCCTGTCCATTAACATGGTATAACTCTCCACTTAATTTCTTTAATAAATGTTTGGCAGTTTTCAGTGTACTGGTCTTATACCCCTTTGGTCATATTTGTGCCCAAGTATTTCATATTTTTCATTTTAGTATAAATGGTACTGTTTTAAAATTTCAAATCCTTAGTGTTTGTTGCTAATATTGGATAGTAATGAATTTTGGGATATTATCTTTTATCATGAAACCCTGCCAAACTCAATTATTTTTGTAGCTTTTCCTGTGGATTCCATCAGGTCCATTGGGAAACTCATTGGATGTTCCGCAGAGACAACGATGCCATCTAGGAATAAAGATGACTTCCCTTCTTAATTTCTACGTGTCAATCAACGTTGCTCTCTAGTGTCATATTCCTTACGCCTGGAAGACTTTCTTTAACATTTCTTAGAGCGAGGGCATGTTTGTGAAGATTATTTCACCTTTAGTGTGACTGAAAGAATATTTGACTTTTATTTTTGAAAGGTATTTTCATTGCAGCCGATTTTTCTTTCTTTTAGTACTTTAAGGTTGCTGTTCTATTGTGTTCTTATTTACATTGTTTCCAAGGAGAAATCTATAGTTATTGCCTTTTTTTCCTCCTCTGCATTTTTTTTTATCTGACTGCTTTTAAGATTTCTTCTTTATCACTTGTTTTGAGGAATTTATTTATGATATGCTTTGGACTAGGATCTTGTTTTTTGTTTTGTTTGGTATTTTTTGAGCTTCTTGGATCTGTATTTAAATTTTTAGAAAGTAGTTTTCAAATATGTTTTCTGTTTCCTCTTCTCCATCTCTTCCTAAGGCACTACGATCACACATAGGTTAGGCCTCTTGAAGTTGCTCCATAGGTCACTATACCTTTTTCATAAAAAAAATAATAACAAAGACTATCTATGTTTTATTTGGATAGTTTCTATTGCTACTTCTTCCAAATTACTAACCTCTTCTCCTTCAGTCTCTAATCTGTTATTAATGCCATACAGTATATTTTTTCATCTATGTGTAATCCCACCCAGTAAATTGTTGTTTGCAAGTCTAAAGGTTCATTTTGAATCATTTATATATATATATTTCAATGTCTCAGCGTAAGTTTTTGAACATGCTGAATACAGTTATACTAACTTTAATATCCTCTTCTGCCAATTCTAATATCTTGGTCACTATTGAATCTGTTTTGATTGGTTTTTCTCCTTATTATGAGTGGTATTTTCTCACTTGTTTGCATGCCTAATAATTTGGGGGTAGCTTTCAGGCATTGTAGTTTTTAATATTTTTGAGTGCTAGATGTTTTTATATTCCTGTAATTATTCTTAAACTTTAGGATGTAATTAAATTACTTGAAAATAGATTATTTAGGTCTTGCCTCTAAAAATTTTTAGGTGGGACCAGAAAATAGTATTTTACCAATAGTCTATGGATTTGAGATTATCTGGTTTGGCTGGTAGGAGTAGGCACAATTCCCAGCCCCAAGTGAGAAGACAATGATGTCCCCTCTCATCTTTTAGGGTAGTTCCCTCCTTGGTCTTCAAGAGTTTCCTTACATGGACCATCCTCTCCATGACCCCAGTTTTACCGACTTTAATTGTCTATTTGCTTGTGTGTCTCCTCCACTGATTATAAAATTGTAAAACTCCTTAAAGGCAAGGACAGTGCCCAGCTAGGAAACAGCCCAGCAAAATGTTCCCACTCAATAAATACTTGCTGAATAAAGGAGTAAAATAAATTAAGGAGGACAACATAAATAAGCAAGGTATACTTTTGGTATTACATACTTTCAGAAGAGAGATTACTTCCAGTTGGTGCTCAGTAAATATTATTGAAAGAGTTAAATAAGCCCAATACTGCATTCATTTACCTCGTTTGTATCACACCCATATGCAATCCAGGGTTCATATCTTCTAGTTCGGGGCATTTTCTATGGCATCATTCTGCGTCCCTAAAATATAGAGGAAACAGAGAGACACTCTAGGACTGAGATTAGCCAGGAAATGCCTTAAGCATTTATAAATAAAATGTTTTTTACAATAGTTAATGTTGTCTTCTCCTGGAATGCCTGAGTATTTTCCTGGATGTTGCACTGTGTTCCATATGAATATAATAGTGAGTCATTCTCAGTATTCTAGGGTGAGTGACCCCACTTTCTTCTTTGCCACCATTCTCACAGGTGGATAGGCTCCAATGTCAAAAACCTTTGTCCGGGAACCCAGTGTCCTTGGCACCTTCCCACAGTCATGGTTTTAATTAACCATTTCTGGGCCAATACATGAAAAATAATCACATTCAAGGGAGAGCCACAGTGTTGCTACTGAATCTTGTCGAAAGAAGTACTTTCTGAAAGTGCAGGTGCTGATCTTTCTGTCATAGGATTGTCACGTGGAATGCAAGAGATTACCTGGGCAAGAGATTACCTGGCTTATCGTTGTTGCCAATTAAAAGCGAGCTCTACTTAGAGAAAAATAAGTACTTTGTACCATTTACCCTACAACCAAACTATAACATGGAGTGGTAATGGAAATTACCTCTTCCACTGGTATTAGGTGGAAGAGAGAGAGAGCAAAAGAGCCAGGCATTTGCTGAATTATCAAATGGTGAATGTTCATCTTTAAGTGAGCAACCCACGCTTTACCAAGCACTGTGAATCATCTGTTGTGAGCATGCCCAGAGGGTGCTTGAGGAGCAAGGTCTGAAGCCCCCTTTTGTGGTCCAAACCAAGGACAAACTTAGGTAATACAATTAGTATATGGCAGAGTGAGTGAGGGCATATGCACACACACGAGAGGGAGAGGGAGAGGGAGAGGGAGAGGGAGAGGGAGAGGGAGAGGGAGAGGGAGAGGGAGAGGGAGAGAGGTTTCTAGGTTCAGTGGTTAACGACAGTGCCCGTGGTGGAGGTGGGGGGTGCGGAGGGCATCTGTCCTCTAGGACAGAAAGTGGAATGCCACACTGGGCTGGGATCCCAACTGCCAGAGGTGCTAAGAGCACAGAACCTTCACTGACTTCAAAAACTAGTGCATTTCTCGCATCATCTCAGGTGGTTAGGGATGCCCACACAGGAGGAAAGAAGGCATGGGCCATTCTGTACCCCAAACTACAAACAAAAAGATGGAGTAGAATTCGCATGGCACAAAATTCTTAATTCAGTAAACTCTTTCATTCGTGACTTCTGCTTCACTATTTGTTTGAAGCTTTAAAAAATGGTTTAGACTTTCTATACTCACAGCAACACAAAATATTTTTAGTCCATTTGGTTAGTAATTAGTTTTACAACCTTCTCTTTATTTTTCTATCTATATGTAACGTTTGCTCTTTGGATTTTATTATTTTACTTGTTTTTCTCACCTCTGGTACATGCTTCATCCAATTAGCTTTATCTTCTTTTTTTGAATCTTGATTCTTTATGTAGAATCTGGTAGTTTTTAATGTGGAATTTCATGCAATTAAATCTTTTCTGTATGCCTGACTTTTACTTTTTTGCCGTTATTAGCCTTTGCCATAATATTCTCTCTGTTTTTCACTGGTACACTTGACAATTCCCTATTTAGTATCATTTAGTATTTAGTTCTCATTAATGTACATCTTCTTCCAGATTGCTAATGAAATTCTAGCACAAACTGAACCTGACGTTCATTTCCATGACTTTCCTCTGGTCATCTTCTTGCAGCAAACACATTACCCTTTATTATAGTTTTATTTCTTGTTGAAGTATTTGCCAGCTGTTTTCCAATCCTGCAGATATTGCTCATACCTAGTCACTTCAAATTTGGGATCAGTGTTTCAGAGACTAGTAGACTGCCTTACACATAATAAACACCAGATAAACATCCGGAGAACTAAATTCAGCCAGGTCAGCCACGGGCTTGACTGTATTTGGCTCTGTCCAGCCACACCAAAAAAAAAAAAGAACATAAATCTTTTTTGTAACAGACTTGTTAAAACAGCTTTTAGCTACTTTTCTTAGTCCTTTTAAATACTTAAGGATGCTACCTTTGTTTCGATACTTTAGACACTATCTTAATCCAGGTGCTGATATAGAAAATAAGCAAGAAAGGAGTTTGAATACTACATATATATATTTTTTACAGCAACCTCAATATTAATTAGTTTTAAAGATGTATTTATAACCCTACTAAATTGCTAATAGGATTTGCAATATTTTGTAATAAATTCATATTTATATTAAGACCAATGCCAATTATTATAGGACATAAGAGAAGCACAGAATTAAAAGTGAAAAACATTATAAATCCTGAACCATAGCAAGAGTAGCAGAAGAGGAAAAAGAGACTGAATTCGGAAGCCAGAATAAGGTTGAATTCTGACTTTATTACTCATTAGATAAATGGCCTCGAGCTTTCAGTCTCAGTTGCTTCATCAGTGATGTGAGGATAATATTTAACGTACGAGGTTTTGTGGATATATATTATAGGTAATTTAAGTAAAGCCCTGGGAATACGCTTGGCATATCATGGGCTCTGGACACAGTCCTGGCCCCCTTTCCCTAATCGCAGGAAATGGTCCCCTCGGCCCCACTGCTCCAGCCAGACCCTCCGAAGAGACCTCATTGGTTTCTGCTTCCACCTTCACATCTCAACAATAGCAAGTCCCATCACCCTTTTCAGGGATACCTCCCATCCACCCACCACCATCTCCGAGCCTTGCGCCGGAGTCACCGCAATAGACTTCATGCTTCCAGAGCTGTTTCAGCTCAGCCCTCCGCCCGCTCACTGCCGACAGAATGGCCACATTTTACCTTTTCAACGTGCCAATCAGAGCCTGCCACTCCATTGCTTACACCTGGCAGGGACTTCTCACGGATCCGAGATAAAATCCAACCCTTTTATTTGCTCATGAGCTGGGTGCTTCCCTTAAACCACAAATCCACTAAGACAGGGACCCATCTGTCATTTCTATGATTCCAGGCAGTCTCCGGCACACTGCCCAGCACATAGTAGGCACTCACCAATGTTCGCCCTCCGCACTATTGCTGCAAGGGAGAAGGAAAGACTGCTTTTCTCCCACCTCCGTCATAGACTCTGTTCCTAGGTCTGTTTCTAAAACAGACTACTCGAGGACGTCTAGCAGTGAGAAATGGTAAAACTCTATTGCTCCTGCATTGGCCTCACCTCTATTATCCAGATGCTGACATTTAATAATCATTGAGTATTTGAGAATGCAGTTTCTATAGATTAAAGTAACTATCTTTGAAAGAGGAGGGGACTGAAATGAAAATGGAGAATCCTTTGATGAACATTACTTTCAAATCTATAGAATTTCATACAGATGTCATTGCTCCCTCAGAATAGATTAAATGCATGTAGCATTTTAAATGACATTTTTATATTGTGAAAGCCCAGTTTTGATTATAAATTATGAGTGTTTTAAACCAGGCATGTTTTCTCTCCATCCATCAGCATTCACATGGCCATCTTTTTAATAAAATTATTTTCTAAGGCAAAACTTAAAATGAGCAATGCCTGAAGCGACACTAACGCAGAGAACAATCAAGTGACAAGCACACCCACCGTTGGATTCTCTCGCCAGGACAGGGTGTCTGGAGAAATTTGTTTTCCTTCCTTCACACACGCCGGTGTAGCTTCCGCTAATGGGCATTTTTTTCAGATGAGGAGTCCCAAGGGCCTCTAAGCTTTGAGGTGCTAATCATTAGCAGTCGAGAAGCATCTTAGAGAATAACCTCTGGCATTCTCCCCAAAAGCTGAAGGTTGAGATGCCGCAGGGCTATTCGGGATGCTGCATGTTGACATTTATGCTCATTCAAACTAAGAACATAATATATTAAGTCGACACAAAAAGTAAAGTTGTCAGGCTCTCGGTGGAGCAGCAGACGGCGCAGCTGGGGACAGTAGCCAAAAAATTCTAACATGCTATTTACCTGCACATTTTTTTTTCAGAGCCTAAGTTGATGTACAATGAAACTCCCCTGTGGCAAAAAAAAACATACAGAGGAACAGAGACCATCTTTAGAAGCAAATTAACTTTATTTTAAATATCTGAAAAGGCTGATGGGTTCTGTGTGTTGGGAGTGGGATGGGGCATGGGATGGAACCACACAAGTTCAGAAACGCTGAGAATCCTACTGCAAAGTTGTCCAGAAGGAAACATGTCATAACCCACCTCATGAGTCATCTACACCTATTGTCCATTACGTAATTCTTACATTATAAGCGTTCATTGTAAAAGAGGCGCCAGCATGTATGAGCATGGATATTAAACACAAAGTGTGAAACTTGTTTGAAACATAGAAAGCATATTGGATCAGAACGCAGCGTGCTGTTTTCTGAGAAATAAATGGTATAGAGAGCCAAGATCTTCATGCTTGGCATTTATGCCTCTTTTTTTTCCAGGTACTCTAGAAATATTTGCAACATTCAATCTACTGGGCAAAAATAAAACTTCAGGAAATTTACCAAAGCTGAAATAGGACGAAAACCATTTTTGATCAAATGAGTCTTGGGCACACAGCACCAAACCTACCTACGTTCTGTGTCTATAAAATCAAGGGACTGGCAAAGGGAGGAAGTCGCAGGACAGGCAGAGATGTCCCAGGCAGACGCAAACTGAAGTGAGACTCTGACCAGCATCGCTCCTGGATGAATTTGAATCCAGGGCAAGTCTAGAGAAAGAGTCACACTTCATAAGGATATAAAGTCCAGTTCACAATGAGGCACCAACAATGTGAATATCTAATCGTTAAATAGAACAGCGTCAAGATTCATTTAAAAGCTACCAGATATATAGGCAAAATTGGGGACCTTAAGTTATTATAGTCATCAGTAAATCAAATGGAAAAAATAATTAAACTTATAGAAATCCTAAATAACAACTAAAAAATGGAATCTATGTATTTGAAATTTGATATATCTGCAAAAATCGATATATTGGTCATAAACAAAACTTCAGCAATTTCACCAAAGCCAAAATAAGAACAAAAACATTCTTTGATCAAGTGCAATAAAAGGAGAAATGTCACAATATCTTTGTATTCAAATCAACAAAAACATAATTATATGGACATTTCAAAAATTTCCTTAACTAGTCCTTATGAAAACAAGGAAACCAAAACCCAGATTGAAATGCACCCGGAAAAGGTGGATGAAAGTGTGATACAGGAGAACCTCTTGCTCTCACCTGAGCGCACGCGCCAAGGTCGTCAGAGCATGAAGTAATCTGCTAATAAACAAAAACTAATTCCAACTGCTAAGAAAAGCAAAAAGTAGTTAAGAAGGATAAAAACAGGTTTTAATGAATGGGAAAATAGAAAAATTGTAGAATTAATCAGTAAATTGAAAAGCTGGTACCAAAAAAACAGATAAATTATTAGCTGTCATACAGAGAAAGAGGAGAAAGCAAAATACAAAAAAAAAAAAAAATGGCAAGGGCTCCAAGTGCAGTAGGAATTAAAAGAATCAAAAGAGACTATTTTGTTGAGCTCTATACAAACATAATAAAGAATATGGATGAGGGGAATCATTTGTAAAGAATCATATAATATGTGGAAAATCTATACAGATCTGCTTTTATAAGAGATTATTCCAAAACATAATTCTACTGAACTGTTAAATAATAAATAACTCTGATGCTGTTCAAACTGTTTCAGGTTATATAAAATGGAGGAAAGTTTCTCTGTTATTTAGTAAAGCTATTATCTCTAGAAAGATATCTATTTCTTTGCCTTTCTGGTTTCTAGAGGGATTTAGTTTTGCCTGCTGACCCCCTTCCCGCCTTCCAAGCCAGCAGTTGCGTCTCTCTGACCGCTGCTTGTTCCGGCTTCTCTTCCTGTCCCCTTCTCTGCCTCTCCTGCCTCCATCCTTCACTTACAAGGACTCCTGAGATTACACGGGTACCACCTGAACAATCCAGGATAATATCCAGGATAATTAATCTAAGATCCTTGATTAATATCAAAGCCTCTTTGCCACGTAAAGCGATATCATCACAGGTTTTGTGGATGAGGATGTGGGCATGTTTGGGAGGCAAGGTTGAAGGTGGGCAAAAACATTTGTGCACAGCCATTTGGATGATCCGTAAGATTACCATTGCACTTCTAGGAATATCACTTACAGATTCACCTAGACAAGGTAAAGATGATTGTGTACACAAGGATGCTCACTGCAGCATTTTCATAACATCAAAGAATTTAAAGTAAGTAAATCATAATCAAAAAAGAACTGGCTAAGTTGGCTATGGTACACGGACGAAATGGAATATGCTGCAGCCTTCATTAAATATACTTTTCTCTGTTGAGATGGGAAATATTTCCAAGATGCAGATCATACGTCATTATTTGTAAGAGGAATTATTTTTTTTTTTTGCATTTCAACATCTCTGAAGTCAGGGAGTGTCTTTCAAATAATGGCCTGTCATAGTTTAAGTGGCAGAATATTTTTTTTCCTTCATAGCAGTAAAATAATAACGGTGTGTCTCCTGGTCAGTGAGAACTTAAACTTGATGGAATACTGTCATTAAATGGGGAAAAAAAGTTCAGATTAGTGTGTAACTGTGCAACAAAATGAATATGTGTAAACATACACATTTTCCCTCTTTATTACATCGTGACCACAGCATTCAAATAAGATTTTGATTTGTCCCATTAAAAAAGCAAGTCTCCTTTTGATCGCATTTTCTCCCCGTAGTTATCCCTTTTCTGGGCTCCGTTTCACAGCAAAACTCTTCAAGAGACTTAAACTATACTCATTTTCTCCAGTTCCTCTTTGCTTCTTACTCCTAAATCCATTTTAATTTGGTTTTGTCCCACTAAAACTCTCCTCATCAATATCACCATTGACCTTGGTCTTGATAAATCATTTAGCAGCATTAGACACAATTGTCATGCCTCCTTCCTGAAACGTTTTTCTTCCCTTCACTCCCAGCACACCTCACACTGGTTTTCCTCCTGCCATTGCTGCTCCTTCTCAGGCTCCTTGCCTTTTCTCCCTTGACTCTTTCATGCCTGACTGTTGGGGAGACTCCGGGCTCCATCTTGTCCTCTCCTTCTCCACGTACATTTACTTACGTGGGGCTTCCTCCAGACTCACAGTTTTGAATAACATCTATTTACTTTTGACTCTCAAATTCTCATCTCCAACTTAGATATGTTCCCTGATATTATACTTGTATGTCTTAGGGTCTGCTTAGGATCTCCAATTTGATGTTCAAGCCTAAGATACCTAAGAACTTCCCATCTTCCCCCACCAAAAAACCTATTCCTCCTTCAGGCTTCCTATTTCACCTTTATTCTTTCAGTTATTGTGGCTAAAATCCTTAAGAGTCACTCTTGATACCCAGCTTCCTCCCACAGCCCATATGCACGCCTTAGGATATTCTTGTTGACCTTGCCTTCAAAGTAATAACATATACCCAGGATCAGGCCCTTCTCACCACCTGCATTGTGGCCATCCAAGTCCAAGCCCACAGTACTCATCTCCTGACCGTGTTATTGCAACACGCTTCTTCATTGCTCTCCCAACCCTTGCTCCTCTTCAGACTGTTCTCGAGAAAACGCCTGGGATGTCCTGCCAAAGTGCATGTCAGATCATGTCACTCCTTGCTCGGAATCCTCTGACGGCTCTCAACTTCCTGCAGAATAGATGCTCAGTTCATTATAGTGACACATTTCAGCCTGATTTGGTCCACGGTGGATCTTAACCTAATTTCTCACTCTGCTCCCAAACTTACTCATCCTGGATGTTTGTCTCTGACAGACACAGGACTCACTATCTCTCCTCCTTCGAGTCTGCTCAAATGTTGCCTTGTTTGTGAGGCTTTTTCCGATCACCCTTAAATGTTGTCAGCCATTTCTATTCCTTCCCAAGGCTCTCTACCCACATTCCCTGTTTGAATTTTCTCCAAAGTAATTGTCATCTTCTAATAGACTATAAAATTAGCATATCTATCTTATGTATTACGTGTCTCCCCACACTAGACTGCAGACTCCTTGAAGGCAAGGAGTACTGACTCTTTTGCTTATTGATATATGCATTGTATTCAATGCCTAATACATATTGAGTATTAAATAAATATTTGTGAAAAGGGTTATAAATTTTTCATATGGGGATAGCACAATTCTGGAAGGATTCATGAGAATGGTGACAAAGGCTTCTCTGTAGAGGGCAACTGGATTACTGGGGGAATAGATAGTGAAGGGAAAAATGTTTTTTATTCTACACATTTTTTATCCTTGAATTTTATGCTGTTACACATTTAAAACAATCACATTAAATCATTTACAAATAGTTTGAAAATATTCAGTAAAGGCTTTGATCTCAACTGTGCATTGGGGTGGAGTCACAGACTTTGAACCAAGAGGGTGAAATTCCACCAGGCCTGTCCAGAAAAGTCCAGCCATGGTTAATATAATGAGAACAGTTTGCACATCATCGATGCCGCCTGGCAGCCAATGAGAGTGGACTGGAATATGCATGCGTGAACAATGACGACTTCCCTGTACTAGTAGTCAGTGGGGGTGGTAGACATCATTTGAGTGAGCATGTGTATTGTGTGGCCATTGCATTCAAAATGACTGAGCAATTAGAGCAACAAATCTGCATCAAATTTTGCATTAAGCTTGAACATCCAGGGAAACTATTTGGAAGATTCAGAAGGCCACAGCTGTGGGCAACTGGTGATGGGCAACTACACCATGACAACACACTCGCGCATGCATCATGTCTTGGGCAGAGTTTTTTTGGCCAAAACATCAAATCACCTAGGTGAGTCAGCCCCCCCCATAGCCCATATTTGGTGCCCGATGACTTCTGGCTTTTCCCAAAACTAAAATCACCTTTGAAAGGGAAAAGATTCCAGACCATTGATGAGATTCAGGAAAATATAACGGGGTAGCTCATGGCAATTAGGAGAACTGTGTGAGGTCCTGAGGTGCCTACTTTGAAGGGGACTGAGGTGTCATTGTCCTCTGTACAATGTTTCTTGTATCTTGTATCTTCTTTAATAAATGTCTCTACTTTTCATATTACATGGCTGGATACCTTCTGGGCAGACCTTGTATCCCATACCTTTCCAAGGTCACCCAACAGTTTTTGCCCCTGGGCGTGTGTCCACTAATCATCTGGTAATTGAATATGTCAGTAGGAGGAGCACTGGTGATAATGTCCATCACTAGGTCATTCTTTCTCACTCCTCTGGCCTGCTGTTTAAGAGAACTTCCAGGAAAGCAGTGTCCAGACAGGGCTTTTGAGATCAAAGTCAAATTAGCTCTGGAGCAATAGCCACAAGATCTCATTTTCTCTGCTAAGGAGAAGACAGAGGCCAGCCTCAGGCCAGGAGGTGGACAGCTGCTCACAAAATGGACCAACTCAACATGTCTGGCAACAAGACGGCGTTGGGGGGGGGGAGGTAGAAATAATGCTAGATTAAACGAGTGCCAGGTAGCAGCTAGCGCATAATTGTGGAAAGTTAGAAGTAGCAGTTACGATGTTGTTAAGCAAAGGTACTTTATTAGCATGAAGCATTGTCCCCTTCAACTGAACTATAAATCCACAAAAGAGAACAATCTACTCTTTATTACTTTTAAAAGGAACTTTCTGTCTGGAAAACAATTGCCACATCTTCTTCTAGAAGAGTGTATAACTGGCTGCCATTCAACATTAGGTAGCATTTTTAAAATCTTGAAATTCTCTTAATGTGCATTATTTTTCTTGCCACTGAGCAACATTTTCCCAATCTCAGAGATTCTCTTGCTGTCTTACCTGTCCTAATCTATTTTGAGAGCTTCTCAGCAAGAGATGATTTTGAAAGAATAAGATGCTTGGTACAACTTTATTAGATTAAATGTGTTGGACCAATATACAGATCAAAGGTAACCATGATTATTATTACTCTCGAGTAACTTTTATCCTGCACACCACAGTATCAAGGCCTTTTCAACTAGTACTTGAACTACAGGTTTACAGAAATGTAGACTTCTACCCCCCACCCACCCCCAAATTCTCAGGCACCTATCGTATTTTTCGGACCATAAGACACACCTAGGTTTTAGAGGAGGAAAATAGGGGAAAAAATTTTGAAGCAAAAAATGTGTTAACATATTTAATAACATAAATAACATAATATTTTACCAATATAAATGTAAACAGAACTCAGCAGCAGCATTAACAACCATTATTCCTCCCAAATTTGGGGAGGGGTGCATGTCATAGTCCAGAAATACAGTATCCAACTCACTGAGGTGAATATTTATGGCTCACCGCAGTGAGGCAGAAGTGACTGCACAGACCGAGCCTGTCTTTATGATTGTGCTTTGTCTTCATTTGATAAAATGCTTGCTGGAAACGCAAATCCCCAGGCCCCCGCATGACTGTCGAACTTGCCCTGAGACTCTGATACTCACTAAGCTTTGAGAACAACTGAGTGAGAGGATGAAAAATAGGTAGACGATCACATCTTTGTTCCCTTTGAATGTACAGTATAACCCATGAAGACAAACTCCTTACACATCAAGCAATTTGGTTTGTTATCAAGAAATATATTAACGTATGAGATGGACCCTACAAAGACCTGCTCGTGGAACGTGGGGCTGGCTGGATGAGTCCAGCACAGACTCAGTACGGGAGCCTGATGCGTGCACCTGTGTCTCCTATGCTGCTTTGCCTTCTATGTGATTCTTTGGTTTCACAGGATCCACCAAGTGTCCCATGTCTCTGTAAGCAAGACTGGGTCATGTCCCCTTCGAAGATAGACCAGCAGCCCATAGAAAGAGGATGTATGAAGCCAGTACAGATGGTCCCGGACATAAGATATTTTGGCTTATGATTTTTCAACTTTATGATGGAGGAAAGCAACAGTCATTTAGTAGAAAGTGTACTTCAGATTTTGATCTTTTCCCAGGCTAGCAATGGACAGTACAATACTCTTGTGATGCCGAGCAGTGAGGTCATTTTGCCCAACTGTAGGCTAATGTATGTCTTCTGAGCACATTTAAGGTAGGGTAGTTCTGATATTTGGTAGATTAGTGTGTTGAATGCATTTTTAACTTAGGATGTTTTCAACTTAATGTGGGTTTATTGAAATGTGACCCCATCAAAAGTTGAGGAGAATCTGTAGTTAAAACGGTGTTAAAAAGTACAAAAGGCTTCATTTTCTCTGGACAAATCTTAATATACCTGGCTACTGAAGAACAGAAATAGACTGTGTCACATCCTAAATAGTGATGGTGGGTGGGGAAGATGAATTTAAAAATTTAAATACAAATCATGGCAGAAAAAAAGAAAAATAAATATAGTGAAAATCAGAACAAATAGGAACAATAAAAAAGACAATTAGAAATAATTCCAGCCCTGGCTGGTGTGGCTCAGTGGATTGAGGGCCAGCCTGCAAACCAAAGGGTCACCGGTTCAATTCCCAGTCAGGGCACATGCCTGGGTTGCAGACCAGGTCCCCAGTAGGGGGGGGCACGTGAGAGGCAACCACACATCGATGTTTCTCTCCCTCTCTCTCCTGCCCTTCCCCTCTGTCTAAAAATCAATGAAAAGAATCTTTTTTTTTTAAAAAAAAAGAAAGAATTCCAAATATATTGATGATCTTGACAGGTATAACAGGAATAAACTCTCTTGTTTAAAATACAAAGACATGAGTTTGGACAAAAAGAAAACTAAATTTCAGCATATTCTCTCTATAAGAGACACACATAAAATGACAGAGGGAAAACATTAGGACAGAGGAAGATGGAGAGTAAAGGAGGGAAAAATGATTTACCAGGAGGCTGTTAACAGTAAATGCATATGAGACTGTCACCATCACATTATTCTGTTACTCACAGCTGGAAGATTTCCAGCTTCTGTACATTTTAACAGAACCCATAATTAGATACTACCATTCTAGCTTCGTGATATTTCAGCTGAATATTCAGGCTTGTGTTAAATTCTGAGGTCTTTTTTTTCCCCCTAGAAAATGCCAATTTCTAAGTTAATTTTTATGAAATAGAGTTACATTACTAAGGTGGAGATATTAATTTCATTTTCTTATTAAAAATGCTATAGAGGAAGACACATTCTATATGAATCATGTTTCAGTAGGAAATTGCATCCTGTTTTCGCTACAGCTCCTGAAGTTGAGGCCGTGAAGCTGCAGTCCCAAACCCAATAAAATGTTGATTGGAGAAATGCTGAGGACTAGCAACTTCCTTGATAAAAACCAGTTCCGATGGCCAGGGTTGGGTAGACAGAGCCTTCTCAGGAAATAGGTAGCGTGCCCTGTAACTTTTTCCTTATCCTGTATGCTTTCCAGAGAAATGTGACTGTCTCCAGTGGTAGTAACGTTTCCTCACATGGCTGCAGTAATGAGTGCGAGGTCCCCAAAGAAACCGCCAACCCTTTCCACGTTTCATTGCCAGTCAGGTCTGATTTTATTAATCCTGGGGGTGGCGGTGTGTTTCCTTATAGCAAAACCAGCGGGTAAGTTGTGCTGTCTCAATCCGCTCTTTGTTCTGAGTTATTATTCATCAGGAGTGTCTCAAAAGAAAGTCATTAAAAGTGAAAAGGTGACAAAAGACTACTTTTGCTTAAATTATGTTAAGTAAAACCCATGTGATTTCTGTAGATAACATAATTTCTTTTTTTAAGGGTCCTAAACCAATTTTTTAAAAATAAGCCGATATAAATATAATCAACGAAGTTAATGTTCCTATTATTTCTATCCTTCTCTCCCCAGACACATGCCTCTTGGAAATGAGGCATCCATTGGTCAGTTGATCCATTTGCAGTTAGATATCAGGAAAAAGAACTCTGGAGTTTGCAAAACTATGATTTGAACCCAGCTCCGACATGTATTAACTACGCAAGGAGCCTGGCTTCCCTAACCATTGGCTTGTGCAGCCATAGAAATGCATCAGATAATTCTTCATTTGCCAGTTTGTAATGAAAATTAAATAAAATGATATGTGCACCAAAAAAAAAATATGTGAGTTTGAAGAAAAGTTGGGAGAATCAAAACGTGTGATTTCAAAATATCAAGGATATTGAACGGCTCCTGATCCCTCTGTTGACTGGCTCCGGGCTCTTGGGCCACCTTTGCCTGCCTGCGGGGACCCAGCTTTCTCTGGAGAACACGGCATTAAACATCCCCTCGTCCTGGCGTGTAGGAGAGCGCTCCATACTCTGGGTCGAATCCCGGAATGCCAGTGGAAATCCCACTTAGTGAATAACTGATCTTTCTATTCTTTTTGAAGTGGGAAAACGGGGGGCATGCTTCTCTATAGTTTCTCCGGAGCTCTTAGTCCTTGTGCTGTGCAAACTAAAACCCAAACACAGCTTGTGGCCTCGTCTTTGTTAGTTTGACAATGAGGGTGTGGTGCCTCGGGAGATTTCAAGACAGTTCTCTGCTGCAGTATCCATGTGGGGGTAGGAACTCATTTTTGAAGATGTATCAATCTGGTGCTTGAGGAGGCATGTCATAGGAAATGCTTTTTACCTTACAGCTCCTTTCTCTGGACACGAGGGTTATTGGACCCTGGCACCATAAATCATGCTTCCCGATTCTCTCTTCTCTTTCTGAATGAAGCGACTTGTTCTGTAGGGCCACGGTTGCCCCTTTCCCTTGTTCTTTGTTTTTAATTTTCACCGAAAACCTTGTTTTGATCTGTTCCCACTGTGTATGCGGCACTGTTAATTCTCTCATTACCTGGGAATACTCATTTAAAGAATACTTCTGTACATGTCACGTACCAACTAGAAAACACCAGAAGTAAAACATTGAAAACAAGTGAGTCTTTAAGAAAATGCATAGATTTCAATATACAAGCCACATTATTGCTTGGAAATATAGTACAAATAAAATTTTATATTATTTTGATTTTTTTTACAAGACCAGTGCTCTAACCCCTGAGCTCTGGAGTCAACTTATTTTGATTTCTAAAAAATCTTTTGGTAAAGAGTGTACTTTTCACTGGACTTGGGAAATATGAATTCAGGTTACAAATCAGGGTGTAAGCAATGTTTATGTTTTTGAAGCCAAACTTCTAGACAACTGTAAAGAAAATAATCATATTTTTGATTATGGAAACAACAGAGACTTTGGAGACCAGAAGATTTTGAAGCAGAAAATGGAGTAAATTCAAAAACTCCCACATGGAGAGAAGAAATGATTTTCTATTTAGGATATCACAGAAAACTGATATTAATGGCTACGGGAGCAGGCTTCCCATTTGCACTTGCATGAGGGTGAGGTTAAGGATTGGCAGTTGCTCATATAAATCAAATCTGGTAAAAACCGTATGAATAAGTGTTTGACATTTTCAGTCGGAAGGGAGCAGCTTGCCTTCAGTTCTGAGAAGACTTCTTTTGATGAACCAGATTTTTCGTATCAACTTTGCATAAGCAAAGGCACTGAAATCCAGGGGGCAGAACTTTCTCAAGTGTCAAAGTAGGCAAGATGAAAGGGGAACGTGTGACCATAGTCTCCCATTAAAACCAAATCTGTCGCCTGTTTAGTTGCCTGCATATTTCATTTAACCTCTTTCCATTCACTTGTGCTGTGGTGCACAATTCTCAAATCTAAAGAAACAGGGAGAAAACAGTGACATATGAATCAGATTGTTTTCTGCGTTGCCTCACCTTCACAGAAGAATCTAATTTCTTACTGATCAAATGTCTTACATGGCAATTACTTGTGCAACAACCACTAACCCAACATTTATTATTGGAAACATAGTGAGTACCCAGAAAATTATGTGATTCACATCTGAGAAGATAGGTTGTTTTGTCTGGGGTCTTTTTATTGTATTTTATTGTGTATGCTATTAAATTTATCACCAAGAATAGGTTTTTTTTAAGTGCAAAGGATCACTCATGACATCTGAGCTCTACTTGTCTCTCTACCGCCAATCATATGATCTTTGCAAGATGCCTGACTTACTCCTGGCCTTTGTCAAAATGAACCTACCTACTGACCTCCAGAGGAGGAAGTCGGAGGAGATAAAAAAGGAACAAAGCACACAACAGCGGCTGGGACAAAATGTCCTCAGATTTAAGGCAGTGCCCAACCAAGTTGTTACAACAATGACCTCTCCTGTTGCTAGACAGCCAGGACTCCATGCCCATTTGAAAGCGAAGAATCAAATCTCTCAGGGAGCTACCTGTCAGCTGAGCTGGAGACGCTTGGGTTTTGAAAATGCACCAGAGTCATGAAAGTAACCTTGAACGGTGAACTGGCTTCAGCTTGGTGGAAGAGGGAAGGACCACACTTCTTCGTGGAGGACAGAGAGTGTCCAGTATGAACCAATTCCCGTTCATGCGTATTCAGTTTCTCAGAACTCATTTCGGAGCATTCAGTTAGATCTCTCGCTTGCCCCGCACTGGAGGTGGTGTTGATACGCACCCCTGAAACTCTCCATTTGGACTCCAGAATCGCTCTCGTTGCCATCTGGCTGCTGCCCCTGATGCAGATGCAAACCTCTCCTGGGACCTTGCTCATTGCTTGGCCTTGTTCCTGCCGCCTCACTCTCATCTTCGGGCTTTTCCACTGCCGCAGGAAGACAAAGCAGAAGCCATGCGTGGGAGCAGCAGTTTCCGGTTGAATTGTCCTTCCTCGCAGGCATAAAATGTCAGCTCTGGTGACAAAAAAAAAACAATAGGCAGCCAATGCCCCAGTATACACCCAAGAAATGCATATTAGACTTACACAAGATGCAAAGATCCCCCCTTGAAAGTTATTCAGCTCCACTTCTTTAAAGAGAGAGTGTATTTTCTTTCCAAGACTAAGGGAGGGTAAGAGGACTAATCCAGGCACTTTTATATAATTACGTATCTAATCTTCTTAATAATTTTTAACATTATTTGATATAGTTCCAATTTGCACTGAGGAATTGAAGGCTTACAAAGGTTAAGTAACCTGTCTAAGTTCAAAGACTTAATACATGATAGAATTGGATTAAAACCCTTGACCTCGAAATTCTATTTTTTGATTTGAGCTCCTCTCAAAATCAAAAGATCAAAAGAGAATAGTGAGTAAAAGATATACCCAGGGAAGGAAGTGTGCAGGAACTATCTAGAATTAACTAAGTTAAACTGGTTATTTCCAATGCTTTAGGTAGAATAATTTAAATACTTGCTCCATAATCAAATGCTATTTTTAAAATTCCATTTTCAGGTCAAGAAACTCTAATTTAATTAATGGCATTATATCACTTGATTTATAAAGAGATATTAGGAACCCACCTGTCAGGGAGCCATACCAATAATCCTGCAAATCTAACTTCATCCATAAAAAGTAAACAGGTCCTTCTGCCATGATTCTCGCCATGGTATTAATAGATGTTTTTGGTTTGATGTCAGTTGTTTGTCAAGGAATTATAATAATATTTTTCAAAAAGCTTTGCTTTGACTTCCATTTATACTGCAAGACTATTTTTTTCTCCCAACCTCCCTACCATCTGTCTTGGTTCTGCATTGGAAAATCTCCCTGATATTCCATCCAGAAGGGCTAAGTGAAATCAATATGGCAAGAGCAGATTGCGGATGCATTCCAGCTTTTAAGGGGGACGTTGTTATGATGAACAGTGGTCCAGCTCTTTACCTCCCTGTTATCCCAACGCTACCTGAGAACATTTCTGTTGCTCATCACATTTAATTAATTCTATATGCTTCCTAAAAATGCAGCATAAGACTAAAATGAATGGGAAGGGAAGAAAGATCAATTATATTTAGCTTTCGGCAGGATTGGAGTGATAGGGTTTTCCTTTTTTGTCTGTTTTAGATAAAGACTGATCAATATATAAGAATATTGTCTGTTTTTAAAATAGGCGCAATGAACATCATTAACAAGATCTATTCTTTTATGTGCCATACGCTTAGCTAGACTTCAGCTTTTTTCGGTGTTACTACCCCAAATAAGAAAGAATCTTTTGGAAACTTTATAACACCTAATTATATTATGCAATCTGTCACTGCTGATTTTTCATAATCCAGCTAGTAATGAATGTGTGTATCTCCATAATTATTAGAGGATAACATTTCATAGTGTGGCAGTTCTGAGTAATGACAAGGGTCCAATTGAAGTAGATGGAGGTTCAGGGCCACTGGGGACAGTGTCATTAAAAAAAATGGAGATGCTGGAGCGTTGCATGAATCATTCTCATAAGGAAGTCTCTCAAGAGCAAGGTAGACAACAGAAAGATACAGAATATTCAGGAGGCATTTAATGGCAAGCATCAGACATTTTAACTAAGCCACAAGCCAACTGGTTGCTCATTTAAGCTGGAAGACTGAAGGGGAATCCCCCTTTGCACATGACATAGGGCATTTTTCTTGCTCCGTCTCTCATTTTAGCCTATCTCTTTCCCTCGGTTTCCTTCGTCCTCTGCTGTTGCAAACAAACACCCTCCATGCCTCCATATGGCACAAAAGATGGCCGTGGGCATTTAAATACTTTTAGCTCGCCATATTTTTAGAATTACCTCTCACTGCCCAGCCAAGCTCTCTGCTGTGTTCGTCTCTCACTAAAGTCGAAAATTAACAGTTGATTCCACAGTTACTAGGGGGGTTATTAAAATGAGTGTAAAATGAACACTTGTCAGGTGTCTGGGGTTTTTTTCCCTTCATATCTCTGCAAATATGCTCTGTGCTCAGTACAGATCAATTATTTCTTTATTTTGACTTAAACTTGTGATTTCAATGGCATACTCTAAAATTAATAAAATACTGTCATTGAGGATAAATGTCAAGATATTTTTTCAAATTTTAAATGAAAAAAGCACAAAATATAGTCTAACCATTTTGTTCCTTCATATGCATATATAATTATAAATATAATTACACATACATGTATATAGAACTATAAAAGCAAATGTATATTAATTTGCCAGTACACCGATAGATTCACTTGGTTCAATTTTCCCAGGACTCTTGCATTGAATTCATGACCGAGATTAAGTTTTGGATTGTGTGTGCACGGAGTGCTCTCCTTGTCCAGCTGTGGAGTCTGCATTATCTGAGCATTGTAGAAGGAAACAAAACGTTTCGTCTTCTTCTAAGGTCTGGAATAGTTTAAGTAGGACAGACACTTTTCATTGCCTTTTTAAAATCTGGGTTGGTAGTATGAATTCACAGTAGAGATCTGGCTACATTTTAATTCCACTTACGGTCATTTAAGTCCGCTGAAGAATTTTAAATCTTTGTGAGCCAATTTTGGTAAATTACATTTTCATTAAAAACTGTACCTTTCATTATATATATTAAAATTTACTTGCATAAGGTTGTACATAGTAGTCTCTTAAAATTTCTAAAATCATCAGGGTATCTGTAGTAATGCTACTTTTCTGATATTTGTATTTTCCTCTTTCTCTCAGATTGGCCAAAACTCTGTAAAGTTCACAATTTTACTTCCTTAGTTCTATTGTCTTTTAGTTTTCTAGTTAATTTCCACTTTTATCTGTTATAATTTTACTTCCCTATTCCCTTTGGCTTTCTTTTGCTACATTTAATTTATTATTTCATTCATAATATTGCTACATATCATAATTCATATTTCATAAACTGCTTATCAGTTACCCTAGTCTGGGGGCATGAGAATAAATCAGTTGGCTCACAGTTACTATTTAATTTTATAATTAAATCGAAGGAGATGGTATTTTGTGGAAAGACTTTTTAGTAACTACAGAAGTCCCTCACAAGTGTTTTGCCGATAATGTCATCACTTTTAACGGACAGTGGAAATTACCAGACGTGCCAAGTTTCTTACTTACATATTTAAGTTACCCTGATACCACTAAAGAGAACTTGCAATAGTTATCATTCATTACAACGCTGGCAGTGGGTAAAGAGCAGTCACAAAGTGATGGTTACACGGCCCAACTACAACCGATATCTTTTGGAAAGTGCTGCTGTGCATGCTGCCTCGTTCTGCACAAGCCCCGGGACAGACGGAGATGACTGAACATGCACTATCGCACGGCCACAGCCTCCAGTAACGCGGACCTGGTGGCCGTGACCTTACGTCCAGTCCCAGGCCTCCCCTTCCTCACTGGGTGGACTTAACAAGTCGCCTCCCATCTTCCACTCTCCTGTTCTGGGCAGTGAAATGAAGGTAGAGGCACCCGCCACATACCTCCTCTCACTTCTACAGCAACAGGACTGTCATGGCTAATGAGATGATGCTTTCGAAATGCTTGGTATGTCTTTGGCCAAACAAAAAGGGATTTTTAAAAGAAGCATTGCTCCATTGCCATTACACTCAGCTCGGACTCCGACTCCTGTGCCTTCTGCTGAGAGGAAGTGATTAACCATGAAGACGAAAGACTGGAAACTTTCCCAACAGGCGGGAGACCAGCCATGACATAGCACACTGTGAAATATCATTAGCTTCCTTCAGAATTCTGTCAACCTAAGTTGAAATATAGGTGAAGACTTTAAAAAATACTGGGAAAAAATATTAGTAGCATTTTAGTTTCAAAGTGAAAAGCTTAAATATTTTGTTGACAAAAATAGGGTAAGTTCCTTGAAATGCCATCAAACAATAAAGAAAAGTCTAAAGTTGAAGTTGCTTATTTCACCCCACACAGAGAGAATGCTAATCTGGCCCATATCTTTTTTAGACATCTACGTATATTTTACCTACATTTGCATTAAGTGAATCACACAACTCTTTTTTCCCTTATCGTATGTTAGCAATATTATTTCTGACTCTTAAATAATACTTAAAATAAAATGTATGTGAATTATCTACTATAGTGGTGTCTCTTCTCCTAACATGTGTCCACCTGGAATCCAGGACTATAATTTTATTTGGAAATAAGGTCTTTGCAGATGTAATTAAGTTAAAGACTTCACGATGAGATTATCCAGGGCTATCCGAGTATCCCGTAAACTCCATTTTGTTTTTATACAAGAAAGCCAGAGGGAAAGTAAAGAGACTCAAAGGAGAGGGCAGAGGGAGATGGAGGCAGGCAGCCACAAGCCCGGGAGGGCTGACAGCCGCCAGAAGCTGGAGGGGGAGAGGGGCGGGTTCTGCCCTGAAGCCTCTAGAAGGAGTGCAGACGCATCACCCCCTGGATTGGGGACGTCTGGCCTCCAGAGCTGGGAGACAGTACATTTCTGTTGTTTTAAGCCGCCAAATTTGTGGTAATTTGTTCTGGCAGCCCTAGGGAACTAAAACACCTTGGTACACATGGTAACTGATATAAGTGGATGCATTTTTAACAGGAGTCTGAAATTGTAATATGTTCAAAAGAGTAGTCATATAACTAGTGACTAATACAATAAGTTTATTGGATATTCTTTAAAAGCATAAAAGCTGTTCTGTAGGATAGAGAGAGATATATTGTATATACTATATACAGTATCCATCTTATTTTAAAAATTATTTTATGTATATGCCATTTTGCTTTTCTATACATTTTAAAATCACAGTTAAGTTTCCTTAAAAAATGCTTATTAAGGGGAGTTTGGATCTTTAGATAAATTTGGAGAGAATTGTACTGTTTACGATAGAGAGCCTTCCTACACCTGAACGTGTCTTATCTCTTCATTTAACTACGACTTCTTTAGCGTGTTTTAATAAAGTTATAATATTGTATCCATAGTGTTCTACAATTTTTATTAGATTTCTAGATATGATCTATTTATGTTGCTATTTTAACTGTTATCTCTTTAAAAAATACACTTTCTCAATTGTTGATGGTGTATAGATTAAGTACATTGATCTTATTTTTGGCGAGTCACTCTACTTCCTTATTAATTTAATATCTCTGAGAATTATTTTGGATTTTCTGTGTAGTTAATTATAACATCAGTGAAAAATGGCATTTTTCGTTTTCCCCATTTCATTTTCATAGTTTAAATTCCGTTTCCGAGTGTGACCGCACACGCAGGGACCTGGTGCCATGGCGGGGCGGCGATTCATGGGCACGTTTCTCTGGCTCTTAATTCAAAGTGATTACTTCCCACATTTTACTGCTTGGAATGTTTTGGATTTAGCTTTTTGGAACTACTCTTTGTTGGGTTAAGGAGGTTCCTTTTTATTTCTAGCTTACTAATGATATTTTTTCTTTGTAAATCAATTTTTTAATTTATTGATTTTAGAAAGAGAAGAAGGAAGAGAAGTAAATCAGTTTTATCATTGACTTTTTTCTTTGCCTATTAAGATGATGCATAACTTCTTTTATCTCTTAATGTGGTAAATTGTATTTAAAGCCTTCTGTTATCAGACCACTTTTGTCATTCCGGGAATTTTTAAAATGATGAATGGTATTAAATATAGTTAGTTTTCTTCCTTTTTCTGTTGAGATTATTATATAATTTTTCTCCTTTACTCAATAAATATTGTGAATTATATTGGTCTGTTTTCAAATGGTAAACAGATTTTCAATTCCCTGACAAACCACATGTCCTTTTATATATACCGTGGATTCACCATCACTTATATATTGAATCTTTAAAAAGAAAGAACAAACAAACAAACAAACATTTCATAGAAAAAGGATCATTCTTCGGTTACTAGAGGCGGAGGTCAGGGGAGGGAAAGTGGAGGGAGCTGCCAAAGGTACCCACTTCCCTCTACAAGGTAAGTCAGTCCGAGGGATGTAATATACATGGCGACTCTAGTTACCACTGCTTCGTGGCATATTTAAAAGTTGTTCAAAGAGTAAATCCTAATTTTCCACAAGGAAACAAATGTTTTTAGTTTCTCTTTTTACTTTTTCTTTTGTATTGTATTTATATGAAATAATGGACGCTAACTAAATTTATTGCATAATTACTATATTTTCGGACCATAAGACCACCTAGGTTATAGAGGAGGAAAATAGGGGAAAAAATTTTGAAGCAAAAAATGTGGTAAAATATTTAATAACATAAATAACATAATATTTCACCAATGTAAATGTAAACAGAACTCAACAGCAGCATTAACCACCATTATTCCTCCCAAATTTAGGGGTGGGAAAGTGCGTCTTATAGTCTGAAAAATACTCTATTTCACGATATATGTAAGTTAAACATTATACTATGCAACCAACTTATATGGTGATGTGTGTCAATTGTATCTTCATAAAACTGGAAAAATTAAGTGTTTGTAAAAAGAAAGTACACATATATGTAAACCAATGAGATTGCAGTCATATTGCTTGCAATTTAAATATGTAGATGTTTAGATATGCACCATCAAATCAGAGTGGGGCAGTTCTTTAAAAATATTCTAAGTGTTGAGAGTTGTTTGGACACGGATTCTAAACCTTTCACGTCACACTTACTCAGCAGTGGGAGGTTATGGTCGTAGCTGGGCTGACCTCGATTGCAGGCTGGTCTCAATAGACTCCGGAGGGAACCCTGTTCTTTATTCTTCAGGGTTGCCCTTGCCCTTGTGGATAAAATTAACAAAACATTACTCATTGTCTCAATGGGCTTATTCAAGACTACTTCTTTTTTGGCAGAATAAGGTATATTTATTTGAAGCCTGTTCTTTAAACACTCAAGTCACTGACTCCAAGTAATTAGCACTTACTAAATTTATCTTGTGAGAACTGAACATTTTACACGGCTTTGCAAGGCTGACAGGTATTGCGTCTTTCCTACATTTTCTTATTCCTTCCCCTGAGCTTTTTCCTCTCTCCTCTCTCCCCTCTACTTCTTCCTTTTCTTTTAATGGCCTTCTCTCCATTTCTGTCCTTGAAATTTCAGAACCAATGTGCTCTCCAATATGGCCGTTGTTAAGTGCTGGTTTAGCTCTATTTGAGACAAATGGTGTGCATGTATATATGAGACGACAGCATGTTGCTCGTGTAGATTCTTTGGACATGACGTGTGAATGGGGATAGAGGGTATGGGGAAGCCACATTGGGGAAAAGGGGGGCCTACTCAAAAGTTTTTCAAGCCAGTTAATTTTACAAAGATTAATTTTCAATTTGATGTAAGTGTATCTCTATAATGAGGCCGCACAGCCTAATTATTAAGAAGCCCAGACTGGCTGTGTTCAAACCCCAGCCCTACCATTAGTAGCTCCATGACAAGATTCTAAAACTCCTTTTCTATCACTTTGCTCCTCTGGAAATTGGAGGTAATAGTGATACTCACCTCCTAATGCTGTTGATTAAATGAGTTAATATTTGTCAAGTGCTTAGAATAGTGTTGGGTTAGAATATAGCTTACAATATAGCAAGCACTATATAGTTTCCTAAATAGATAAATGGGGGGGAAATTGGGCAAGAAAATAAGGTACAGGCCATATTGCAACAATATGCTTCTCACAGATAACTTTTCTTGGGTAACCTTGAAGTTTGAAGATCAGCAGGTTTTCAAAGGAAAATGCGGTATGCAAAAAAGTAGTATAAATGAAAGAAATGACAATGACTTGCAGGTATACCTACAGAATCGCAATCATTTGTACTTTAATTAAGAATAGTTCATGGTGTTCTTAATTCAACATCTACTCACAATCACTTCATTAGAGTCTACAGACTTTCTCTCCTAGTCACGTTCCTTTTTTAAATATTTCAAAGCCTTTTTTATTGAGGACACGAACAATACTAATTTTAGCTCCAATTGTTGTATTTTCAAAGAAACTTAAAAAAAGCATCAAGCCTGACTGTTTTCAAAGAATGATTCCGTAACAAGAAACTAGACTGTGGTCTGAAAGTGGTTGGTCTTATTAACTGGAGGGAGAAGTATGGCCCGATGGAAAAGGTAAAAGGAACCAGTGGTGATTACATCTTACAGTTTCACTTTAGACTTCCCAAAGCCCCTGAAACAGAGTCTCATTATCATTTCTCGGAACAGAGGAAGCAAGTGAGAGAGGCGTTAAGTGTACCTTCCAAGGTCATACTCCAAGTTGCTAACATAGCAATAAAAATCCAATATCCTTGATTAGCGTCTGCTGTACCCATATCCTCTCCTGTGGATTCTGTGCATGGCGCGGAAAGGAGATACGCAGGGTGACGCTGGTCTTTCCAGCCCTGCCATCTTGCTCGGTGGCTCCCTTTCCACTGATTGCATCTGGACCAGCTTTCCCTCGCACCCTCTCTGCTCTGACAGAGCTCTGGCTAGGGTAGAGGCCAGAAGGACAAGTCCATTCCCCGGCTGTTCTCTCACGCCACTCCTACTTTCCCACACTGTCAGGCCCTTGGGGAAGAAAGAATTTAAGTCCTCACCAGTGTTCTTGGTTTTTGCAGGTCTTCCTTTTATCGATCACTTTCCCCTGGAATGTCTGTCATGTGCGTGGTTGGATTCAGAAAGCCTTGGGGACTTTATTAATTGTGAATGACTTCTGTGTTTTTAATTCTTTGGAGCTTTGACCCGTTATCTGCATCTTTAAACCCCGCTGATGAGAAGGCTATAGGAAGGGCCTCTGAGCTGTCCAGCAGGGCAGCCTCTAGTCCCACGAGCTGATTGAAATGGAAATTGGGACCTAAAGCAACCAACATTTAAAATTCAGCCCCTCGCGTACACTAGCCATATTTTAAGCACTCAGTAACCACACATGATCTCTCTCAGCCTCAGCATCTGCCTCCTCATCTCTAGAGTGGAGGGATTGCAGTGGATGACTGAAAGATCCCTCTGGACCTGGCATTCTGTGATTTTTTCCAGAGGCTTTTTTCCAGGGTTTGTCAGTCTCATCTTGGATTCGGTGAGCAGTGGCTCTCTCTCTCTCTCAATCTCTCTCTCTCTCCATCTCGCAAAATGTAGCTCTCTTATATTCATTCACCTTGTATGTTGGAACCGAGTGCTAGCAAAGAATATGGTAATGTATTCAACAAAAGCTTTGTGTACTAAATATAGCCTCAGAGCTTTAAAGAGCCTTTTTTTCTTTTATGAGTGTTGGCAGCTGTTTTACTATGAAACAAGACTCCGAAAAAGATGAGGACACATCTCTTCTGAGATAAAAGTTTCATCTGAGATGTGGAAATGACACTGTAATAAATGCTATGACCATTAATGAAATCAGAGTAGCAGCTTATTTTTATTTGTGTGAGGCAGAATCTTCCAAATTTCCTTGTACACATTTTGAACGTAAACTAGAACCTATTGTCAATCAATCAGAATGACAAGCTGGCCTCTGCCCCATTTTTTTTTTTTTGTAGCCCTGAGGTGGTTTAAAAAAGAGTAAGAAAAATGGAGGTTAAAAATCATAGAAATTAAAATTTCCCTTTCTTTTCCTACTTCTTCCCTGAAAGGTGCAAGACTTCATTATCCAGAAAGAGACATTTATGAACCTCAGTTTAGAAACTAAAACAAATGCTTTTAAAAACCATAGAATGCAAAATTTCTGTTTATATCCTTTTGAAAAGTAAACGTGACAGTATGGTGTTAATCATCTTAAAAGGGGGATTTTGAAACTTTCAACATGGCAAATTTTCAAGGTACTGATTCTATGTGCTAATTGTCTTGTGCTCTTCTGCTGGTTACTTTAGCCTCTTAACAAGAAGATTCTTAGTGTGTGTCTCTCCGCCCCACTCCCCGCCCGACATTCTTCAGGCAGAAATTCCGTTGAGGGTGGTTGCCTGACTAAATCATCAAGCAGAAGTTGTAGGAGCCCAGGTGGGGTCGTGTTTGGAGAAGGCCGATCACGTGATTGCCGCTGATTGTTGGTGGGACTAGAAAGTCTATGACATCTTTAAGGAGAATCCTTCCCCTCGTAATTCATCAAAAGAATCGCCATTTTCTCTAAGGATGAGCTTCCTTTGGGGTGTCACAGAGAAATATTTCTCAGGCAACCTTGCACCAGCTTCTGTCTTTTTATTTTCTGATGAAAATAATCCCTCCTTGGTCACCACAAGACAATTTATAGCTTCGAGGCCATCCCCAGCTAGGAATGTTTGCCCTTCAGCGAGCTTATCTGAGACCTCTTCTGCTTGCATGCAAGAACTTACGTACTAACTTTGTCCCATTAGAACCCTGCTGGTCTGGAAGGAATTAATACACTTACCGAAAAGGTGTGATGAGCTACAGTTCCAAATGCAACTAGCTTTTTTATTGTTAGGAATAACGTACACTTCTTAGTGTGTTTATTTGTTCTTATTTATTATTGTAAGAACACTTAACATGAGATCTACCTTCTTAAGTTTTTCATTGTAAAATACAATATCGCTAATTATAAGCCCAGGGTTGTATAGCAGATCTCTTGGTTTTGCACTGAGCTCATTTATGAGCGAATTACCTGAAGCATTTGCAACTTTAGTGTGTTTCTGTGCAGAGTGTAATTATGACCTTGTGTTTTTTGACATCTTTTTGGCAAAGGCTTTGAGCTATGTTACTAAGCTATAGTTAATAAACAGCCATGAACTATGAGACTGCAGAGGTGCTATCATGCCCAGAACCCTGAACCCCATGTCAAAACCCCACCCCCAGTCTTCTTGCTTCATATCTACTATAGGACAAAACTAGTTCCATGGCAAGTATTCAACAGATATTTTCAATAATTCACTCAACAAACGAATACCAAGTACCTCCTGTAGGCAACGCACTGTGACTCACGCACATACACATACATGCATATGTACGTACACACATGCATACATGCACCCCAACCTTACAGTTTGAAATAAGGAAGGTTGTCTGTCTCTGTCTATTTCACAGAAGCTCCACCTGCTTTGTCCTCATTACCACTGGGCTGGAAAACTGTGTGATACTGAGCAATTATGGAACTGTGGCTTTGTTGGGGAGTGGGGGTAGGAATTGCAAAAGCATACAAAAACATCGCCCTTTTGTAACCTGTTATCCGTCTTGTATACTGCTTCCACGCTGGTCCCATAAACTCGTGAATTGCAAACCTAAAGTGAAGCTGAATGCGTGCCTGTTGTGGTGAATAAGGATTTTGACAAACATTCTGCCCGTTGGAGGTCTGGGTGGTGTTTGGTGAGAAACGGTGCCTTCAGCCTGTGGAATGGGTCGGGATGAGGAAATCAGACTGGGCGCGGAGGGATGCACACTGCGGCGCAGAGCCCGCCGGACGCAGGTGTTGCCCAAGTCTCACCCAGCCCGGAAATGGACTGTTAAGCACGCAGGGCACTGTACAATTTTTTGTACCTTGAGCTAAAAAGTGGAAAAAGAAAGGCATCTATACAACTTTATTGAATAGATACCCATCCCCTGGGCCTGGCTTAGAATAGAAATGCCCTGAGTCCTAGTTACCGAACTAAAGCATCAAAGCCCGGTAACACACAAGCAGAACTGCTGGCCATGAGGGCGGAACCGCAGCTGCGCGGCTGTGGGCCTGGGCGGCAGGTGGAGATGTGGGCGTCCTCCCCACACTGCCCGCATGTGACTCATTTCTTGTATATGAGGCCATTCCAGCACTGGATTCAGGGAGGCTGAACATTTATTCAGGGAGGAGGCATTAACGATTCATGCTAGAATTTACTTGCCAACACCTAGCATATTGAGTCCAACAGTCTGACCCATTATTTAATGGGTACCTCCTCTTAAAATGCTCCTCTTCATATCTGTTTTGTGGATTAACTAAAACATCCTCATGTATTAAGCAATTGCTATCTTACTATAAAGAAAGGTGTGCAGGCCGACATGGAGGCGTAGGTAAATACAGCTCTCCGTACAGCCACAGCAACAGTTACAACTAAACTACAAAACAACTATCACCCAGAATTGTCAGAAGATTGAGCTGTATGAAGTCCAACAACCAAGGAATTAGAGGGCACAATCATCCAGACGGATAGGAGGGGCAGAGACACAGAGACCCAGAGATACGGAGATGTGGAGTGAGTGGTCCCACACTCACATGTGGTGGATAAAAATCAGGAGGGACACCTCAGGAGCAAGGGATCCCAGTCATACACCAGACCACCCAGCCCAGGGATCTAGTGCCAGGAAGATAAGTCCATATAACTTCTGGCTACCAAAACCTGTGAGGGTTGGGGTGGAAAAAGAAACTGGGATTCTCAGGTGTCTCCTCTTAAAGGGCCCACAACAGACTTGGGACTTAGTGTAAACTTACCCCCTCGGGGCTCCAGCACCAGAACAGCAGCCAGAAGGGCCCCAGTGGCATACAGGGAGAAACGGAAGTACCTGGCATCCGGGCAAGTGCTGGGACAGCTTCCTCCTGGACAAACTTCCAGAGGCCAGGCAGCAGCCATTGTCCCTTTCCTGAGCCCTCCCCCACACAGCCGCAGAACAGTAAAACCATATTTGAGACTCCGGTGGCCTGATTCACATGGGTAGCCCCACCCTAGCAATTACCTAAGGCTTTGTCCCATCCAACTTACAGTTGTACTTGTCTACAATAGGTCATGCTACTAAGACAGGGGGTCAAAGCAGCTCTGCCTAATACATAGAAACAAACACGGGGAGGCTGCCAAAATGAGGTGACAAAGAAATACGGCCCAAATGAAAGAACAGATCAAAACTCCAGAAAAAGAACTAAACAAAATGGAGATAAGCAATCTATTAGATTCGGAGTTCAAAACACTGGTTATAAGGATGCTCAAGGAACTCATTGGATACTTGAACAGCATAAAAAAAGACCCAGGCAGAAATGAAGGTTACACTAACCGAAATAAAGAAAAATGTATAGGGAATCAACAGCAGAGTGGATGAAGCCGAGAATCAAATGAATGATTTGGAACGTAAGAAAAAAACATTCAATCAGAATAGCGAAAAGGAAAAAAAAAAACTTAAAAAATGAGGATAGAGTAAGGAGCCTCTGGGACAACTTCAAACATACAAACATTTGAATCATAGGGGTGCTGGAAAAAGAGAAAGAGCAAGAAATTGAAAACATATCTGAAAAAAATAATGGAAGAAAATGTCCCTAATTTGGCAAAGGAAATAGACATACAAGTCCAGGGAGCAAAGAGAGTCCCAAACAAGATGGACCCAAAGAGAACCACTCCAAGACACATCATAATTAAAATGCCAGAGGTTAAAGATGAAGAGAGTACTTAAAAGCAGCAAGAGAAAAGCAGAGAGTTACCTACAAAGGAGCTCCTGTAAGCCTATCAGCTTATTTCTTAAAAGAAACTGCAGGCAAGAAGGGACTGGCAAGAAGTATTCAAAGTGATTAAAAGCAAGGACCTACATCCAAGATTACTGTATCCAGCAAAGCTATCATTTAGAATGGAAGGCAAATGTAGTGTTTGCCAGATAAGGTCAAGTTAAAGGAGTTCATCATCACCAAGCCATTATTATATGAAATATTAAAGTGATTTATTTAAGAAAAAGAAGATCAAAACTATGAACATTAAAATAGCAGTAAATCCACAACTGTCAACACCTGAATCTAAAAATCAAACTAAGCAAACAAACAGAACCAGGAACAGAATCATAGAGATGGAGATCATTTGGAGGGTTATCAGTTGGGAAGGGGACGGGGAAAAATGAAGGAAAAGGTTCAGGGATTAAGAAGTACAAACTGGTAGGTACACAATAGACAGGGGGATGTTAAGAACAGCATAGAAAATGGAGTAGCCAAAGAACTTACATGCATGACACATGGACATGAACCTAGTGGGCAGGGGGTGGGGGGGTGGTGATTGCCGGAGGGAATGGGGAGTACCGGGTGGAGTGGGGCAAAGGGGGAAAGATTGGGGCAACTGTAATAGCATAATCAATAAAATATATTTTTCAAAAAGACACAAACAGGAGTTTTCAGCAAAGAGAGTGAGGATTTTTTTTAGGAAGTGGCCCATGCCTGGAGACACAGGTGAGCTAAAGCTCAAATACCTAGCTCCCAGGTGGCTTCCAGGGGATGGCTTATGTAGGTCAAAAATCACCAATCAAGGCAACTAAGGGAGTAAGGGTCTGGGTCTGGGTCACGATCTCTGATTGGCCTGCACAGGGTAGTGGGAGCTGATCAGTGCAGCTGGTCCTAATGTCAGCCACGGCCTCACTTTATCTGGTTTTGCTGCTTTCCTCGGCCTGGAGCTGAAACGTTACTGAGGCCTAGATGTCATCTCTAGTTTGACCTAAACTCTGTCTCTGGGGTCAACATACCCGAGGCTTTGCTCCTAAACTTATTTGATGGGGGACAGAACCTCATTGTCCCAAGGGCTTAACGATTAAGGGAGTAGTCCTGCCAGGGAGGAGGAGACAGGTGAGCCAGGGTGCTGGATGAGGCCAGTTTGAATGAAAATAAAAAGGAAAGAAAGGACAAAAGGTCTTCGTAGGGAAATAGTTTCTAGGAGGTTACGCCCTTGGAAGGAGATAGTATTTAAATCAGGCAATTTCTTTGTTCTTCCGTCCCCTGGGGAAGCCAGACTGTCTACTCTCCCATTGTTCCTAAGGAGGATGAGGTGGGACCAGAAAGGGAAACAGCACCGAGGGCGCTCTGTTCTGCCCCGGTTTTGTTTCTTCTCATTCAGGCAGACACTGCAGACTCTTGCAGACTCTTCCTCCTTTCAAAGGGCCTGGAAGAAGAATGCTGTCATTATAATTGCTAGCTCCAACTTCCTCCTTTCTTTGCTTACCTTGCTAATGCTCGGAAGGTAGTCTCCTTGCTCAGCAGGCAGACACTGCTCTGAACTGCCTTTGAGGCACCAGATTAAGGGAAAGGGGCGCAAACACTGTTTATGCAAAACAGAGAACGCGTCACTCTCTGAGCTCCTTGCCTGTGCAGGAAAGTAATTGCCAACCGGGATTCGGGGCCTGCGTTTTGCAGGCGGTTCATTCAAGTACACACATATAAGCCTTTCTTAGCAAATGATCACAAACTCCGGCTGTGTCACTTTTGTATTATCTTTTTCTTCATTTCTCCTCAGACACAGTTGTTCGAGGGTATAGAATTTAACATGAATGCTCATACTCGTTTCTTGGACTGTGAAGTGTGATTAAACTCAGAATAAAATGAGTTCTTTCCTGCCACATAAGCCACAGTGCAGGAGGGGGGGAAAGACACTTCACTTTTTTGGACCCCATGAGCAATGCCCTTCATTAAAAGCAGTGTGACCTTCCTCAGTTAGTCTACAACAGTGCCACTGATACTATGAGCCATTGATATAAAATCTAAAATGCAAGCAAACACATTATTTAGTCTCTGACATCTGCTTGCTTATACTCACTTTATTCACAGCACAATATTGAGTCAAAGAAAAAAAAAACGTCTAGACGGACACCTCAGAAACCTTAGTGAGCAAATGCATCACCTGCGGAGTTTGTAAACGGAGAGTCCTGAGCTCCACTCCAGATCAGTGGATGGGCCACGGAGGGACCTGAGGATTTTCGGCTCCAACAAACTGAGATTGTTACCAGAAAGGCCAGCTGGCCCTGAGCAGGTGTGCTTGGGGCTGGCCAGTAGCGTGTGGGTTCTTGACTTTGTGCAGGGAAGATTTCACAGCACGAGTCCAGGTGCTATTTAGAGGATGTTTATTAAAGGTGGGGACAGTGACATAAGGAAGGGCTAGCATAGAAGAAACAATAGGAAAGCCTAGGCTGGGCTGCTCGGGGCACGAAGTCAGAGGAAAGGGAGCCTGGGGCACAGGTGTAGAGGGCAGCCCTGGATGAGCTGTTGCTGCCCATTGCTCCCCTGGTTGCAAGCCTCTCGGGCTCCCTTAGAGTTCAGGTTGTGTGTGCTCGTGGGGGAAGAGAGGGAAAGGAAAGACACGGGCGTGCTCCTGGGAGGGAGAGAGCGTGCATTCCCAGGGACCGGGATTTTAAAGGCTGGGCATTCACGGGAGGTCTTAGGGGAGGATCTCAAGAGAATGCTCATCAGCTTTCTGCTGATGTGCCAAAACGAGATTCATTCCCTTAACTTCATCTGTCCTTGGGTGTGGTTGGTACAAAAGGCACTAATTGGATTTCTGTTATCTCCCTGAGTAGGGTGATTTAAGCTATTTACCTTCTGGTTGGGGAGAAGAAGTGCACACCATTTACTCTTAAGTGTCCTTGGTTTAGGGAAGATAGGATTTAAAAGATGGCTGCAAACTGCTTGTTTAACTGTCTGTCTCTGTGTTCCTGTTCCACTCGTCCTGGCTTACTGGCCTGTCTCACTGGCCTGTCTCACAGTGATGCTGATGCTGATGCTGCTGGTTCACAAACCACTTGCAGGGGCACACACCTTGCCAAAGGGCCCACGTCCAGAACCCGTTATGGTCAGGAACACACACACACACACACACACACACACACACACACACACGTGCAATCTGGTTTTATTTAAGGCAGGAGATTTGGTAGGTTCATTTCAGCGTGGAGTGGTAACACATCTTCTTTACAAGACATTTCAGCTGCCTTCAAGGAAATAGCAGAGAGAGTTAGAGGGCCATTAGGGTAGACCATTGAGAACATCCCTGACTTTAAAACCCCAAACAGAGGAGAAGCTGCTAATGCAGACATCCATTCCATGCTCAGCAGGAACATAGGATTACTGACACATTGTTTTACAAAGACCATTGAAAACCTCTGTTGAATTGGTAATTATTAATATTTATTGTTGCTCTGATGGAACCCCCAGCATATACTTACTTTCTAAAGTTTGGTAATACAAGCAGATAAATTGATAAACAATTAGTCATTTGGGGCACTTACCCCTTGTTTAATTTGCTTCTCACTCTTATCACCCTGCTGTGTGTGTGTGTGTGTGTGTGTATACATACATACATACATTTTATAAAAACATACAATTTTGAACAAAATACATATATTAGAATAGAATATATAGTATTCTAGTTCTCCTGGCTAAGTTATAAGGAAGAAATAAATTGCTATCCCTACTCTTCCCCTTCCTTATCTGGAACTGCACAATTTTATCATTAAGTTAATTACACCAGCAATTAAAAAGGATCTAGTTATTGGGGAACAGCGATTCAGAGAGAATGGCTCCTTAATGCCTGTGCTGGCGGACGATTTGACAGGAGAGCAGGAAGGCTGTAGGTCAGTGCAGTATTTCTTGCCGCGTTTCGCTGTCAGAGGCTTTCGCTCCTGATCGAGAAAGGCTCAGAAGTACTGGGTAAACCACATTATACCAGTCCTTATCTTTCTTATGGGTATTAGGGACAGATATCCTCATTAACTCTCAGCTTGTGAATTATGGGTCAGCCACTTACTGTACAGAATAATAAATTGTCCAGAGCTGTGCGCGCACACAGCCTTTGGCTCTAAATATTGGCTTCTCTGCCCGATGCAGCTCACTTACTTGTAGAAGCCAGACCAGGGCTCCAGTGGAAGGACTCACTAATTGAAAATGGGTCCTGATTGTGCTTTTTGCCATTTAGCAATTCTCAAATAATTTCTCTTGAGTAAAAGCTTAGTGTTGGCATGCTCTCATTTTTTAATTATCAGGTATATATACATATATATATATGAGAACTAACACTTTTGTGTTTTACTTACATGCCAAAATGATTACAGAACCAAATGATTCTTATTTGGATATTACATTTATTTCAGATGAATAATGGCTTTATAAGGCAAAAATTTGCTTGCCATCATACATAGAAAACTACAGTAAAAAATAAAGAGCCTTCGATTTTTCTCAGTTGGGATAAAATAGGAGATATCATGAAAAAAAACTAGTAAATTCTATGGCAAAGTGAGTAGTACTCAAAAGGTTGGTATTAAATTAGGGTTAATGAATTATGCATAGCAACTGTCGGAAGTCGGTGGAAGAGTCTGAAACAGCACTCCACTTTTATCATGCTTGAGCTGGGATGCAAGGTGGGGGTCATCCTTAGGAGCCTTCTCAGTGGGTGCTCTGGTCACCCTGTCAAGAGTCGTCTTGATGAGGTGACACACGTTTAATCAGCCATTGTCTCCGAAAGAAGGTTGGCACTGGACTAGGGAGTACATCCAATGACCCTTGTTGAATCGATGACTTTGACGATCCATTGAATGAAAGAGTCATCGTTTGAAGAGTTCAGAAAACCTAGAGAAGCATGCCAATGATGTGATCGCTCAAGTCTTCATAGCAGTATAGCATAAATAGACCAAAAATGCACGAGAGGCCAGGGAAGGAGGAACCCCATGATTCCAGCCCCACATTATTAGAGCAGATGAACGTTGCAGGAATATTGCAATAAACAAATATAGGGGAAAAATGTAGGCGGATGGAGTGCTCCATACACCGTGCGGGAGTGAACACAGGTAAGAAACTCACGGCTCTAGATAACTTTTGGGCTTGCCCAGGATCAAGCAGGCCTACCTGCTTTATCCAAACTTCCGATCTTACTTACTTACTTACTTTTACTTACTGATATTTGATCATACAAATGCAAGGGCATTTGAATCCTTCTGGTCTAGCTCACCAAGATTGTGATTCAGGTTCAGGAACTAGAAAGAAGCCACAGTGAATCATAAACGGCCGGTCTCAATGACCTATTACTGTCCCCTCCCAGAATGGAAGGGCAATTACTGGACTGTGATTGCTACACAGCGTGCTCATTTTACAAGTCTGTGAGTGATCCTGCCCATATGAGTGGAGCCGGGGACAAGGGCAGAGAGCTAGGGGCTGGAGGGCAGAAAGCAGAATCGGCAGAGTGCGCACATGGGGTGCCGTTCCTAAGGCAGGGCTCTGATCTGGACCTGCACAGTGACAGCAAAGGGGAAACGCACCCTCCAAAAGGGCAAAGCAAGCAAGTGCCGAGGACTAAGAGTCTGGGGAGGGAAGGTAGATAGCAGGGATTAAGGGTTCATGCAGAGAGACTGGCAGCACAGGTAGAAAGCGATTGTAAATACTCCAGATAGTATGCCAAGTATTTGCTTCAGCTCAGGTGAGGAGTGATGGTTCTGCATTAGTAAGAACCAGCAGCCTTAGTTGGACAGCCCAAGTCTTATAGAAAAAGATAAAAGGAGGCAAAAGCTGGACAAGGCAGTTCTTGACACATTCATTCCAGATAAGAACTCCATTTCCTGGAGTAAGGGAGAACTAATCATTCTTAGTCCAGGTCCTCTTTTCTTCCTTAGTCCAGAGTTGCAGTTCTTAACCTTCGGGTGGGAGGCATTTTCAGCATTGAGTGAATGCCAGGAACTCACTCATCAGAGAATTTCAAGGGTTCATGAACCCTCAAATATTTCCTATAATTATAGGGGATCACAGACTTCTCTCAGCCCCACTGGCTGAGAACACTAGTCCAGGATCAGAATAAGTCAGCTTTCCACGAGCTTCTCTTGGGGCAAGTTAAGGCTCTGCCTCCTTCTTATTTATATGCATATAACGGGCAGAAGACAGAGTGAGCTGAGCGGCTGTCCTCGCTTCTTGAATATTCCAGCTGCACATGTATGTATGGATGAGCTCATTCTGGCAGAGTGACAGACTTACTAGGGAGTAAGGTGAAGGAAGAGATATTAATCAGAGCACAGTGCAAACGGTAGCAGCAGCAGCAGTAACAACTACCACCAAGCACTGCGGGCTTATTAAGTACCAGCTGCTATCTGATACACTTTACCTTGCTACATAAATATCATTATCCCTAATTTCCTGATGAGGAAACTGAGTCTAGAAGGAGTTCATTTGATCTCTAGGCAGACAGTTAGGTTTGTCTGACCATAAGAAATTCTCCTTCCGTATTTCCAGTTCCTGCATCTTGCTTATAGAGACACTCTCCTCTTTCTGCCCTTTACAGAGCAAAAAATGAATCTTACCCTTTTAGAGTTTTCCTATTCAAGTTAGCTGTCAAGTTAAATAAGGGCCACCACCAGTGCATAAATGCCTCTGTGAAAATTAGTCAGAGGCACTCCCTCCAGGTGGTTGCAGCCCAGTGCCAGGTCCACAGCTGAGCAAGCAAAGCAGGGGCCCGACTGCAGCCCCTCACCCTGTGGCCAGATGCCCCTGTGCAGCGAACCACCTGCCCAACTCCACGGAGTAGCCTTGCTCCCTATTCTCCGAAATACCGCCGGAGGTGAAGAGCCGAGGACAAAACCTGGCTCCCGGGAAAATCCGAATAGTGTATTCATGACATTTTCTCGCGTTCTTGATATTCAGGAACTGTACCTTCTTAAACAAATTGCTCTGGAAGTTTACTCTTTTGAAAAAGCATGTACTATAAAAATGGAAAGATAAAACTCTCAACAGGAAACCAGGGCAGATCATAACTCTGTCGCAGTTCAACAAATGAATATATCAATAACGAGATGAAGCCCAATTCGGAACAACTTATGTTGTCTTTGGGCCTGAAAAATAATCTCTTTCCTATTATTAGGGAAAACGTGAATCTTTTTTTTATTTCTCACAAATCCAAATCGTATTTTCAAGAGATGACCGTGTTTAGCTCAAATTGCTTCCCCTTACCTGTTCCAGTAGAATGACAAATACATTATTGTTGGTGTGTATCGGCATTATTATGAGTCAGTTGTCCAATCCTGAAGGAGAAATCAAGGACTGAAACCCTGAAAAAGTCATCTTATTTTCATAAACATGTTCCCCAATAATTATCTCCTATGCAATATCCACTCAGCCTCAATGCAGACTTCTCATATGAAACAGAAATGGCTGTAGATTACTCAGATAACTGCTAAGAAAATGAGCAAAAATGATAAGGCATTTTTTGGTGATGTATTAGCATCCATATTGATTGTGAACTTTCGAGCTTTTGTCTCAGCTGCACTGTGTCACTTCCAGAATATGATGCTTTTCTTCAGAGGACGTAATCGATTTGCCCATCTAGCCTTGACGCTGCCCCCGTTTCCTCTGGTTCTCTATGTTAATGTTTAAGCAAAGAAAGGCCACAGCATCACAGAAGAACCTGAAGGCGGTCAAATGATGCCGGAGAGCAGGGTTGCCGGTGTCATCCACATTCTCCAAAACGGCTGCTGTGCACGCGTCCCTTCATTGCCAGGGAAAACGGGTTGCTTTGTTCCCACTCGGCTTCAGCGTCTTTTCTTGCTCTTGGACTCGTGGCGGCGAGGGCTCCCGTGGCTACTGGCCCGCTCCAAAGTGGTGCACATACATACAAAGGGAGGCTGGGAGTCTGGGAGGCTGTACTGAGCAAGGCCGGTCTGATTTCACTTAAAAATCACTCATTTTAAGTAGAGAGGAAAAGCCCTCCAAATACCTCCAGCTGGATTTTTCGGGTCCTTTTTATGAAGGGAGAGAAAGAAAATAAGCGGCCACTATTTATGGCTGGAAAAATAAACTCTGAGAAGCTAGAAATTCTCATCTGTAAGAACAGGGACAGAGGCACCAGGCCCCAGATGATTTACATGTAAATAGAGGAAATTATTTCAAAGCATGTGATCAAATGAAGGCAAAGTAGAGAACATTATTTGTTGAAGGAACAAAGAATCTAGGAGCTAATAACCTTAGGTGGATTCATGAATATGGCACAAAAATATAAAAATCAGGCTGTACAGCCCGGAATGGGCCCTGCTCTGAGCACACAAGGGCTGTGTTTGGGCCGTTTCTTTCTTAGGAATCAGCAGCTGTCGCAAGCCCTCGGGCTCCTGAACTGGGCCGATCTGTCCCCATATTGGGTCGTGACTCTGCTTTTCTTAGCTCTCGTCCCATTGGGGCACTGACACCCCACCAGCTACCCGTCCAGAAGGCTGGCTGAATTCTTCATTTTTTTTATCTGGTGTGTTTGTGTTATACCAGCTGTAGCAAGCTGACGTTTTCCGCCTTGTCTTCTTCATTCTGTCTCTGGCTTTGAAAATCAAAATGGTTTATATTGTTCTATTAAGAAAGTGTAAATCCCACAACTGATTCCCCTCACCTCCATCCCCCACCAGTAACTATGGAGTACTGGAAAAATGAAGGTATTTCTTCTCTCCTGTGAAAGGAAGAGTCTTCCAGGGGCTTAGGCATTGAAGCCTTGTTTATGAACAGGTTGGAGCCAGTGAATCTTTGTCAGGCAATTTGAGACAATATAAAGCAATTTTTGGGGTTGGGGGATGAACAGTGCAGTGCTTAGCAAGGAGAACTCTTGACTAGGAAGACAAGATGTGATTAAACAGAGCCCGGAAGCGATGTGGGTAAGAACTTTGGAACGCAAGATCACTTTAAGCTGTTATTGATTGGGCCGAAAAGAAGGGGCCTTAAAACCATCCTACTCAGTCTGTCATTGATCTTCAGGAGCTTTCCCCATGCTGCACCCCAGCACTGACCAGTGAGCTTCCTGACAGCACCCTGAAGACTCACTAGAAAGAGGAGAGGCCAGCCAGGCGCTGCAGACCCCCGTGTCTGTGCGGTTCCCAGATGTCCCAGCTGTAGTCATTTGATTCTTCGCCACTGGGAGATCAGAGACCCAGGCTGAAATTCACTTCCTGCTGAGAAGAAAGGAACTCTGATAGAAATGAGTAAATCGCATGTTAATTTGTATCGATATCTGCTTTATCCCCTCCTGAGGATCCAGGGGAAGATGAATGCTGGTTGTGAAAACCCTTGCAGAATGAATATGACCACCTTCACCGGCCTGTCTGGTGCAAGTCGGTGCTTCAGAAAGTGGAGTTAGCAAAGAGGAGAAAGGAAGAAATCGCAGCCTGCTCTTCAGGAAAGAAGCTTTTGAGATTTGTAACTTTTAACGTTTAACCTATTTATTTTTGTCAAGGGAGGGGAAAAGAGCTAGATAACATAGCAAAGCTAAAATATAGTCTTACGTGCACACGCAATGTTGCAGGACTGGGTTCAGCTAAAGCACGATAATGTGGCATGATAATGTTATTCTTGCTTGTGGATCGATAAAACGGCTTGGCTTTGCTTAGAATGTCAGTGGAGAATGGATTCCTATTTCCGACAACTCACTAGTGGGCTCAAAAATATTGTGCAAAATGCATTTTATAGACGTTATATATTATCCTAAAGAATCTCTAAATGAGGAGCCTCACGTTGAACATGAAGAGTAGAACTTTACCAACTGATCCTCTGATTTCGTCGTACCTTCTGTCCATCCTGTCCTCAAGGAAGTGATAGAAACAGTGCTTCATGCAATGAAACCGTAAAACTTGCCTAATAAGAAGACCACAAGGATGGAATGCTTCTGAGACAGTGCGCAGTATTTGGAAAAGCTCTGTTGCACCTTAGTGCTGTGGGTCTGGAAAGAGCCCCCCCGAAACTGGCCAGTGACCGAGGCAATTCTCCAGAGAGACAGGTGCTCGCTTCCACCAATGCGAAAGGGTGTGCCTTCGACGAACGTGGGCTTGAGTAGAAGTACAGAATTTGGAACCAAAACAGGCCTCCAAAATTATCTGATCTCTAGCCGATGAAGGCACAATGGGGATCAGTGGCGGTCACGCCACAGTGTGCTACAAAGCCGAAACCCATGAAACTGGTTCAACCTCCTTCAAGCGGGTGTGAGCTACCAACGTAGCCCTTTCCTACGGCTCAGCCAAACAGGATCTGAGTGAGCTGCCTGCCTCCCAATCCAGTATCACAAGTGAACAAAGAAACCAGAGGCTTTGACTGCACTTGTGCTTGAGGACTTGCTTAGATCTTCTTTCCAAGGTCAGACACAGTCAGCAAAAGATGGAATGACAGGAGACAGAGACTGAACTTCAGGGCTCACACAGATAAAGAAGTGATAACAAGACACACATGCACAGAGAGTACAAGGCACATGGAAGAAAAGAAGCCATATTTTATTGAGCATCTGCTATAACCTACACAATCCTAGACACCAATATATACATAATTCTCACAAAAATATTGTCAGCAGGTATCACCCTGCACTTGACATTATGCAGAAACAGATTCAGAGTCAAAAGTACTTTCCGGCCCTGGTTGGTGTGGCAAACTAAAGGGTCGCTGGTTCAATTCCCAGTCAGGGCACATGCCTGGGTGGTAGGCCAGGTCTCCAGTAGGGGGAACACGAGAGGCAACCACACACTGAGGTTTCTCCCTCTCTCTTTCTCCATCCCTTCCCCCCTCTCTAAAAATAAATAAATATATAATCTTTAAAAAAAGTACTTTCCAAAGGTCACATGGACAATGTAACCAGATAGTGGCCACCCCCTTATTTCAAAAAACAAACAACAACAAGAGCAGCAAACAATGACTTCTCATTGCTCTTAAAATCGGTTAGCCCTTATGCCCTGGCCTAGGAGGCCCTGTCATGTGGCTACTTCACCTCTCTCATTTCTGCTTTTCATGCAACGTCAGCCACATGGGCATCCTTTTTGCTCTCAGAACATGGCAGACACTCTGTCAGCTCTGCTCCCTTCCGCTCACTGTCTCCTGCAACAGGAATGGGCCTTTTCCTAGCGCTTCGTGTGGACGGGTCGTTGTCATCCTGCAGCTGTCACACGGACCCTCGCCCCGCCTTCATTCTGCTGTAGCTCGTCCCCTGTTTACTTCCTGGATAACACTTTCTATGATCCATCTGTGTCTCCACTGTGCTGTGGATCTGTTTACTGCTTGTTTTCCTCACGTGGGTGTTCCTTCATGTCAACACATTTGTTTTATTTATCCATCCATTCCTCAATCAATATTGGCAAATAATTAGATAACTTTTTGCGGAATTTAAATTCAGGTTTGCCCGCATAGGGTGTGTTCCAACTGGGGTTACACAGAGGAGTAGAATCACACAAAGGCAAAACACACACTCACAAATACCACGTGCACACTGCATGGCAGAACACTACACACTTAGGAAAACTTGACATGATCAAAGAAGACAACGTGTTGTTTTTTTACATTTCCATACAATAAAGTTGACTTTTTAGGATGTGTAGTTCTATGCATTTTAGCACGTGTGTAATTCTCCTAGCAGTCTCTACAACCAAGGCCAGAACTGTTTCATAGCCACGGAAAAAGTCCTTCGTGCTGCTGGTTTTAGGTCAAAGCTTTCCTCTAATCCAGCCTCTGATGCCCACAGATCTGGTCTCCATTCCTGGAGCGTTGTTTTGTCAGAGCGTGATGAATGGAATAATACAATATGTAACCTTTGAAATGGGCTTTTATTCACTTAGCATGACTCTCTTGAGATCCATCCAATTTGTTGTGTATACAGATTGTTCGTTCCGTGTTATTAATGGGTGATACTCCGTTGTATGAGTGTACCACAGTGATTTACTTGTTGATGGACATTTGGCTCATTTCCAATGTTTGATAATTATGGATTGAGCAGCTGAACACATTTATGTACAGGTTTCTGTGTGAACATGAGTTTTCATTTCTCTGGGGTAAACACCCAGGAGTGGGATGGCTAGGTCAGACCATTCTTCCTGCAGGAGTGGTAAACGCATATTTATTTAGCTTATTAAGAAACTGCAAAATACTTCCTGGAGTTGCTGTACCAGTTTGCATTCTCACCAGCAGTGTATGAAAATTATAGTGGATCCCCGTCCTTACCAGGTCTTGGCATTATCATTTATATGTTTTTATGTATGTAAGTTTGTATGTATGTATAAATGCAGGTATGTACACATGTACATACTTACTTTAGCCATTCAAGTCGGTGTGTGATGGTATGTCCTTTGGTTTTAATTTGCATTTCTTTAATGGATCATAATATTGAGAATCTTTTCACATGCTTCTTTTTATCTGTATGTTTTTGTTACTGAAATGTCTGTTCAAGCATTTTGTCCATTTTAAAAACTGAGTTCTTTGTCTCATTGTTATTGCCTTGTGTCAACCAATCGTCATGGCATCAATTCAATGCCAACAAGAATCCTCAGTTTGGGGTGTGGTGGTGAAGAAGGAAACTTTATTCAGTGCAAAACAACTCAATTGCGATCCAGCACGGGTGCGATGCTGCCCTGGGGTGCAGCGGCCCCGGGACCGTGCCGCTCTCGGGCTCTGCTCTGCTCCTTGCTAGTCTGCTCGGCTCTGTACAAGTCTGCTCCGTTCTGTGCCAGTCCGCTCTGCTCCCATGAGACATCTTAGGTGCCTCAGCTCAGCAGGAGAAACCCAGTCTCCAGTGGAAAGGGAAAGTACACTCTCAGGGCCAGCGTGGAGCTGGCAACAACAACAAACAAAACACAAGTCTCCCCTCACTCTCTCTGGCACACTGGGGCCCTCTTTCCCACTCCTCAGAGGCTAAAAAGAGGGCTCCTGTTGGATATTTTTCTGTGTGTACCCAGTGTGCAGTGCTGGGCACTCTGGACTGTTTTGAGTATAAGCTGGGAGAAAGCAGAGGCGAAAAGCATGGGGGGAAATCCCCTCTGATTTGATGATATGTCAAGATTTGTTACCTTCCTCACTCTGCCTGCTATCGTTTATCTTTCAGAATCCTCAAGTAGTTGCTCCATCAAATACTTCATTGTATTCAGTAGGAAGGACAGGGCAGGTTCACTTAATCCATCTTCATCAGTGCTGGGACCTCAGGAAAGTCTTTTATGGTTGTGTTATGTCTTTGCAGGTGTGATCAAAACTATGACCGACACGTCACATTAAGTTAAAATGAGCTCTGAAACCAGTAAGAATGGATATTGGTTCTAGGCCTAAGCAACAGAATGCAAGCAAACAATCAACTTTGTTGGGAATTTTCAATGGCAGATTCTTCTATTCGGAGCATCTCATCTTTTTTTAGAGAGCTGTCGGTCTGAGCGGCAGGGACAGTATATATCCATCCCTCTTTGCTGATGAACGCTGCTGCGGGCTGATCACTCATGGATGAGTGTGTCTGTCTTTTAAAATGGGTGGTTTAGTATTGCCTTGTTACCTGGAGACGAATTCATAACAGGACCACAGAGCACACGCTGACACACACGCACATCTTCTCTACCACATGCGACACTTACACTCGCTGTTAGACATGGGGTAGGAACTGAAAGTCCCAAGAACAAACCCAAGGAGGCTGATACTTAAAATGAGGAAGTCTTGAGAACTGACTCAATATTCAGCTTCAACCGGTATTTACTGAGTCCTGAGTACATGTTAAGTACATGCTGTGTGCTATACTTACAATTGTTGGAATGGGGAAATGTAAGATAAGGAAACCTCTGACTTAAGATGCAGATTTGACCTATATTTGTTGAGCTTCTACTGCGTGCTAAGTACTGTTTCAAGTATTCATGCAGACATGATTTTTATTTATTTACTACAAAGTATTTCCTGTCCAAATTGAATTTCAGGAGACGTTCTATAACACATTGTTTGTTTGTAACACTATGTCCCAGAATCCCTTGAGAATATCATCAAATGCACAGTCCTGGGTTCCATGCATTGCTGATTTCATAATATGGCTCAATGGCTATTTTCACAGGTAATTTTGGTGTCCCACCTTGATTCGCAGTGACTTTGGCTATCTCATGAATTAATTCTCTCACGAAATTCAGATAAATGTCACCTAACTTTGCCTTGAATCTACCACTCCTTCACCTTAAAATTTTTTCCCTTTGGTATTACAAGAGAACACACACACTTTGATTCCTTAAATTGTTATTTTATTCATGAAACAGTATGTTTAGAGGTCTTTTCCTCCCTGATACTGCCAGTGATAGTAGATGCAGCTCCAAGGAAGCTTCTTTCTTTAGCTCTTAATGACACTTCTAGTACCAGGTCCTCAGGTTTTGTGACATGATTTGTGATTGTCTTAGGCTGAGAAATGACTTCCTCAGGCAGTCACCAATGTCTTCAAGGTATTGAACCTTGTTGAGCTTCCATTTTTCTATATTTAAATATGTTTATTTTTCAATCACAGCTTACATTCCATATTACTTTGTACCAGCTTCAGAGGTATGTCACAGTGGCCAGAAAGGCATGCACCATACAGAGTGGTCCCCCACTGCCCCAGGAACCCCCCTGGCCCACACATAGTCATCACAACATTAGGAAGCTTCTCTTTGCTGTGCTGATCTTTTTGTCCTCTAAGTTCTGACCTTTGGTCTCTTTGACACCTTGTATGCTAATATTCCATTCTTTCCTATCCACAGTAAGTAAATATTTAATAAGTGCATATTAGGTACAAAGTGGGTAATTAGCCCCTCCCTGTCTTATGGCCACAGCAGATATTATTTGTGGAGGACCCCTGATCTCTCCAAGCCTGCATGCAACTCTAGAATCCTTCTCAACACAGGCAAACATACCAGGCGATCAGCCTTGACACATGGAGTAGAATTTAGGGGCCAGGTTGTATAAAGTGATGATAATGTGTGTGATCAGGGAAGATGACATCCATTCTCATTCTCAGGTGAAAAACCTTTGTGTATACGGAGAGGTGGAGCCAGAAGGAGTGTCTTTACCTCGACAACACGGCACTGCTCACCCCTCCCTTGCTCCTTCCTTCTCTTTCATCTGCTTTCATTTCACGGTTCCTGCCATTTTCTTGTGACAGCGTGGATTTTAGGTCTCTGACGTGTGTTCCTGATGACTGTTTTGAGTTAATGGTGCCTTCCCGTAAGTCCTTGCTAGGGGCCACAGTGGTTTTATGAGGCAAAATAATATGGTTACTATTCCCTGTGGCTTTATATATTTTTATACATAAATAACATATACAACTATACCATACATATATTAACATATATTGCATTATATATGCACATAAATAGGCCTATGTCTATATACGTGTATATAATATGTATGTGCACACAGACACGAATTACCCTTCATCCTAAGTGAAAAATGAACTGTTGCTGTACTACAAGTGCAAGCAAGTGATACACCATTCTCTAAGCAGCTAGCCTTTGTGAAAAGAGCTTGTCCACAGTTTCACAGTAAGACTTAAACTAATGCTCAGTGATAGCTTAGTGATAGGTTCACACACATGAGCTGTAGAACGGAAACACACTTGGATCCCAAGTGTGGAACGTGAACTGTGGCTCCGATGGCCCCCTGGGAGCCCCCAGCCCTGGCCCACGTGTGCGTGCCGGGAGAGACCACGTTTTGCATGCGCTGTGTGTGCTGCCACGTGGTGTTCCACGGAACACTCCCTGTATTTGTCACCATGGTCTTCAACTTCTGTGTAGTCGCCTGATGAAACTGTTGATCTTTCCAGCTCCCTGGCCACCAATTTCCGATGAAAGCCTCTGAAATGCTTGGCTTCGGGAATTAGCTTAGAGGTGGGGATGTTGCTTTGGTCCGTGTGAGCACGGGCTTCCCACCGAGAAGAAACTTTACAGCCTGTGTTTTGGCCTGCACAGAGAGAGACCTCTTGCCCATGCTCACTTTTCCAGGAAAGAAGACGACGATTTACTGTGGGCACACACATCTCAGGTGTAGCAAGAACAACTCTTCCTAGCCGAGCTGGCGCAGCTCTGTCTATCTGGGGGAGATTTTGCCCTGTAGCAGCCTGGCAGTTTGACTTGAAAATTTTGACTTTCTGTTACCATGCCTCTTATAATGAGACTCTGGCGGCAACATATGTTTATTAATCTCAGTTAAAAGACACCTGTCCAGATGGTTTGTACCTGGAAAACGTGTGTAGTCATCAATCCTTCTCTAATCAGCAGGTTTTCCTTCCCTCCTGGCACCGCACCAATTTGTTGAGATGACCAAGAGTCACTTCTCTTTGTCATCACGTGCGGCCCATGCCTTGTACATTAGAAGGATTCGGGGAAATGAGGCCAGGTGCTTTGGTCTGAGAGGCCAGTGAGTTTGCGTCTCACCGACATACACTAGTAACTCCAACCTGTAGTTGAAAGTATTCATCTCACATTATTTTTTGCTTTACAGTCCTTTACAGTCCGCCCATCATGGTAATGAGGTACACTCTCTGACCCTCCCACTTCAACAGGAGAAGTACAGCTGCACACGGCAGGGTTCTAATCACAGCTTCCCCCGCCTCCCGTCCCCAGATGCAGATGGAGCTCGGGCTAGGACAAGATGAGGGTGGGGGTAGTTTGTGATTGGAGAGGCTCACCTCTTCATCCCAGCACCCCTCATTGTTGCTTCCCTGGATACGCCGGGGGTTTGGGTGCTTCCCACAGAAACGAGACTTCTATAAACAGAAACGTTATTCTGGGGTGAATTAGCCAAGTCGTTAAATTGATCAAGGAGATGATGAACGGACCTGGCAGAGGGGAGACAGAGGCGAAGCAACAATCATCTGTGAAATGTGAAACAGCCCAGACGTTAGGGGAGAAGAGTTCGTGAGTTGTGAGCCTGCCGGTGATAACATGATATTTCCCTGCATCCCATCACGTGTGAGGGATTTTTACCTCCTGCTTCCTTCCGGCTTGGGGGCCAGCGAACCGCAGTGTGCGCCTTGGTAATTTAAACAACCATCATTAGGCGTTGCACATTCGGTGTCTAATTAAATCTCTCGTGCCGCCGGATCACAGCCACACTTCATCATCCGGGGATCTTTACAGTCGGCTCCATTCCGTAGCAAGCCAAACATATAAAGCGGCAATCAATTTCTCAAAAGGCCTGAGAGCTAGGGATTTATTTCCACTACAATACTCTGGAACTTCTATGCTAGTTTTAAGTTATCCCTTGAGAAGGACTAAGGACATTATTATGGTTCTGAGAATGGCCTTCCTCATAAAATACTGTTTAAAGATAATAAGGCATTCCATTTTAGTTTTGTCGTCACCCAGATATTTTCTTATTGATTGACTACAGCGACACACTAAGAAGGGACGCGGTCCTCGAGGAAGACACAGGTGTGCGTTTACCTGACGACTTCTGCTTCTCCTGATTTAGCGCTATGGCACGGTCTCCTCTCTCTGACAAGTGGCAGGGGGCCACTGGACTTGTTTTTCTGAAGAGCCTGGACACTTCAGTGTCTTCCTTCATATGTCAGTTCTTTTATTTCCAACCCTGATGACAGATTAAACAGTAAAATTTTAGACACTCACCTACATGAAAATGTACAGCCCCGCACTCATAATTAGGCAAGTGAGTTCTGTGTGTGTGTGAAACTGTCTGATAAATACTCCTTCGTGGAGATTACAATTCTAGGAAACTGTATGAGGCAAGATTGGATGTGACTCTAAAAATTTACAATCTACAAAAAATGGCCATATTTTAATAATAAAGATTCTTTCCAACATTTAGATATCCTGAATATTTACAGCCAAGTGTCCAAAAGATGTATTTTAAGATATCGTCACGTAACTTCCATGTTCTGCAAGCCAAAATAAATCTTTCATTTGACAAATTACTTTGCCTGCAAATAAGATATCCATATTTGGCTTCAGCGCGTATTTTTTTCCTACCTTCTTTTTGGGGGTGGATCAGTGGACTTCTATTCTTGAATTCTGGTGTCGACTCCTGATAAGAACTTGAAAGGTGCAGAAAGGAGTCAGGACACGCCGTGGCAGCCTGCGGTCACTGTACCGGCCTCTGAAAAAATCAACTCGGATGAAGAGTGTTGTTTCAGCCCAGAGTTCTTGCTTTGATGTATAATGTCATCAGATGAAACATGAAGTAGAGATAGGCTTTCTAACCAGCTGTGTATTTTGGTTCCAGCTGACTGACAGTAGAAAGAAAATGTGTCCGTCATGAATATTAAGTTTCTTTCTAGCATTTTTCTTCCAGATGGAGGCAACATGCCCATGGTAGCGATGCTTCTTCCAGCTGATGAATTTTCTTATTTGTATTTTTGGCAAAGCATATTGATTGGCATCTGTGACTTTCACCTGAATACCCCTGCTGCGTGGTTTTAAAAAACATTCAGCTTAGTCTCTTTTAAAACACCCCATCCTCCAAAAACAAAAATCTATTTAGATCAAAGTCATTCTAGCACCAGCCCTTTATTATCTCTCAAACCCTTCATTCTTTTCTATCCTATTTACTGTCTCTGGAAGTACATAGTCTTACAAACCTACTTCTTTAACTGATCAACATTATTTCCCAGTCTTGCCATCACAATATTATAATATTAATAATCAACTTCAATATTAAGACCTTCCAATTTTAATGTTGTCCTTGTGCCAAGTACTTGAAAAATTCTTGATATTCATTTTGGCTCTTAATTCTTCCAAAAGCTCTGTAAGTTAAACGCTATTATTTCCGTCATAAAGTTGAGGGGTCTAAAGGCAAAAGAGGTTAGGCAGCAGCAGTAGGATTTGCAACTGGTCTCTTTGAATCCCAGTCTCATTCTCTTCACTGTTAAACTCTCAACAATGCATAAACTCGGTGATTCTGTCACTCATTCATTAACATCTGCTTTATATATATTTTCATGCAAAATTATAATAGGGATGTCACTATAAAAAAGTGTTTAAAGGTTATGCTCTTACTCATTGCAGTTTCTGACTTTTTGCAAAGTATTTTCAGCCTGGCCTCCAGAGAGCCCAAAGGGAATCATAACTAAAGGGAAAGGTTTTGTGTTGGGGACCAGTTTTTGTTGAGCAGCTCTCTTCCTGACTCTCATCCCCATGGCAACAAGCATGTGACCGAATTCTCCTTTGCGATCTCCACCAAGAGGCAAAGAGCTGCACTCTCCAGAGGAACTGCTGCTGGGTGGGGAAGAGGCACAGTGGTCCAGACAACGGGACTCGCGGTCCACGTCTGACCCTGGTCTTTGTTTCCTGGTAAATCTACCGATGGCTTCGAGAAGGTGGGAAGGAAAACGGCAACACATGCCCAAATCACCATCATCGTGATCCTGGATGTTACCATTAGTATGGAGAGAAGAACTGTTTCTAATCTGTCTGTTCTTTCCGAAACATTGAGATTCACATATTTTAAGCGTCAGTCACTACAGCTAATGTATCCGGCATTTATTCAGCCTTTAGTTTGTCTAAGTCAATCACTGAAAATGTCATCTTGCCTTTTGGTTTGTTGCTGGCCCTTATTTGAATAGGAAAAGGGGGAACTTCACATTTGAACGTTGCAAGCCTCATCATATTTTCCTCTCCCACAAGACAGCGATAAACAGATCTTGGCAAAACCTCAGACACAAAAGAAATTTTTAAAATGAACCATACTGTCATTTCTTTTGAATGATATGGCAATAAACCAACAACCCCAAGGATTACTGAACATCCAGACTTCTAAAGCAGGAGAGCAATTCAGATGGTTGGTGTAAGAAAGTGCCATTCAACTTAATGAAGTTTCAAAGGTAACTTTTTAAAGAAAACGTATGTTTTTGGAATGTCAGTGATGACTGACTGAGAGAAAATTTAATAGAGTGAGAAGACACGAGGCTTGGAGATGGAGGGACAGTCTGAGAGCATGGATACATTACTTCAGTTCACCAAGCTGTGGTTTTCTTGATAATGAGAGAGAAGTAATCATGGGCAGCTTAGCAGGTTATTGCAAGAAATAGGGCTAAGGTATGTAAGAATACACAAAGAAATGCTGGGCATCTAATAGTTGCTCAAGAAATGAGCTACCACTATTTTTCTCTCACTTTTATTGTCTAATGGGTCATGCTGTTATTACCCACCTAGGAGGAGAGCTGAGCAGATGGCCATTTCTTCGGTAGGGGACCACTGGACAGGTGAACAATGCAGCGAACATTATCCGTTAACTTTCTGCACGTGAGGCTGTGTTCTTATGAGGCTAAGAACACTGAGTACAACCTGCCAAACATTAAACTATGCAAATCAATAGGCCGAAGACATCCACAACCTTTCAAAGCCCTCCTGTTTTAAAAAAATCTATTTATGAGATAGAGAAGGTTGGCCCTCCCAGGGAAGACGCTTAGAGAATGAGATCCAGTTGGATGAGCCATTTAATTATATTTATTGACCCTTCAACTGGAAGTCACCCAGTGCCCAGGCATGGATGCACAAGGGAGATCTGAGGCCCCGCTTTTAATGGAAGTGAAACACTGCAGGTGAGAGCGGAGAGCGCAGGTGTTTGCAAAGCCTCCAGGTCCTGGGTTGCACTGACATAGGCGCCACCGGACTGCAATGCCGTCCTGGTTACGGGGTCTGCTCAGAGTCCTAGTTTAAGGACCTCATCGCAGAGCCAGCACACCGCAACCTGCCACCCCCCACCTCCGCCCCCAGTGATCCCAGCTGACGTGAGAACAAAGGCCGACGGAATAAATAATCTGGTTAATTGAGTTTGAATGATGGAATTGCCACAAGGGACCAATAAGAGGTGCAATAAGAAAGATGTTTAAAATTCTACTAAACCTTGAAGAGAGAGTGGTGTTGGGACTCTAGAAATTAATAACAGCAAAAAGCTATGGAATCATAACATGTGAGCTAGGAATCTAAGAGTATGATTATGGGACAAATCAACGGCTTTTTTTAAATTTTGTGTTTCTATGACTTCAGTGTTTCACAATTGCCTTGAAGAGTGATCCTATAACTAACGTGCAGTTTGTAAGAATTTACCTGTTATGTGTGACCTTGAGGAAGTCACTTATCCTAAGTGTTAGTGTCCTCACTGTAACATAAGGGTAATAATACCAATCTTGTAGAGTTAAAGGCAAGAGACTGTATAGATATGTAAAGATGTGTTAGTTTCCTAGTGGCTTAAGAACAGAAATGTATCACTCATATTTCTGGAGGTTAGAACTTTAAGGTCAAGGTGTCAGCAGGTGTAGTTTCTTCTGAGGCCTCTCTCCTTGGCTTGCAGATGGTCACCTTGTCTCTGTCTTCATATGGCCTTTTCAGTGTGTGCGCGCCTTGTGTCTCTCCTTATAGTCATGTTGGAGAGGGGCCCACGCTAATGACCTCATTTTAATATAATCACCTCCATCAAGGCCCTGTGTGTCTCCAAATATAGACACACTCTGAGATACTGAGCATTAGGTCTTCCACGTATGAGTGGGGGGTAGGGGCACAATTCAGCCCATAACAGTGTACATAGTAAATTCAGAATTACTGCAGGCACCCAATAAATAATAGCCTTTATTACTATCAGGGATATTATTATTAATTATTATAATGTAATTTGAATTCCATATTAAATATGTTATATGCAAATTATTATTGTAATAACTTTAGATGTCGGTAGGAAAACTGAAGTACAGAGAGGATAAAGTACTGGCCCCATATTACGTGGTGTGTGTTAATGTTAAAGCTGGGAGTGTACCTCACTTCTTGGGACCCCAAATTATTTCCTTTCTGCCCCATTGTACTGCCACCAAGTAGTTAGACAATGGTTAGGGAACTGATTTTTCTGTTAAATTCATGACTATCCTCACCCAAAGTATTCATACTGCATCTATTACAAAGAAGCTATTCATCCAAGGAATTCAATGTCTGAGGGATTAAAGTGTGTTCTAATTAGAGGTAAAATCTATCCTTTCTCAGAATCCTGTGCTTTTATCCCAAGCTCAAAACTTTGAAACTACAACAAGGTTAACTATACATGACTTCCATTTGTGGGAGACTCTTTGTCTTTGAACTTTTATGTCATGTTGTCTGTTGTTCACGATGGAAGCCAAGAGACAGAAATCCACTGGTATTCCCATCACCAAATTCACCAAAGGACCTGCATCTGTCTACACACTTCATACGACCTATCTTATTATAATATAGTGAATAAAGTTTCCCAGCTCCTACTGAGGCAAAATGTCTCATCAATATCTCTCCTTCCCAAGAACTTCACTCTTGTGATCACCTGCCTTCCTTCTCTTTACTCCATCAATTTCTCCCTCTTTACTGCATCAGCCTATCAGCACGTGGACATGCTCTAGCAGCTGACATATTAAAAGAAAGCAAAAAAAACCCACCTTTGGTGGCTCTCTAGTTACTGCTGTATTTCTTTTTATCTTGCTCTAGTAAGATATAAAAGGTATATAGAGTCATTGTTTCAAATTTCTCTACTGACATCCATATGTTTACATCTTTGTTCTCATATACTTGGTCTCTTAGAAGCACTCAACACTGTTATTCACTGTACTCTGCTTGAACACTTTCTTCTCTTGACTTCTTGTTTAGCATATCCAACTTATTCCTGCCCTACTTATGTATATCAGTAGCTACTTCATCACAGCCTTGTTGTTCGATCCTTGCTTGACAATATCAAGGACCCTACAACTGAGTGCCTCTCAGATCCCAGATTCTTAAAGGACCCACCCCTCAGATTCTAGGTTTTTAAGAGATCCGAGAAAAATACCAATATTTTTGCACTTAATCCTAGATCAGATGTAAAAGAGTAAACTTTAAGTCTCATACTCTGATGTTCAATATACCATATGTCTTTCTGGTTTTATTTATCCTTCTGCTTGAATACTGTTTATTTTCTCATGAATTTGTTTCCTATTTGAAAATATCTGTTAGGATTGCTTTTCGAGGATATGTGTGTTTATATTTTAGACAGTATTTATTGAGTAGAATTTGCATGCCTTCTCTTACATGATCCTTATAAGGGCTCTCTAAGTGAGTGGATATTGTCACTTTATAGACAGAAACTTGAAGCTTAGAGAGTCTCAGCGACTCCCCCAAGTTCATACAGTCAGTGGTAGAGTCAGGATCCCACCCTACATCTCACTCTGTTGCAGGTGTGCTTAATAAATGGACAATGTTCTATTCAGCCCTTCTAGAGCAAACTGGAATTCTGGGTCAAGAAATGGCCATTTTGGGAGGAGGGGCGTTGCAGAGTGCCTTTTGTTGCGAGCAACAGAGAACTCCATTCACCTGGGAGAAAATGAGTGTATCGTCTCAATTTAAAGGAACTCCAGGGTTCTGTTGCAGTAATATCAGCAGCCCAAGAAAATCATAAGGATCCAAGCTCCTTCCAGTTCTTTACTTTGCTGTCCTCTGTGTTGGTTTCATCCCAAGCTATTTTTCCTTATCATTGCAAGACGGTTGACGCAGGCCTAGAGGCACCGAAGGGCAACACCACCCAGCATGGCTGAAGGAGACACTTCCGACTTAGGAAACTTATCAGGAAGGAGCACTTTCAGAAGCCCTCCAGGAGGCAACCTCTCATAGCTCATGAACAAAACTGGCTGCTCACCTGTACACTACCCACCTTGGCAGCGAAGGGACCCTCTCAAGTGGTGTAGATGTACCAGAATCTACCTGATCCATGGGGAAAGAGAGAAGGTTGGGAACCAGAAGAAAATCAGGGCCTGGACCCCATATGAAAAAGATAACTATTGCACAGACAACCAAGAAGGTCTACTTTATCTTTCAAGGAGTGTATCAGGCACAATATCGGCACAAATGTGACAGCACATTTATGTTTGTGTATGTTCCATTTTGAAGTCATTTTCCCTTTTATCAAAACCTCACTTTGTTAAGAACTTTTCAGCTGTTCTTCGTACATCCTTTTTTCCCCCAAATTCTAATGATCTACTTTGTTGGCAAGAGTCTTCAATAAAATACACTTTCTGGGGTGCCAGGAATACTTAATTATCTATCATTTGGTCTGTGGCTGCTCTGTGTGGGATTTCCAATTTTTCAAAATGTTCTGGTAGGCTAAGGGATTGAACACATTCCCAGATCTTCCAGAAGCTCGCGCAATTTTAAAGTTCTCTCCTTAGAATCATTGTCTGAGCTGTATGATCTCTGATCACAACTAACAATTTGAACATCTTCTAATGTCCACCCCCTTGTTAATAGTATCCGTGACTCACATGCCCTGTGTTGGTCTTCCCTCATTCATACTTACAGAATATTCACATTTTCAAATACTTTCCCCATGCTCTTTTCACTGGCTCTAACATAAACCATATTTGCAAGTGGCATTATGAAACCTAACTATAAAGTACTTCATCACTCTGTGCACCCAGCAGATCGAACATCACGATATAGTCTCTCTCTTACTCAATGACCCAGAAACTGACAGTCCTTCTACCACCCTGACTCTGTGTTTTACTTTGGGACTGGCATTCCCACGTGGGGGGGACTTGTACATGATGGATTTCCATCTCTTTCCGCCTGTGTTGGTTGCCAGAACTACCCTTGGGATGTACTGAATGGTGTCATCCCCTCACTCCCCTAGTAGGGCTTGGACAAGAGCTTGTTGACAAGAGCCAAGACTGTGTGTCAAAATCATCCAACCTCTTTCAAACCTTCTTGGCATCTACTCCCTGTACTTGTTAATCCTCCAGTATTTAACAAAATGCAAAATAACAAGACTTCTCATAGTTGACAATTAACTAATTAGCCCAGTAACTCATTCCGCTAGATTTGTCCCAGTCAGTTATGGGGTTTGGGAGGTATATTAATCCTTTAAGGCCACTGGAGCCACATTTGCAGCTAATGGGTCCATATCCCTAAGTCACTACCAGGGAGAGACCGGGTATCATTAGGAAAGAGAAGCCATTAATCCTCACTGTCCCAAGAGGGGCAGGTGAGAATGACTTTGCACAAATTGATGAGAAAATGTGTTGGGTTTTGTTTTTCTCTTTTAAGAGCTAAAGCAGACTGAATTAAAGCCAAAATTGGAACTCAATACTTTTCTATCAAACAGCCTACATTCAAATTTGAAATCTTGCCACAATTTGTTTATTTGTTTGTAGCTTTAAGTTAGATACCAAGAGTGGATAGGCAAGAAGTTTTGTGTGGGGACAAGGGTACTTCTAGCACCTGGGGTCTTTGATGGCAAGCAAGGAACGTCGTGATTCTGTGTCTGTTCTCCAGTCTGCTTTACTGGGCCCTTAGGACGCCATGTGGGACTGCCTCCCGATGGGGAGAGTGGGTGTTGGGGTGGGCGAGAGTGTACATAACAGACGTCCCTAGTACGACGGCTGTCCTGCAGAACTGGACAGACTGCGCCAGTGAAGTGGGCCCTCCCCTTAGCAGGCAGCAGCTTCTCTGAAGGAAGCGTATTTAGGACCCACCTCCGCCTCGGAGTTCAGCAGGAGGCTGGACATCCCTACTGCGCTATCCTGGCACCCTGGGCGGGGCTCCAGGGCTGGCACCGAACGTGGGGGCACATACACCTGAAGGCTGAGCAGTGGAGCAGTTGCTTGCACAAGCATTCCACGTGGGCTTTCCACTTCTCTTGTGCCAAGGCATAGGTTTTGGACTCAAATGCAAATGGGGGACCATGTGAGTGTAACGCCAGAGGTGGGGATGGTAACGGTGGGGGTGGAAAGATTCGCAGCTACAGTGGTTGACGCAGAGAAAAGCCAGTCTCTGTAGAGAAATAGGGGGTAGGCAGCAGCCCCAAAATTCATTTATGTGGCTTCTGAGGCCATAGGGCATAAAAAGGGAGGCTGGGGGTGCCTTGAGTGTTCAAGGGTACAGCCTGAGGCTCACGAGTGTATTTATGACCTTGTGTCGGTTATACACGCGAAGTCATACATTCTCAAGGCCTCTGTGTCTGGCTGCTCCCTCTTCGTAACCCCGCAGATTCATCACAGCTACTTTTGGGAGTAAAGAGAAATCGTCTTTTTCTTCCTTGAAAAGTTGTATTAAAACCCCTGCTTCTTGGGCTATTCACCCTGCTTCCGGGTAACCCCGCGCGCTATTTAGGTTACCCGGGTAGTCCACAGCATCCGCAGGCAGCCCTTCCTCCTCTCCAGCTGCTGTGATCTGTCCGCCCAGGGCCCTTCCTTCCCTCCACGCGGTTATTTGTGCCAAACAAGAAAATAAGCTTTCATGTCAACAATAAGTAGCATGACACGTGGTAAAACCCACCCCAAACTCTTTAAAGGGAGGGCGTAGAAATTTGGAGAAGGGAAGCTTCAGTGGCCTTCTAGAGAAAACAAGGCCTCAAGCTGAGATGCAGAACGTGGGGATCTTTCCTGCTTTGTCCCTTTGCGTCTGTCATCCCACCTCCCTGCGATTCGTGTCCGCCCTTTGAAAACGAACGCCGGTGCGGGTGCAGGCGTTTATAACTGACTGTCCTGCAGGGGTTGGAGCCAGCATCTCAGGGCAGAAACACACGCGTACTCAGAGATACGTAAACGGAAGACTGGTTCGAGGGAAGAGTAAGAGTGTGAAAAGTTAAGAAGCAGGTGAGGTCATTTTGTCCACAAAGTAATTTCAGTTGGTAGAAGAGGTCGGGCACGTGCGTTGGGGTGTTCCAATCATAAACGCAGAAGAAGGTACTGTGAGATGATGGTGATGACAATGATGAGAGTGACAATGGTGACGAATTGTCAATGCTTATTAACTGCTTACTCTGTGCCAAGCACTGTGCTAAGTAAGCATCTTGTAGGTATTATTCCATTTTATCTCGCCTCAAACTCTGTGGTGGAGATACAGTTACTGTTCTCATTTTTTAGGTTAAGAAATGAAGATTTAATATGATAAAAATAAACATTTTCCATAAGAACTTGAATATGAAATTTGATATTGTTCCATGGGTCACCAATAAGAGGTCACAATGCAATGTAGGGACGAACTTCCTCAAAAAATCGTCATGGTGAATCTAACTGAGTTAGACAGCATTAGAAATTCTACAGAGTCCTTACAATGTTATTTACATCCAATCGAAGTTCGTTAAAGATCTTCTACAGGAAGCTCTACAGCCTTGTTCCAGGTATGCAGGATTCTCATGTGTTGGCTTAACCTGATGATGTTTTAGTTTATCTGGAGGCACGTGTGGTTTCAGCCTCAGAGGAATGCTCCGCAGAGTCTCCTGCTGAGGTCTCATCAGGCATTTAAGCCCCCTGACAAGTACCTGGCACGCAGATGCCTGTACCACAGGTTACGTCCTGCTTGATTCCACTTCCCTACCGTGGAGACTAATAAGGACACAGAAGCAAACAGGTCACTGTAAACTCTTCCACGGAATGTCCATGGGCGGAACCAAACTGTTCCTCATAAAACAATTCTGAAATGCTTCCAAGCCCCGGAATAACGAATAATCAAAGTTCAATTAACTGGCATATTCATGTGGCCATAGAAGTTTGATTGAGAAGGTTCAGGTATCAGAGGAGTAATGGAAGCGAAACAGAGCCAGCCCCTCTCATCACGGAGCATATGATCTATTCATATCAATAGATATTGACAATTAGGTAAGCAGTTAAAAATAAAGCCCAGTAGATCACGCCAGGACACACACGCACAGGGAAACTGCCTTGCGAACTGGACGAGTGGTGTGTCTACAGGTCAAGAAACATCAACAACGGCCAGCAAACCACCAGAAGCTGGGGCGCAGGCCTGGGACAGATCATTTCCGAGCCCCTCCAATGGGAGCATGGCGCTGCTGACATCTTGATCTCAGACTTCTGACCTCTAGACAATGACACAATACATTTCCGTTGTTTAAGACTCTCTGTACCTTGTTATGGCCACCATAGGAAACTAATGTGTACCTCCCACCCCACCCACAACCTCAAGCCAGAAACCGGGGAGTCATCCTATCCCATCTCTCTCTCTTCTCTCAGCCAACACGTGCAGTCGCCACAGTCTGCGACCCCAGCTCTCTCCTGTCCTGCCTTTGCTCACAGCCTTCTTCTCCTTCCAGGTGCATGGCTAAGGCCTAGCTGGCTAAAGCCTAGATCAGCTCACATAGGTGGATCAGCCAAGATCCAATCAGGAAAGCGAAACTACTGTGTCTATTAAGAAATTTACTGTACAAATAAGAACTTTCACAATTGTGGGAGGACCTTGGAATGTAAAGATCTGGAAAGGAGATTTTCAAAATCAGAAGAAAATCACTGCCCTGACTGGTGTGGCTCAGTTGATTGGGCATCGTCCCACAAGGTGAAAGGTTGCCGGTTCCATTCCCGGTTGGGGCGCGTGCCTGGATTGCAGGTTTGGTCCCTAGTTTTGGCACATACGAGAGGCAACCAGTCTGGGGAAGTTTTCCCTGGTCATGGGCTGTATCTGTTGATGATATTCTCCCCAAAACAATGGATAGAAAGTGCTTTTTAGAATTGATTCCATATAGCTATTTTTTAAAACCAGAGCTTCCCATATAGGATGATCTAAGCCACTGATGCCGTCAGCTTGCTGTGGAGCCTGATAGGGTATGGGTTTATATGGAGTGGGAGCTCCCCGACCAGCCTCGTTCATTAACCCCAGAAATAAGTACAATAGTGATTATTTTTTGCATGTGCAATTAGATGAAAGAAGTTGTGAAGCAGTGTTCTAACTAAAGAAAACTTGGTTCTGTCTTTCATAAATCAATATTTTATCTTCCCTGAACTTCAATATAGATTGAAATGTGTTGTGTGGTAAAGTGACCGTAAGGGTAAGCTCTGCCTTCACTGACTTCTCTGTGTTGTTGTTCTGGTCAATGACCTACCCAAGACTTGACTTTCTCAGTAGGAAATGGAAAGAGCAGTTGTACCTACCCTACTTTCCACAGTCTCATGTCTGCTACAAGTGCTAATTAATGGTAGTTTGAGGTCAGCAATGCCGGTCTAGCTTATGGGGTCTGATTAGCCACATGTAACTATGTTGGAAATTTGCTATTGGGTCCATTTACTACTCTTCTGATTTGGGGGTTACCAAGATGGGATCGAGGCAGAACCCCACCTTGCACAAATGGGCATCTATGATACAGACACGTGAGAAGGCTCTACCAGGCAAGTACTAGCCTGTGAAGACTTGTGGAAGTGGCTCATAGTTGCAAGAAGAGTTGAAGACAGAGAGTTACATCAGGGTGTAGAGTCCCACAGCCATGGAGCCAGGGGCCAGTGGGAAGGACACCGGGGGCAGCTTCCTCAGCACACCCCCTGCCCCAGGACTGCAGTGGGGTCTTGCCTCCCTTAGATCCTGCTCTTCCTTTCTGAACCTATTCTTTATTCAGGTCGTCGTTTCTGCACTCTCTCCTGTACCTCCTTCCCCATGCCACTCCTTGTCTGCCTGAGTCACCTGGGCTTGGCTTCTCTTGGTTGCCATCAAAAACCCAGCTAGAATAATAACTTGAAAGTTTTAAAAATATCGATTCCTCCCTAAATTAAAACAATATCCTTTTAAGAATGTTAATAAAAGAAGTTTTACTTTTGTGTAGGAATATTACACTGCATTGTCTGCCAGGCGCCCCTAAGCTTCCATCAATTTTTTCATCCCTAAAATGTGGACACTTTCTTTCATGGTCATTTTGAGCATAGAATGAATTATCTAACAGATATCTGTGCGGTCCTCATTAATTGTCAGGCACTGTCCTATGTGTTTGGGATATAGGTAAAACATTAAAAGGATACCCAGTAAGCGTTTGATAAAATATAAGTGCTGGATAAAACCAGCACAAAGGGAAATAATACCTGAAATGACTGTTGTAAGAATTAGACTGAACCAACGAGGAATTCAAAGCCCCCATGTACAGTGGTGCAAAACGAGAGCACAGTGTGAGAGAAGCCATATTTTAAATGTGATTGAGAAATGTAATCAATGCTTAGATATGCTATTAAACACCTACGCAATTATGTGTTCTTAATTGTGGTAGATCAAGTGAATGATTTCCAAATGACGCAGTTTCTGGTCTCAGGGGAGATAGGCCATATGTACATGAAATAACAACTTGAAATATGCTGAGATATAACAGTGTCATATAACTAGAACAAAAACCAAGGGAGGGAGAAGACACCTCTGTCCTCAAGCTAGGCTCTGTGGGAAGAGCCACAAAGGAGATGGTTGAGCTCTGCCTTGAGTCACGCTAGGATTTCAAACAATACTTTTGCTCGTCATGGACACCGTTATCCATATGTTTTTCCCATTTGAGCCACTAGTGAGTCTGTGCATCCTGACTCCGTCGTGGTTGGGTGGCACCATGGGACTAGTTGTGATGAATGAGCAGAGAGCCAAAGTGACATGTGTCGCGTCCAGGTCAAAGCATTTAATTGCCCATCTGAGTCTTGCCCAGCTCTCTTCACCTCTGGCATGGCGACCAGCAACATTCACAATGGCTACTCCTTCCACTGACACTGTCGTGTGTAAGATGAGGCCAATGCCTGTGTTGTTTTCAGCCACTGAGAGTTAGGGGTTGTTTTGTGACTGCGGACGACCCTGCCTATTCTTATGGATTCAGCAGCTGTAGGAGGAAAGACAAAGGAGGAAGCATAGATATGAGAATGCAGACTCTTAAGTAGGTCAACTCCTTGGAAAAAATTTGCTTTTGAAAAGAAGTCTAACAAGACAAGAAAGCGTGGACTGCAGAGAATTCTGCATGTCGGAGTAAGAAGCGAGAACTTCTTTCAGGAGCCTATTAGTGGTCTTGAGTAAAGGCTGGATGTGAGAACTTAATTTGATGATTCATGTGAAAGCAGTGGTCCATGGGAATTGGAAAAGGGAGCCCAATTGGAAAAGGATACAGACAGAATGTGGGAAGATAAGTTTTCTTAACTTATCTTAAAACTCTCCTTTAAAGAAAAGTTTTACTCTCCTTTTTTTACTCTCGTTTAAAAAAAGAACAACAACCACAACAAAAATCCCCAAACAAATTACATGCTAATCAGGGGAGAATTTATAGATTCACCTCTAACTATTTGAGCTATTGGTTTAATATTCTAGACTCCAGGAAAAAAAGACTTGGACCTCTGATTTCACATTCATCATGTTTGAGTAATGGTTCTTGTTAGCTCTGTAATAATGTCCTCTTTTTTTAAAAGTGAAGCCTAGTAATAAAAGTTTTATTGCAATCCAATGCTAACATGATTCTTCCTAACTAAGAATTATGTTTGGTGGATTTAAGCAACCCCAGAAAATATTCTGGCTAAGAATTTAGAAAGGTGTGTTTGGCAAAGGAACACCCTTATGGATTAAAATTTTAGGGAGATTTCTTAAGAAAATGCTATTCTTATTGTCTTTCCTTTTACTTTTAAATTTAAAACTTAGTAGTTTTCGATTTTTAATTACTTTGAGGATCACCTGGCAACATATTTTCAAATGCAGAATCCTCAGGTTCGTCTCCGAGGGATTCGGATCCAGCATGTATGGGGTGAGGGGGTGTCATGGACTAAATGCTTCTCTCCCTCCCCAAAATTCATGGGTTGGAATTCTGTCCCTCACTGTGAGGGTATGAGGCCAGGGGCCTTTGGGAGGTGACTGGGCCATCAGGGTGGGGTCCTCATGAATGGAATTAGTGCCCTTAAAAAGAGAGAGCTCTCACTCTCCTATCCTGTGAGGATACAGCAAGGAGACAGTTGCCTATGAACCAGAAAATGGTCTTCACCAGACGCCAAATCTGCCTTCGCCTTGATCTTGGACTTTGCAGCCTCCAGAACTGTAAGAAATAAATTCTTCTTGTTTATGGAATTTTTGTTATAGCAGCCCAGACGAACAAGGTGGCTGGGGACAGGCACCTCGAGAAAGAGTGCAGGGCGCGTGTGAAGACCGCACCTGCAGGGACTTTGCCCTGACTCTGGGGTCCCAGACCCAGACACAAGCTCTGTGAAGGAGGGGCTGTGTTTTAATTATCTGGGCATTTGTGGTACTTATTAGAATTCCTAGCACATAGGAGGCAGAGCTGTGTAAGACTTACAGACACTGGCTTTGCGGTCGGACAGACCTGGATTTACCTGCTAGCTCTAAGACTTATTAGCTTTGAGACAGGGGATGTAACCTCTCCAGAGCTGGCTTGGTCCTCTGAGACTTGAAGATAATGACACCTTCCTCCCTGCAGACTGTGGAGCTTACCTGAGGTTACGTTTCCATAGAGCTCGGCGGCGTTCCTGAGGCCAGGGACTCGGAGTGAGGTCTGGGGACTGTCGTGATGGTGTATGAACAGCACACATGAACGCCACACCTGGGTTCCTGACAAGGAAAAATGGCCAAATGCCAGTCAGAGTTCCTCTTTTTTTCTCTACCCTCACCCAAGGACATTTTTTCATTGCTTTCTAGAAAGAGAGGAAGGGAGAGAGGGGAATATATGCGAGAGAGCATGGATTGGCTGCCTTCCCATCACGCCAGGACCAGGGATTACACACTCCCAGACCAAGGATTGTAGGCGCCCAGACTAGGGACCAAACCTGTAACCCGGGCGTGTGCTCCTCCCACCAATCAAACCCACAGCCTTTTGGGTACAGGATGATACTCCAACCAACTGAGCCACACAGGCCAGGGCCAAAGTCACTCTTAACCAAGGGCTGAGAACGCATCCGATACCCTGCAAGATTGAATTCGGGTGAAAGCCGACTTGGTGAAAGTGGCCGAGGTGAGGCGTCCTGGTTCCCCAATGTGACAGAAGCAAGTCCAGGGTGATCTACCACGTGGCTTTCTTTGAAAGTGTGTCAGGAAGTTGTGGCTCCATCATGTTCCAGAATCTAACCAATGTTATTAGAAACCCCTTCCCCTACCTTCGGTGAGTGCAGGGAGACAAAGGTGGAAGAGAGGGAGCAAACCTGTTTCCTCCCTTGCTGGGCCCATCAGAAGTGCTCCACAAAAGGTGTTTGTTTAGGTTGCTATTTATCATTTTTATTATCGTCAAACTTTGTGAATGACGAGAATAGCTGACCTTTATTTAATGCTTTCTGTGTGATAAGCTCTGTGCTAAGATTTTTCCATACATGTCTCGCTGAATCCTTACAAGGAAATCCTTTGAGGTTGCTACTATTTTTATCACCATTTAGACACAAGGAAGGTAAAGCTTAGAAAGGTTAAATAATTTGTTCAGGCAAGTGGTGTCAAAGCTTGGATTCTGTCTAATGAGCAAATCTTAAGACAATGTTAAAAATGGATTAGGTGTTAAGTTGAAACAGAGAGAAAATATGACTTGCCCTGAGTTTGGGAAGTTTGCTTCCGACTTAGAGCTTGGGTGTGTGTTTTGGGGTGAGGGAGTCTGCTTTGCCTTGGCCCGTCCACGAACCACAAAGCAAAACAACAGAAAATGTAGCTGGAGAGCTTAGGTAATTTTTGCATTATTGTGTTAGTCAAAAATAAGAAATTACCATTGAAGTGTTTCTACAGCTTAATTATAGACCTCTGTGCTGCAAACAATACACTAAGTACTAATAATAGGGGCCATCCAAAAACAAGTTCTCTGGGGACCTCCCAAGGCGCCAGGTCTGTTCAGGACAAGTGATAAGGAAACAGTGTTCTGTATGAAGGAGCAGCAGGCCCTAGAGAGTGGGATCTTTTTCTTGTTAATGA